>OX101738.1:1425260-2025260 GCA_944452665.1 Stenoptilia bipunctidactyla | reverse complement strand
GTTTTTTTTTCTAAAGTAGCCGATTGTCCCCGCAATACTTTCAAATCGCAACTTTTTGCACTTTTCTTCTGCAATTGATAGCCTAACTCATGAGAAAAGTTGCTCGGCTATATTTAAAAAGATATTCGATTGGGATCAAAAGTTATGTGATTAACACTGCGAGCGGTTAATTATATAATTACCATATTTTTTGGTACTAAATCAGTCTGCCTTTGAAGAGTGTAGTCAACCAATCAACGCTAGAGATCACCGAAATCTTTATGTCAACCAGAAAACAGGCAAATTATGACTTAACTGTAGTTTAGGAATCACGTTAATCGAAAATCTTTGTAGGCATCTGCGACATTTGGCATTCCATCGACAACGCTGTGGCAACGTGCTCATCGCCTGGGCATTGATACTCCTAAAAAAGAAGGCAACGCCAAGTCCTGGAGCGACGAAGACCTGCGGGCTGCCTTGCATGCCCTTCGTACTGGTGCTATATCAGCTAATAAGGCTAGCAAAGCGTACGGTATGTTTGTTGATTGCATGTTCATAAGTAGATAAGTATACTTTAGTAAGACAGAGAGTAGAGCATTTTACGGAACAAAGTCGTAAATTCAAATAACTCTTAGATAAAGAAAAGAGAAGCTTTTAAATTCCACCCACATGCATTGTTTGACGAGCTCCTTTGTCACCTTAAGATGATATACCTTAAAAAGACTTACTTAAGTAAGTTTTTTGTCTGTGCCTACACCCGAGTTAGATATCATTCTCCCGTGATATTAACTATGGATAAGGTATGACAACACACGTGCTTAGGAAGACACTGTTTCTTCACAAAATATTGCTGAAATACATCACCTTCGGCGTGTTGATATTTGGTGGCAGATATTATTAACCTTCTATGCTGGACTGGGAGCGAAAGAAAAACATAGAATGTGCCAGCCAGTTAAGGGACAGAGGTTTTATTGGCTCACTGCAATAGTCCCTCACCATCATTATAATACCTCCAAATTTGTCAAATTTGACATCAGATGGTTTTACAGCCTTTGGTGTTCTGCCTACCCCATAACGGATGCAGGCGTGAAGTTATGTATGTATTTATGTATTATTTGTAGGCTAGGAAGGGAAACCCTGTGGGTACACTCGGATTTGTCACTTTTTAAGACACGCTTTTTTTCATAAAGTATGGATGGGACGTTGGTTTTCGATGACACCTGATGTTAAGTGAACATGAAGACTATGGTGGTACACGTCCATCCACGAGAAACCTATTCACTCGACGCTTAAAAGTACAAGGACTGTACTGGTCAGGGAAAATAGACGCAGGCCGTTCATTCCAAACCCTGGCAACCCGTATCAAAAAGGAACTGTCAAAGCGCTTAGTTCGACTTTTCGGAATTTCTACCACATACGGATGGAAGTTCTGTCTGCGTCTAGTAGGCGATGGTAGAAGGGTGAGGGTTTAATTTCTTCAAACAGAGCACTCGCGCACTCACCAAAATGTATCATGTAGTACGGTTTAACAAGCAACCTTACGACGATGCTCTAGGGTCTGCAGATTTTTGGTTGCAAGGTCGACGTTGTTTATTAGTTTACGGGCTCTTCGGTCAACGGATTCCAAAACGGATTTAGGATCAATATGGCCTTTCTAAGACGACCCCACTCAGATAAGGCTATATCATGCGTTTTTACATGCTACAGGCATCCCCAGCAGCACCTTATACAAAATAGCTCGTCGCGAGGGCATCCGACTGGCGGCTCCCTTCAACGCTGCACCAACCACCTGGAGACGGTGTGATCTCAACCGAGCGCTGGCTTCCATACGGTGCGGCGCGGCTTCCGTACAGAAAGCGGCGGCCCAGTTTGGCATACCGACAGGTATAGTTGACGCTTGCTTTATAATAAATAAAATCCCCAGACAATCACACCAACTACATAGCCCCAAAGTAAGTAATAGCTTGTGATATGGGATACCATGTAGCAAACTAGGGATATAAATGCAACTATAGATAAACACCCAGAAACGGAACATTTTCTTTGTTCCGTGCGGGAATCGAACCCGCCACGTCACGATTGGCGCATCAGCGTTTAAACCACTGCACCACGGAGACAAAGGTTATCATAACTCTTGATAATGAACCCACTGCAGGGCTATGAGTCGTTCCCCTTGATGTCGATGAGGTTTATGCCGAAAACTATCAAGTTGGCCCAGTGCTGGTATTGACGCTTACTACCTGCATAGGTAAAAAGCCAAAAAAGCCTTGTCCTTTTTAGCTGACCAAAACGGTGACATTTCATAATGACAACTCTTTGTAATGAACCCACTGCAGGGCTATGAGTCTCTCCCCTGGGTGACGAGGAGGCCGTTGACCACCAAGCTCGCCCAGTGCTGGTACTTGCTACATAGGTAAAAAAACAAATAAAGCCTTGTCCATTTTGCTGACTTGAACTTTGCCTGAAATATGAAGGGTCCATGTAAATATTCTTCCGTAAAGAAGTCTAGCCACAGCGGGGATAATTTACAGGAATATTTAATAATAAATACATAAATAAATATTTCTAACACTCACACAACATTATCTAGCCCAAATTAAGTTTTTAAAGAACACTAGTTAACGGATACTAGTTAACGGATATACTTAAGAAATATATAAACATACATATTGAATAAATACATATTTTTTATTACATAATATACTTAAATAAACATATAAACATCCATGACTTGACGACTTATATCTGTGTTCATCACACAAATATCCGTCGCCGCCGGTATTCGAACCCAGGACCTTTGGTATAGAAGGCAATGTACGTTGCCTTGTACGTTTACCCCTACACCAGTCCGTCGTCAATTATAGTTATTCTTAAACTTGACAACAGCTCTTGAGATGAAAACTAATTTTGAAGTTCAAAGCTGTCCAGCCTGCGTTTGAAGTTTGATTTTATGTCGAATATTCCCGCCTGTTTTGTTCTATCTACCTATGATAATACCTATTATCTACTCAGACTTACTGTATTTTGCATATTATTCAGCGGGCCTAGCATGCGACCATCGACAACGATAAATGTGCCTCTATATCGATATTTTCTTAAAATATGGCACTTCAAGTATGTATTTTTATTAGAATATAATTAAATTATTAAAAGTAAATCCGTTATTAGACGTAAGCTACTCTTTAAAGATGTATTTGTTAAAATTTTAATTTTAAGGTCTGTGGATTTTGTGACTGATAAATGTATATCTATATCATCAATATAGGTATATAAAACTGTTCCGTTACTGACTGAGTGACTGAGGTACTGACAGACAACGTACAGCCGTTACTACTGGGCGTAGAGAGCTGAAATTTGAAACATACATTCTTTAGGGGATGTAGGGGTGCACTAAGGAAGGAATTCCCGAAATTCTTACGGGAACGGGAAATAGAGGACTTTTTAGTTTGTATGAAAAATCTTATTCCTTGAGTGCACCGATGTGAAACTTGGTGTAAAGATGTAACAATGTGTGTCTGGTTGTGTTATGAAAGGAATTCCCGAAATTCCTACGGGAACAGGAAATATATGATGTTTTAGTTTGTATGAAAAAATCCCATCCTTTGAGTGCACGGATGTGATACTTGATATATAGGTTCCTCAATAAGTGTCTGGTTGTATCATGGAAGGAATTCCCGAAATTCCCACGGGAAGGGGTTGGATTTTTTAGTTTGTATGAAAAAATTTATTCCTTGAGTGTACGGATGTGATACTTGGCATGAAGGATTTTCAAAGAGTGACTGGTTGTGCTACGAAAAAAAATCCCAAAATTCCCACGGGACGGGAAATATATGATTTTTGGTTTCTATGAAAAAAACTTATTCCTTGAGTGCATGGGTGTGATACTTTGTATAAAGGTATTTTCAGTGGGTGTCTGGTTGTATAGTTTCTGAAATTTCCACAAAAAGGTAGTTAAGCGTATACGAAGTTGCGGGATAAAGCTAGTTAATAGATAAAGCTGAAGAGTTTGTTTTTTTGTTTGTTTGTTTGAACGCGCTAATCTCAGAAACTACAAGCGGGATTTGAAAAATTCTTTTTGCATTTGATAGCCCAACTCTTGAGGAAGGTTATAGGCTATATTTTTTCCCGAAATTCCCACGGGATCAAAAGTTACGCGGGTAAAACCGCGCGCGGTGGCTAGTAAATAAATATGACAGCTTTGGTCCTGTGGGCTTAATCATGCATGATATCGAAACAAGTAAATCTATCTATTTTGGTAGCTAGCATGATGGGATAAAATAATAAAAAAAGATTTCTCTTTTTTTCGAGTCTTTATCGATGGTTGCATTGTTGAGAGTAGTTGAGACTGGCAGTTGTTAAGAGTAGAGACCTCTTTTCACGGACATAGGGTACTATGATTTATATGAGGTCAACATCTCATTCACTTAAATCAGGTCAATGATTAACTCCACGAAAAATCATCTATCTACAGGTAAAAATTATGTAAATTGTATTTATAAAGTCAAGATTTCCAACCAAGAAAAATAACAAGCCATAGGTACAAAGTCTGTTAAGTGTGATCATTGAGCTGACCTTGTTCGACCCCACATTCTCATTCGCAATTGAACTCTTGTATATCACTTAGGTACCTGTTGAATTGATTTGTCCTGTAATACTTATGTGATCTATGATAGAAGTATTTTCTGCCTAAATGCAGCAAAATAATAATGATAAATATTTTTCGTTTTTAAAGGAACTTTATATGGGAGATGTAAACGAGAAGGTATAGAATTATCGAGATCGAATCCAACACCATGGTCCGAAGATGCAATGGGCGAGGCGCTGGAAGCTGTCAGGTACTTAGATAATCGCTCCATCTTGCAGATATAAATTATAGAATGATAAGTATAAACTTACTGCCAATATTGTGAACGCAGTAGGTACCTATGCGAATATGGACAAATATAATTTTTTTAGTGGAATATTTTTATGCTGATTTCCACGGGCTAGGCATTGTTGAGCCCACCGGGAACAGCTAATAAATCATAACTACAATAGTTGCCATTTTTGTAGGAATTAATAGCAATATCTTCTATATCAGCCCTAGGGGCTAAACTTATAATTTTTTGGAACGGAAAATGCAAAAAGTAACGGCTGTATGTAATTTCATTGTTTTCTTCTTTTCAGGGTGGGTCAGATGTCTATAAATCAAGCCGCAATACATTACAATCTGCCTTATTCGTCTTTATATGGGCGATTCAAACGATGCAAGTACCCACTTTCTCAGGTAATGCTCACAACTACTGAATTTGAAAAGCTATAAGATACAACAATAACAGCTTTATTATTTATATGTATAAGAATGGCTTAGGTTTCAGATTGAATCAAATTGTTCTATCTTCTTTTAGGAATATCAACATCATCAGGAAATTCCACTCAGCCCCGAAAATCCACATCAAAGTCAGCATCAAGATGGTTACTCCTATCACCAAATTATATCCACGCCTCACGCTGCTGTGCAGCACTCATCCGACAATGATCATTCCAATGTTTCATATAATGTACCTTACCATGAAAACAGTTTGCAAAACACGCCACATGCATCTGCCAGCAACGCCCAATATCAAGACCAGCTTGACCTTGGCCCAATAATGTATTACTCCCAAAATTGCAGTAGTGAAATTGTTACTAGTTGAGAAATTGTCACTCGTGTGAGGAACCTTGACATTGTAAATACAACGCCTGTGAATTTAAGTTTAAAACTGCTGGTTGTCTGTTATAATATGCTTTTGGCAAGTGCGTAAATTGACAAAAAGGTACAGTTACTCCCATGCTTTGCGTATCTACGTGTGACCTAAAAAATAGGTCCAGGAACTACTAGACAAACCTACATTTTATTGTCTTAAGTTTTCACGATTCATAATTTAAATAAAACTACTTTTTAACCGGATCGCGTATAATTTATATTTTACATTTTAACTCGACGTTTCGGTGTCTTAGCAGACCCATACGCTCGAGACCACGGGATTAATCCGGTTAAAAAGTAGTTTTATTTAAACCTACATTTAATTATGATTAACTGGATATTAGGTTTTAAGTTCACGATAAGCCATTACTTGTTATCTACTTGAACAATGCAAGTCACATTTGTTAAGCAAGCAGCTGCCTTCCAAGTGTGTGGTTTTCAGTGGTTACCGCTTATATGTTTTTGTACTTAGGTATACATATACGTATACTCATTTTATGAATACACACAAGTCTATCCATCATTTTGTAATTTCGGAGGTCAAGTATCCTTACTATTTTTATAAAGGTTTTTGTAGGAAGACATAGATAAATAATGTACCTAATAGTTACTGCCACGTTGTACTGGTATTACTCATAGCAATAATTAGATGTAGGTAACATTTCAGATAAGAAAACTTAAGTTAATTTAGTAATTATCCAGGACAACTCACGGTCCTAACGAAAGCTTAAAGCTTGTATTGCCCTGGAAAATAATTCAATGCAGTAAAATGACAGTTCCCGTGTGCCCACTTTCGGGAAGATAAAAAAATGTGATGTGGTTTAATGAATGTAATTATTTTTGAAATAATAATATCGTAATGTATGGGAAAAAATATTTTGGATCACCAGATTTTTCTTTTTTTATGGCGCTGTTAGCGAAGGGCAACTATCCTTGAAATTTCGTTTTAAAAAATATAACGAATTTAAAAAGCAAGTACCTACTTACTTACACTACGAAGTTTTTAACTGGTATCATTAATTTTCTATTTGACATTTCGATTGAATTATTTTGCCAGAGTATAGTCAATGCAAAGACTCTAAGCCGTCTGGTTTTGAAAGCGAATATCAAGTTTAATTTTATAATGTAACACTTTTTAATTATAAGCTCATTCATAAGGTTATTTGTTAGCTTCCTATACAATTATGTAGTACTTAGACGATTTTAGTTGATTAAAAAAGTGTTTCGTTATGATGCTATGATAGAAACTTTATTTAAAATTATAATACACTTAGGTACATTTAGTGACTAGGATTAACTGCCAATAAAATACGTAATGAAGTACCTTATTATCTAAGAGTATTTAATTTAATATTAGTCTGACTATATTTTTAGAAACATTTCGCAGCAAGATGCTCAAGCTAACATTTTGTCCGCATTATGTTGACATTTAGGAACAGTAAGTATTAACTATAGTCTGTCCATCGAAAAGTGGTATTTTGGTATTCTTTAAAAACAACTGTTCGTAATGAGAGGTTTTCAAACTGACATTTAAAACTTTTGACAGCTAGCTTTTTACCAACGCCATCTTTTGAGAGAATAAGATATGATTTTTTCTTTTTAAAATCAATTGGAAAACTTTTCATTGCCATAATTCATAGCATCCAATCTAAAGTTCCGAAATAGTGTTGAAGCTGTGAGAAAATGGCGATTCTTTATTTAAAATTACACTAACTTAAAATATTAAAGACTTGTATGATAATACATAATTAATTAAGTTCTTTTTCTATTTTCACTTGAGATAAGTTAATTTTCCGAGCCAATTAAAGTTAGGTAATGTTACAAACTGGTTTTTGAAGCGTTCAAGTGCTTATCGAATAACACATGATATACCTATGATGTATTTAACTATCTATGCATCTTAACAGTAAATTGATAAAGTATATTTTTGACTTTCAGTTTATTATAACGCAGCTATATCGACTTGCGCTGGAATCTTCTTTAAATATGTACTTACATAGCACTGAAGAACAGGAACTCTTGGACTCGTTTTAGTAAGGCTTGATGTGAACTCGAACTAAATAAGTATCTTTATATGATATAGTTTGTTTTGTAGTCACCGGCCAAATTTGTTTTACACACAAAGTATTATTTATACAAAAGATTTTGGCAAAAAAATTACGTATTTTTTTAAAAGGAAATTAATATTATTCGCTCACATACTAAGGACAGCATTCTAAATTATGAATGAATACCATTAAAATAAATACGACTGCGCGCTACTACAAAACTTCTTGTAGTACTACGTCGTAGTATTATCAATGAAATGCCGCTTCGTAGTAGTATGTTCATCAACAGCGACTATTTGTAAAATAGTTAGTGATGTCATATTTTTATTTTTTTGTACTGAGCGATTACTAAAATAAATATTCAGGTAGGTTTATATTGTATCAAAGAAAATAACATTTAAATTTGGCTGGTGACTACAAATAAATCCTGTATATGTAT
This sequence comes from Stenoptilia bipunctidactyla, assembly GCA_944452665.1. Lineage (NCBI taxonomy): Eukaryota > Metazoa > Arthropoda > Insecta > Lepidoptera > Pterophoridae > Stenoptilia > Stenoptilia bipunctidactyla. Next base: position 2,017,069 of record OX101738.1, on the reverse strand, counting down.
TTATATTCTAGGTCCCCCCTAGTTCACTACATGGTATCCCATAACACAAGCTTTGCTTACTTTGAGGCCATATAGTTGGTGTGATTGTCTGGGGATTTTATTGATTATTATTTAAGGATTTTTTGACAGTTTTCCATAGAGAATAATTGAAAGTTATGAATTATGATCAACCCCTAAGAAAACTTTTACAACACAGGCCTAAAGCTAAGACACCAACCTTTGATTTTTGTTGTATTGCCAAAAACGAATGAAAATTCATTAAACAATATAACTAGAAATGCTATCTTATTCTCATTATGAATAACCTCTCCAATCCCATATTCAAAACAGAAAAGAAATAGAGTATCTACTTGCTTGTTTTTTACCTTTTCTAACCCGAGTGACCCCCCGCTTGACGGTAGGATCCCATCAGAGTCCCACGGACTAGCGACCTCCCTTCAAATAGTATGGTCACAGGACGGATATCTACAGTAATTCAACTTCATACAAACGGACGAAACGCGAGCTATACCTCGCGGCTCGATCTCGGCATGCGCTCAGCAAGCGGCCAGTCGTGACTGTCTGCATACCGAAATAATTGTTGATTGAGCCTAAAGTTAATATGCGAATTTAATTACATCTTTTCGTGCGTCTCATTCGAGGCGCAAGTATTTTTCGATCGCTAATTTATAAGATCGATTTGTTATTCAAATGTAAACATGGCTTTTTGACACACAACGTATTTTTGTTGATTCTTCCTATTCAATTTACTAAGTATTTTATTTGTATATCTGCCCTCACAAAACTAAATGGAACTTAACACAAAGTCGGCAAATGTAGGTACCTAATTTAAACGTTGAAGGCGGGCAGCCCTATCATATGTGAACGGACCACGGCGCTTCAATTTTGATAAAAAAATAAGAAAACTGGGTCCTGTATGCCGTGACAGACAGAAGGACAGACAGACAGAAGACGCAAAATGCCTTGTCGAAATAGAGACTCTCGCTACGCCCTCTTCGCTCGGTCAATAAATTTTAAGAAAAAATATTGATTTCTCCCCTTTGCACATCTTTAGTAACCATCGAGTTTTACTTCTTATCGGACAGAACAGAAAATAAGTGTTGTTATTATTTCGTTCCATCCCTAGACATCCCAAATGTATTTTTTTTTAAATGGACCCCTTTTTTCGCATATTTTTTTTAATCGATTAAATAGGTATGTGTAGGTAGGTGTAGTGTGTGCTGTATTTTTAGTATCTATGCAAAGATTGGAATACCAGATGGAGTTAGATCGAACATCTAACTTCAGCTTATCACAGGTAGAATGGCGATATATTAGCTTTCTATCATAATTTTAATCAAATTACGTGTAAAATAAAATTTAAAAGAAACGTTATAGTTAGCTTTGGCTCGCTGCGAATTATTTCACTGTTTGGTACAGGTAGCGACCTCTAGGGTAAAGTTGTGGCGTTACTTTGTAGTAGTCGTATGCTACTGCAAACTTAAGCACGTTCAGCTATTCCACGACAGATGGCGGTGTGTTCAACCAGTCTGTAATAGTAAAATTAACTATATAGTACGTATCAGATTCAGATCTATGGTTTTCTTATTGAATAATTTAATTAATAGTCATATTCTACTGCAAAATTAAGTATCTCCGACTATTCCCCAACAGTGTGTTCAAATCACTTCAGGCCTGCTATTGAAATGGTCAGATAAAAGTTAACTAATAAATAAAGTATTACTCTACAGATTCAAGCTCGTCTCAAGTTTATAAGACCATGACATGTCTGTCATACAATTGTAAAAAGTCGTAAAACAACTTTATTCTGCCGGGTAATATATTATTCGTCAGATAAGTGTTATCGGACGATAGGAAATCAGGCCTAACTGAATAATTAGATTTATAATAAATAGTCATATCCTACAGCAAACTTACTTCGTCTATTTCCCAGCAGGTGGCAGTGTGTTCAACCAGTATGTAATAGAAATAATATTTATAAATATTATTCGTTATTTCAGCCAAATACAAATCAATAGCGAACGTGCACAACGACGGTGCTGCTAACTGGTGTCTCAAATCCGAAGCTAGTCGTCTTGATCTTGTATCAAAATTTGCGAAATATTCATATTATAAAATCTTGTATAATATCGTAATATCATATATTGTGGCAATTTTTCTTCTCCCGGATACTTGAAGCAAACAAAACCAAACTTTCCGCTGTCAGTATTTCTTTTTCATCTTTTTCTTCTAAGAGCCCGTTCACTCACACATGATCCGTTTTACTGGATACCTTTTTGTATCGAAAATACGTATACTGAAAACTGTGCCATATGTGAACTCGCTCATATACAACTCCATTCGCCATGGATGAAAAAAAAACGTGTCCGTCAAAATGTATCCAGTAAAGCGGACCATGTGTGAACGGGTTGTAACTGTAGGATCATAGAGAAATATTATACTTGGGAATAGAGAGCCCTCTTGCAGATTTTTTGGGATTCCATTTGCTACTAACGCTAACTATAAATCGGCCCCAAACTAATGTATCTATATGTAGATCTCCGTATAGGTACATATGTGTAGGATTCTGTAAAAAAGGGTTTCAGCTAATGATTCTCCTAAAGTAGCTGTGGAAATATGCTGTGATTCTATCTCCTTCATCAAAAATGTTTTTTTATCTGGTGATGGAAATAACTCTGACTTATAACCCTTATTGAGTGCTGATGCGATGGCATACCCATTGTTGGGCAACGCCAGTTTTTGATTTTGCGCTTTCAGGAAAATTTTGCATGTATAACTAAAGCGCAAAATTGGAATTTACAATATTTTTGTTGCAATCAATCAATGCAAATAATTAAAAAAATATTTACTATTAATTTTACGTCTTTAATATTCGATTCGATACGTTGTGTGTGTGAGACAATTTTGCCAGTCAGCACAGCCTCATTTTTTTCATTAATTAGGTTGTAAGATATTTTGGCTACGCTGATGATGATTATTGATAGATCAGAACCCATATTTTTAACTTTTATCATATTATAAAATATTACTATTAAAGATATAATATGTTCAAGTATGATGACGGGTCTAATAAGTTTCCTTTTTTGGAATACATATATGAATATAGTATATTATGTAATTAGCAACGCTCACGAGTTACATACGACGTTTTTCAACACACTTGTGAGTAAAAGACAGACATACGTGGTCATAAAATAACAAACACACTTGATAACAAAGTTGTGAATTGTGATTGAAAAATGGCGCCGAACCTCGCGCACGCGCGTAGGTTTTTTTTTCCCGCCAAATGTGTCAATGTCTGTATAGCATATACAGCCTATTTTAAGTGAAAATGTTTAATTTGGAGTGGTAAATGCAAATATTTTAATATTTTATAACAAATTATTGTAAATTGTGAATAATTTGTTTGATATACAATTTTGTTTTACTAATATAAGGCGCAAACATTTAAAAATGTATATGGATTTGAAATGGTATAAAATCTCTTTGTTGTTTCTGAAAATATTTAATGTATAACCCGGACCAATAAAATATGCTCTGTTTACTCGCATGTAATTTGCACAAAGGTACAATTCAACTTTGTAGGATTCATTATATTATGCACTAGGGTATAATATATTATGCACACGTGACTTATAGCTCAGTTTATAGTTCTAAATTCAATAGAATAACGCTCACTTTACGAGCAAGTGTGTTGAAAAATATTTATCTGAATTCTTACTTAAAAAATATACAGTTACAGCATAGAATACACCTACTATAAAGAGATAATTATACACTACATAATAATCAACGAATGCTGAGCATTAAAAAACCGACTTCATGTCAAAACTTTGGCTGAGTTGAGAATGTCATCAACGTAAACATTCTCCAAAATATAATAAGCAGACTACGGCTAGGTCACTGTTGCTCTCCAATATTTCTGCACAAAATTGGTATCCGTGATTCCCCACTTTGCGATTGTAGACTCGAGCCTGGTACAGTGGACCATATATTTTTTAATTGCCCCCTTCTCCTTGTATCACTCTATGATATCCTTCCCCCAAGTCCCTAGACCATTCAATATGAAGTCCCTCCTCTCCTCCAATCACCCTCCTATCCTTAAAATCCTTTGTAAATTCATCCATCAGTATAATATATCCTTGTAAATATGTAAATTATATATTAATCTATGTTACTAACAGCTTTGTTATATGTATATATATATTATATATATGGTGGTGATGGTACTAACTGTGTTGTCTTATTGTTTTAGGTAACTCAATGTCCGGTCTACGTCGCGCATAACTTGTAGTTTTATTCCATCTTGACCTTATCTCTTAATACCGTGTCTAATCCAACACATGATACTGGCAGTAATAGCTTGTCGCCTCATATCGACGGCTGGTTGCCAATTTGTCAAGAATTGAATTGAATATATACTTTTTCAAAAGTTTGAAATTTTCAATGAAGTACTCAACTGATTACGATGTAATTTAAATGGGACCAACTATGAGGTATCCTCTATCATATGAAATAACAATTTTCAAAATCAATTCATAATTGTCCGAAATATCGTGTAACAAAGACACAAAAAAAAACAATTACCATGACTGGGTTACTTCAAAACATAAATAGCTTTTGGGTTTGGTATAGTGCTAATAAAAATGCAAAGTTTGATAAAAGTTTGCTTTATTCGTTATCTACAATTAGATATAAAATAAATTACATATGTATTACGGCTACGACGTCCATTACGATACATTTACAATCATTTATACATTTAATAATATTAAATTGTTTAGGACAAACATGATCTTTATGGATAAATTACATATTTTTTAAATTAGCGAGATAGTTATTTTTATAACAAGAATATAACAAAAGTACTTTCTGATAATTGCAATGAATAAGGTCAATTTCATACCACGCTGCTTTTCTTACAAGAAGGGACACACAATTTTGCTTCTGTATGTTGCATACTATTATAATATAAAGGTTAAACATATCTCATTTTGCAAATCATTTTAATAAATCAGATTGTTGATTTTTATTGTCAATTATTGTGTGATATTTAAACATAAACTTTTGTATTTTGTACTAAACTAACAAAAAGTCTTTTTGATTTTCCCGGTGATCGCTATTTAACAGCTCATTTTAAATATTAAACAAAAAATAATAATTTACAGTAGTTGTAACCTAAGCTAGGTAATCAGTTTATAATAATTAGTTTAATTTACAAATTATGTACAGTGATTAAATGAAATCCAGCCGAAAATTACAAAAAAAAGGTTAAAGATTGAAGCTTTATACGTCTAATTCTAAGTTTCATACAGGTAGCTACTTAAAAAGGTTCAAAAATCACAATTACAGGATCATAAATACAAAAGTACCGATGCAATTGAACATTTTATTCCTTTTCTTTGAAAATAAGAAATAAGTTTTTAGTTAAAAAAAAGTTTTCAAATTTATAAATGCTACCAAATTGTATCACAAACAGTTAAATAAAACTTGACTGAAAATTTAAGTTATGAGTTACAATTTGATAAAATTTTTAAATTAATTCATAAATATTACAAACTGCAATAGAGTTGGTGATATAAAAAACATACTTATATAATATAATAAAAATTATTATTATACATTTGTTTATGGATTAAAGAAAAGGAGTATAATGCTCAATTGTATGGAAGTATCAAGATTGGTTACACTATAGGTTTGCTAACAGACCGCTAACAGCCTGGACGCCGAAGCTTTCGTCATTTATCTTTTTTCTCACTACGCACCAATGAGACTATCACCTCTTACAATATAATTGAGTATATTCCGTGACTTACAAAAGTTGTATCAATAATACACAGTCTTTTGAAACTAGCAATTTTTATTAAAAGTTTTTAATTATGAATTGGTAATTTACCCAAAATCTTTTTAAGATTAGTCGATTTTGTTCTAATATTTTTGTCGTTATAATATCGTCACTTTGGCGCGCAGAATACAAACTTTGCTTAACTCTAATTACGTATAATTTGAGACCGCATGTCTACATGTTACGACTAGAAAACATGCGATTCTTTCATTCACTCACTCATTTTAATCAGGTCCTCAGTTCATCGTCATATCACAAAGTAAAAATGTTGATTCGACCGTAATCTATCCCGGCAAAATCTTAGAAAACGGACACTTTAAATTCACAATGGCAGTGGTCCTCAGTTAAAATGGCAGTTTGGTGTACAAGCGATATTTAAATTGTTCGTGTCGGACAAAATTTTCACTATCCACTAAAAATGAACGGGTCAAAGTTGAAAATGAAACTAAAATGTTCTCGGTCAGTTTTTTCGGATAGTAAAAACGTGGAACCACTTGAGTCTATTATGTAATAATCACTATAGAGTTTAAAAGCGCCCGCGAAATAAAAACGCCATTTTTGTATCAACACTGAAAAAGTTTTAATGCACCCGCGGAGCATAAACGCCACTGTTTTAAGTTGGTTGGTGCGCTCAGACTGGTCCGTAGTCGGAGAGCGGGTGGTGCGAGCGTGCGGCGTTGGAGGGCGGCGGCGGCAGCGGCGCGGGCAGCGGGGCGGGCGGCGGCGCGGGCGCGGGTCACGCGGGCGGCGGCTTGTGCAGCGGCCGGTGCGCGCGCGCCGGCCGCCACACGCGCCGCCACGACTCCAGCGTCTTGCCCGACCAGATCCACACGCCCGACGTTATCCCGACGGCCAAAGACATAAAGTACTTCAGCATTAGCGCCGCATACAACGGCCTCGAGCCGCACCGCTGGCCGCACGCCGCACGCGCCGCCCACGCTGACGCCCCCGCTGCTTCGTACGCCGCGCACGCGATCACCGCGCCTGCCGGCACTGCGTATAACACGCTGAACACGCCGATGCGGATCATAAGCTTTTCTAGCTTGTCTGCTTTTGAACCTGCGCCCGCGCCGCCTTGTCGCTTGATGACGGAGCGAATGCGGAACAGAGACACGAAGCCCGCTAGTAAGAATGTAGCTCCGAGCGCGAAATACAGCACCAACGGCGCTAACACATATCGCCTTAGATTTTCAGGTGAGGTGTTGCCTACAGAACATACGCCGGCCACTGGGTCCCCATCCACAGCCCCCGCCAGCAACACAGCCACTGTCTTAGCCGCCGGCGCCAACCACGCCGCCAGATGATAGTACGGAGCGTGCGCCGCGATGGCCTCGTTGCCCCACTTGAGCCCCGCCGCCAGGAACCACGTGAACGACAGCACCACCCACCAGATGGATGACGCCATGCCGAAGAAGTAGATGAGAACAAAGACCAGAGTGCACGCGGGAGCGCCGGCGGCGGTTGTTCGTAAGCGCGGGCCGTCACAAGCGACAGCCTCATGGCCGAGTGCTAGACGGGCTAAATAACCCGCCGCTACTAAGAAGTAACACGCTGATAGGTAAACAATAGGCCGTTCAGGGTATTTGAAGCGGCTGGAGTCAATAGCGAACGTGGTTAGCGTCATGAGAGTGCTAGCTGCACAAAGGCCGGCCCATAAAGCGACCCACACGGCTGCGAACTGTTTTTCATCGCGCGAGAAGAAGGCGCCGCGGCAGGGGAGGGCGCAGGACTTGACGCCGGCGACGGAGGAGTTGTCGCCGGGGCCGGCGGGCACGAGCGGCGGGCGGCAGGCGCAGCTGCAGTCGGCGCCGGCCGGGCAGGCGGCGCCGGCGCACGCGGGGCGGGGGGGCACGCGGCGGGGCGGCGGGGGAGGTTCAGGCTCGCGCGCGCGCTCTGGTTCCTCCATGCACAGTTGATCAGGTTCCCCCAACCGCGGTAGACGCTCGCACGCCATGCGCTCGGGCCAGGAAAACCCGTATTTCGCCATCAACGGCGCGCAGCCTGCCCGGGCACGCTCGCACACGCTGCGGCAGGCAGGCAGCGGGGCGAGGTAGTCCTCGATGCAGATCGGCGTGTACACCGAGCATAGGAAGAACTTCAGGTCGGCTGAGCATTTGATCTCGACTAGCGGCCAGTATTGGTGCACCTGGAAAGTTAATATTTGGAGTTTTAAGACGCTGCTGGATTCGTATCAAAACGAAATAAATATGTTTAGTTAATTTTAATGTCCAATAACCATTTTTATCTTTGAGTTCGGATCCCGGCAGGGTCCGACTGGCTAGCAACTACCTCTCACACAAAATCAGCCGTCAATTATTACCATTCCAGCGGTTATTCGTTCCGAATATTTTATGAAGAGCCAGTTATTTCCCAGGCCCGTTGGCTTTCACCTGCGACCTCATCTTTACTTACCATCAGGTGAGATTGAGGTCAAACGCGGGCTTTTTAATAAAAAAACCTGCCAAATGTATAAAAAAAAACAATTTGCATAGTCAGCAGCGGGTAATTCTAAAGGAACTATAAAGGAGTAAATAGAAACTGTAACTTTTGTTAAATGTTGACTGAATATTTGGACTGCATAAACTAGTTAAGATTTTTTATAATACTTATGTTTCTTGGAAATATGAAATAAAGTTTTTAGCTTATTAGTACTGATGGGCCTAATGTGGTTTGAACCGAATACGAACTTCGGCAGAACATCCGATAAATATGAAAAATTCGGCCGAACTTCGGTTCAATTTCGACGCGCTTTTTGAATAGTTATCTGTTTTTACGATTTAGAAAAAATATCGCTTTATAATGGTCCAAAATAACAAATGATTCCTAAACATTGCGAGTTGTTCCTATCTGATCCCAAAAAGAAATCCCACCGGGGATCAGTTTTAATTTTAATTTATTTTTTATTCCTAACTGATCCCATGAATGTGAGATCAGACGGGAATTGACATTTTTATACATTTATTGTTCCTAACCGATCCCAGGTGAATTTTAGGTAGTAATTTGGTACAAACAGTCTCAAAATGTTAATAATTCTTCAAGAATTATCATTTTATGTTTTAATTTTCTCTCTAACCTAAGAAGCATAATAGTTAACCGATGGTCGTAATCGTAAGGACTTAGCAAATCCGCTAAGCTTGAAAAATATTCTAAGAATTTGTTAACTGCCTACTCGATAACAGACCATGCAGTGCAGTGCGGTGTGCAAAATCTATTGTTATACAAACAACCAATCAGGAAGGGGATGCGATGTAACTTTTCTAAAAATAGAACAAATGCTTTTTGCACTGGTAAAAAAAGGTCAAGACAATATCATTATCAGTTGAACTTAAAAACGCCACGCGAGTAAAAGTAAGAGTGTAAAGTGCATAGTGTGTAATGAATAAGTAAGTAATTTATTTTATATTATTCGCTCTTTTTGGCCCTAGATATGATATTTTCATTCTATTGGCTTGTTTGTGTAGTCGGTAGTGCGTCTGCCTCCTACACACGGGTTCCGGGTTCGATCCCCGGCGGTTACAAATATTTCTATGACGAACATAAATGTTTGTTCTGTGTCTAATATAATATTAAAAAATAATAATTAAAGACTGATTTTTACTAAAAAGTGTATAATATTTAATTTCCCTAACCTATTGCGCTATACCTATTTACAATCAATTTATCAATGTCTCTTTTCACATAAAAGTTTTTAATTCCATTCCATTGCATGAAATCTACCTAAAATAATTTATTACAAACTTGTTCCTTTTTTGCCTGACTGTACCGTCAATCTAACGTTGTAGGTAAACGGGGATCGGTTAGGAATAACAAAACGCATAGGGGATCCGTTAAGAAATTAAATTCGATGTGGGATTTGTTGGTGGGATTAGATCAGAATAACTCAACATTGCGAAACTAAAAAAAATACTTTTAAATCCAATTTACGAAATGTAGGTACCTTATTAAGATATGACACTGTGTTAAAAGAATGCAAGCAATTTGATTAAGTATTTAATTAAATAAATAAAGGATTATGAGTAATTGTATCAGACTAATTTTATTTCACTGTAATAATCTATACTAATATTATAATAAGAAATATATAATTGTTTGTTTGTTTGGATTGAATAGGCTCCTAAACTATTTGAATCGGTTAAACCGATTTAAAAAATTCTTTCACTCTTGGGAAGCTGCACTATCCCTGGTGAACATAGACTATGCTTTATCTGGGTATTCCCACAGGAACACGATCTACGCAGGCGAAACCGCGGGGCGCTGCTAGTTATAGATATTATGTTGTTTTAATTTATGTCTATGATGTATGATAATGCAAGTATATTTTAGTAATTAAAAAAAAATATTTTGTAGGTACCGAATGTTCGGCATTTAAACCAAATTTCGGCCGAAGGACGAAGTTCGGCGCAAGCTACCGAAGTTCGGTTAAACCGAATGTAAAACGAATTTCAGCCCATCCCCACTTACTAGTCAATAAACTTCAACTAAGGTACCCCCCTCTAGTTCGGACTACAATGAAAAATAAAAGCTTCATCCTCAACCAACCTCAAGCCCAGCTTCCTCTTGCGTATCATGATCCAAGGCATTCGGGAAAGACGTAAGGTTGTATCCAATGCCGCGACACATCGGTATGGTGATCTCTTCGCACCGCGGTTGCAGCGCCGCAGCGGACGCCGCGAGAACTAACACCGCGGCCAACCACATCCTGCGAGAGTTAGTGTAGCCGCATCTGAAAAATAATTAATTTATTGTTAGTCTATGGTTGTAAAATAGAGAATAAATTTAAGAGTTTTTAAGGTTTTGTTTAGCAATTTTTTTCTATAAGTAATTAGCGACCGCAGCAAATAAACATGACAAGTATTCATGAATATTATGTAGATGAAACATGTTAGATATCAACACCAATGTGTCTTTGAGATCTTATTTTTAATATAAAAACAAAGTTTCAAAAACCGAAAAGTCAAAATATTACTCTTGAAAACTGCATTTTGCCGAAATGGGTACCTAATCAATCTACATCAAAACCATGTAGGTACTTTGTTCAGGTTATTATTTATTAATTCAATTAATTAAGGTAAACTAACTATAAGCTATACAAAACATTTGGAACAAAATCATAAAATCTTAGTCGGATATCACTGACTAGCCACCGCGCGCGGTTTTACCCGCGTAACTTTTGATCCTGTGGGAATTTCGGGATAAAATATAGCCTATAACCTTCCTCAAGAGTTGGGCTATCAAATGCAAAAAGAATTTTTCAAATCCCACTTGTAGTTTCTAAGATTAGCGCGTTCAAACAAACAAACTCTTCAGCTTTATATATTAGTATAGATTTCATATTGAAGTCATTTATAAAAACACAACTTATGCATTTCACCGTGTTAACACTGTAATCGCTTCTATCGAGTTAATTTATCAAACGCATACATCATTTCAAATATCTTTTGATCCTCAACATAAGGTAAATATAGCCGATAATAATGGGAAATACCCCATGTTTCACAAACAAACCAGATAATAAAATAACTCATAGAATATAAATTAAAGAAGTATATATAGGGTGACTGGTGAATCATTTTCGAAATTCTAGGACGTGATAGTTTGAGATACATGAAGAGAAAAAAATATAATAAAAATAATATTTATTATTTACTGAGTAAACTTAACCGAAAGTTAAAGAATTCAGTACGCAACGCATGGTTACATAAGCGTAATGCAATAGATACTTAGCGGGTGGTGGTGTGCGTGTGGCGGGAACACTGCTGTGTGCGTGTTGACTGAGGCGGCGCGTCGGGAAAAGTGTAGTAAGGTCTCTATATTTATTCATAGGGATTTCTGGTGAAAAATTAAGTAGGTACCTACTTTTATTGCATAATTGTGATCAGGATCGATTTCAGAGTGCTCTCCTTCAGTATCTAAAATTTGTTACCAGTCACCCTGTATACGTACCTAAAAATAATTTATGTAACATATTTTTAGTAATGGAAGTATAACGTATTATTATTTGTAATTTGCGGATAGTTCATAGGTAGGTACTAAAATATGTTGAAAAAAACTCATTTTGCTAATCAAAAGACAGCATTTTACAATTTTGTCAGCATATGTATCCATTAACTTAATATTATTTATTTATTTTTAATATTATTTATATTAACACATCACGTAGAAAATGTTTAACCTTTTTACTTTCTTTATAGTTTCAAATTAGGTTTATATTAGGGGCGGCAACACATAAATATTTCGATCACTGTTTCGATGCATGCAAAGGATGCGTTTCCGTGAATTCCAGTCGACGACAGGTTCGACGAACGCGAGTCAATAGGGAATTAGTTTAAATAGATTTATTTATTTTAAACGCAGCATGTGCGGGTAAATATAGCCGGTGATTAGTGGAACGCCCAGTGCGCGCGCGCAGACAACTCGTTACTTATTTATGCCTAATTTGGAAGTATGGCCAATGTCTTGTGACAGTTAGAAGTTATGTGCTGGAGTAGTGTAAAGTATGTTCAATTTTCATTCTTTGATGAGGTTCCCTTCCTCTATTTATTAAAAAGGCTTTAAACTGAAGTCAAAATGTGAAAAAGTTGTAACAGAAAATTTGTAACAGACTTTCTAAGCAATGTAATTAATTTAACTGTGTTTTTATCATCAGTAAACGATTACCTAAGTATTTCTAAGATTTTTTGTATTTTCTGCAGACAGAGGTTCATAAATTTTCTTGCAAAATAACCTTCTTCTATTATTTTCGATTTGCATTAAGTCCATCTAATCAGCTAAACACACAACATCGCTATATCGTTAATATCACCAGCCAACGTTACCAAAGTATCAACGCCCGGGCTCATATTTAGCATCTGCATATCATAATACTCTATGATCCGGTAGGTCGCCCCGACATAACAGTTAATGTAGTTTTAACGACACGGCACCGGCACGTGGCCGGCACCGGCACGGCTCCAGCCCGATTTGGAAACGTTTAAATTTAAATTAGGTGTTTGTCTTTGATTGCTGCGGTTGATAGCTACCACTATCGTACTGTGAATAGCGAGCTGTGTTGGAAGGAAAATGGGCGAATGTTTGGTTACGTATCTCTTTTATGTGTTATTTGGAATGATATATGTAACATTCTTTGTAATTTTTGTCTATATGCAGCCTATGGGCGTATTTAATTGTAAGTTTCTTGTTTGGGAAAGGATAAAATTCTGGGTAGATTCAAGTATAAGAGCCGTATTATAGGTAGGAGCCTACACCACTATTTTGGATAGTAATTGCATAAATATTATACAAGTATGTTATTTAAAACGAAATAAATTCTTACAAATTGCGGACTGTTTACCGGCCATAATACGATTTGATCTTGGGAAAATGAAATAGAAAATTTCAGCACGATATTTTAGTCCACGCGCTGCCGAAAAAACAAAACTTACCATGAAATTTATCTTTTCTAACGTAGGTACCTCTGTAAGTTATATTACAAAATAATAAGCTTAGAAAAGTCTTGTTGTGTTTGTTTTCTAGAATTCGTTTCGCAAAAGCTCGTAAAGTCTAATTTCATTTTACAGCACGGGCAGAGCAGGACGGCGCTCAAAAAAGTTGGCAGATCGTTCTCGACGTGTTTGTAGTATGGGCTAACAAACTTTTTGTTGAAAGCGACATCTATTGTTAAAATTTTCTTTAGATTGTTAACCTCTTAAGTATTAAACTCGAACTAGATAGCATTGACAGAAAGAAATAATTTATTTGCAAGTTTGTGGCTTTAAAAGTTATTAATATGGAAAATTACAACAAACAACACAAATTTAACCTTTCGGGTCCAAGTCGATTAATATTAGGGCCTGAATTACCATTCTATATTAAGTACCAAAATGTTAAATACAAAATTATTATCAGCTTTTCATTCAATGTCAAAAAGCTCTTTTACATAACCTATATCTCTCCCTCTTAAAAAAGGTTCTATTTTCAAAAAACGCAACCTTTCAAGCCCATCGCAGTGTGCAAGGTAAACAAAGCCACCATAATTTTATGGTGTAGCGTATTGGGGAAGGTGTTAGGGCCCTCTCAGGTTACATGGGGAATGAACTAATGAAAATTGTGTTATGGAAACCTTAGCACCCACTTTAATGCGTACCTGACTGCGTCGTACGTGATCATTTAATTATTGTTCTGGGAAGAGCTTTTTAATGGTTTTGTGAGGGGAATGGCAGTAAAAAATAGTTATTTTTTAGGTATTTGCTACATGGTCACTGCTATACATATATAGCCTTTCTAAACGTGAGAGAATAAACAAAGAAAGAATAGCTTCTTTTTTTTCATCAGACTTTGAGCCTCGACCTTACTTTGAGAGCGATTGAGCTTGTATGAAACCGCTGGCGTCAAGAACGGCCCAGATTCCCCGCGTCGCTGTAGCTGCCGTCCAGTTTGTAGCCTCAGAGTTAAACTCGTTTTATTAGTTCGAGCCTTAGCCAACGTTTAGGTACTTAAAGACTACTATGCAGATGCCATATTAATTACAAGAAATAAAGTTCGAGGGATACGCAATCTTTCAATCATACACTAGTAAGAAATTACGAACACCAAATCGCATTCATTTCGTAAATCACTATTTCTATCCGACAGTTAAAGTGCACTAACCGTATCGTTAAACAATCGATCATTAAATAGTCACTTTAACTCCTTATTTTGCTCTCGATCCTTGCAAAATCCTGCAAACATCACGTAGCTCTCCCAGTTACTAATAGTCTAAGTAAAGTGAGTGTTAGGTTACCAAGTGCAGATTTAATGGGTTCCTGGCAGAATCAAATTTGGTTATGCTTCATGGAGCAATTAAAGCGAGAAACGGTGGTACGTTTTACGTGATTAATTAAAAAACCTATTAGGCTGCAACCTGAACGGCAGCGACAGCGACAGAGGCGGGGGCAGCGATTTCCGTGACACAATAGAAAGTATTGCGTTTGAATGAAATCGCGACAAAACGCTCGAACGCGCCCGCTGGCGTCGAGAACGGGCCAGATTCTCCGCGTCGCTACCCGCGCCGCTGTCGTCCAGTTTGCAGCCCAAGAAACCGCGACAAATCGCTCTCTCGCCCGCTGGCGAAAACGGCGCAGATTCCTCGCGTCGCTGCCCGCGCCGCTGTCGCTTGCAGCCTTAAGCTTACAAGTACCTACTTCATCATCAATTTATAACAATTTATAACTACTAACAATTTATAACTACAATTTATAACTAAATACCAAGTTTACTAAGCAAATAATACTCAGCAGGTTTCTTAAATAGTGCAGGATTCCACTCTAACAGATCATACAGTTTTTATTACGTAAATTTTTAACTATAATTACAATGTTTCTCTATTTCGGTATTGCAGTTACAACTAACAACTTAGATATAGGAGTTTTTATCACATGTCATTTTCCTTTTGATAAAACCACCATAGTAATAAAGACAAGTACCTACCTACCTAAGATAACAAGTTGTTAAGTTTAAGTAACTTGTTAAAAATAGTATTACAAAGTAATATGGTCTTTAAAGACATTTAAAATGATACCCATTTTAGTAATGTTGTTTTCATATAAATAAAAAACGGGTCATTGTAAAGTGACCATTTTAAAAAAAAAACTTTAAAGATTTATAGATAAGGATAACGTAAAATTAAGGCCTATCCGACAATTTATAATTAATAATTGTTATTTAATATCCATATGAAATTCGAATAATTCCTAATTCGTAATAAGAAAGGATATCGAAACCTATCTGGTTCACTCAAATCTAACCTTTGTTTTGAGTGAAGTTACTACCACACGCTCAGTCAGCACAATCAGGTTGGCACTACTGATCGGGGTTGACGGCCATCGACTGGCAGACTGCCAACTTCACGAAACTAACCCGAACTATGGCTGCCAATAATACCGAATGTCGTGCAGGTGTCTAAGAATCGAAGACTATTTAAAACAGATATTTATTCTAAACGAGCTTTATCCAGCAGATAAGTTCACTTTTACTTGGCACAGCTAAGAAAAAATTACTAAAATCTTCTATTTCCTAACAAAACACTGGATACCAGTTTATGCTAGGTATGGATAGCAGGGTAAAGCTCCCGTACTATTCAGTGTGTTTTTAAAAAAAAAACATCGTATTTCAGGGAATTTACGCAAAACTTAATGAACCAAGTCCATGAATCACTCGGTCTATTGGTAAAACCGTATGAAAATTGTTTCCACGAACTTGAAATTAACATGTTTAGACAGAAAGCAGACTGCGGGGGGGATTCAGTTTTATAATATGTTGTGATTTCGTTGATCAACAAGAAAAAGACAAAAAGAAGGTACTAACAATATAGTCTGACCAAACTAGACCTAGACCAAACTAGGCTTAAAAAAATGAAATAAGATTCCATTATAGGTACCTATTGAACCGAAATGCAAAAGTTTGTGAGGCTGTATAGATGGCAAGTTCCCAGGGGTCCACCGATTCTTTGATCTCAAAAAAATGCCGAAGTATGTCCCAAGCGGGTCCAAACCAATAAAAATTATTTTCAGCTTTAAAAGTACATTCAGCATCACTTGTTTATATGAGATTTCATTAATTTAGGATTTAAATAAAATACAATAAGTGCATAGTACTTAAGTAGATTTTTAATTGTTTATATCTGAGAGTTAATGAATATAATTTTGAAGTATTAAAAAGGCAAAAATGTATATACTATTATGTTTATTTTAAAGATATTATCACCGGTAAGTATTCAGTCTTACGACTAAAATATAATAATATAAGGAAGTCTTTGGAATATAGAAAATATGAAATCACAAAAACAATCAACATTTTTAAATAAATTATTACATTTTTCATACAAATAGAGGAATGATTTTCTCTGATTACTAACGACTTAGCCTTAGATTAGAATATAAAACAAAGTGTAATAATTTAAACTATTATTAATTACTACAAATATCAGAAATTCGGATATACAAAAATGCAATAATTTAAATTAACCTATAAGCTGTTATTATTATAATTATATACAGTCACGTGTTATAAGATGTATACACTGCGAACCTTCGGTTGTAATAAACTTTTTACCGTCTATATATCTAAAATTCCAAATCCGTTGGCTACATTTTGTTGAATTCAGTCGCAAACGACCAAGATATGATTCAAATATCAAATTAGTTTCCATTTCTTAATATGTAGTTTTATATTTTTATTAAAAGCTAAGGGTAAAAAGCGGATTGATATGAAATATGCAGTTGTATGAAAGAAAACAGTTGCTTACGATATTTTGCGGGAATCTGCGTGTTGGGTCAACACTTAATTCAACGAACAATATATTTAAATCGAATTACAGAATAGGATTATAAACTAGACGTTTAAGTACATGTTAGAAGACGACTGTGGGACATTCCATGAATAAAATTTGCAAACGAAATGCTCCAACACCATTACCAGACTCCGGATATTTAAGTATCAATTCTGTTAGATTTTAAGTATAAATACATAGCGCAGTGGGAACTTGTTTGCATACGATTTCGCATGTAGATGGCATTAGAGAAAAGCGTTTTTATACCACTTAATTTATGTATATTACAGCGAGTTCAGAGTTTTAACTGTTTGCTTTTCATTTGTTTTTTAACTTCCCTATTAAATGTTAATTGAAAGAAACATATTTTCTGAGCTCGTGTAAGTTATTTTATAGTTTCCTTTTAGAATCTAGGAGTTTTCTGAAATATAGTACACTTTTTAATACATACGATCTAGAAATGGATCATCTAATTACTAGAACAAATGGCTATAACGACAAAGGTCTAAAGGTCGGCAACGCGAAGATGCAAGGATTGAATAGTTAAGATTGAATATTACCTATCTTCAAAATGGTGACTGATCCGCTTTTGAGCTCAACCTTGTCTTTTTGTGAATGATTGAGTGAATGAGCTGTAAATAGAGCACATAGGTTTAGGAATCCAATTAACATAGCCACATTGCTCCTCAACGCCCAAGCTGATGCTAGCCATGAGGACCCTTAAGAGGTCTTAACCTACCACTTAGCGTCACACGAAGGATTCTAGATCAATAGGGCAATTCTTCACCAACTCTACGCTAAGTTTAAATCAGAAAAGGGATGGCCCTTGTCACTCAGCTTATTTAAGAACGCAACTCAAAAGCATCCTAAAATGGCATGCAGATAGTGCTTGCTTTATGCGATTCCTTATTTATTATAGTTATTTACGTGAGCGGACATGGCTGTGCGGTCGGAGTGTCGTAAACCTGGGCACGCGTTGAGGTTTACTGCTTCCTGCCTTTACACACAGTTTATACTAAAAGTTCATAGGGTTACATCTGAATTGGAGTTTACAAAAGATGGATGCATTTTGGGTTATAGAGATGTTGTGGTGTGAGCGAGTTTGTATTCAATATTTGATGACGGATTTCTTGTAGGAAGTCGTAGCTCACAAGGTTGAACGCATTACTTGTAAAATTCAATTTAAAATACTCTTTAGAAAAATAATGATCGGTAGGCAGTAAGGTTACCAACACATTCCGCAAATACTAAGGTCTATTGTATGTATTCTTGTTGTATTGTAAAGTTCGTTCGCAAGCATTAAATACTCTTAAGCCCGTTTTTTTTGTCAAAAATCTCGTAAATAGATCTAAAATCTTAGTAAACTTTTATGATGACAGCCTTAGACTAGTAGCGTTAACGGTAGCTAGTAGGTACAGTCTGCAACAATATTATGTATAACACCCAGTCACCCGCACACATACAATACGCATCCGTATTGTATGAGTGCGGGTGACTGGGTGGTATACATAACTCTGTTGCAGACTGTACTTATCTTCAATCCATGTAGGAGTCAGAAAACTTTGAAATTGTTAATTTAAATTTAATAAACTCATACAAAGTTGAGTGAACTGAAAAACAAAGATAGTGCCTTAGGGAAATTCACTAACTACATCTAGCCCCGATTTCACGGAATTTCTTTCTTTCTTTCTTTCTTTTTTTGAGGCTTTTAACAAATCTCGGCTCTGACTGAAGAAAAATTGAAGGCGGAACTCATTTTAACGCGTAAGCCGAGTTCAACTCGAATTGATCGCGTTTTTTTGAACAGTGAAATTAAGTCTAAGTAGTCCACACCCATTTCTCAACGTTGCTGGATCAAGGTAAACTTACAAGAATCTTTGACAATAAAAAAAAACTTATAAAACCCAGGTTTTACGACCGGGAACATTTTGCTTATAAGCTACAGCGCGGGCCATAAAATGTAGCCATCGCATGCCCAATTGATTCCAACACGCTAAACTACTGAATGGGAATGGTTTCCAAATTTCTGCCATTCTCCTTTCAGAATTTTATTATGTTTTTCAGTGATATTTTGTTTCACAGTTAGTTAATTTTTCGTGTTAAAGGAGATGGCAGATATCCTGGATAAGTTGTGTCACGTAAGTCGTTGAAGTTGAGTGTTTTAAATTGTTATCATTATTTAAATGGTAACAATTTTAAAGTATGTTTCAATGCAGTGCTGAGCTGACTGTTGCAAAAAATAAAAAAAAAACTAACAGAATGCGTTCTTCTACAGATACCGTTGTGATAACGTCACCCTATATGCATCGCTTGGATATCAACTTTTCTTCTTAATAATCAACGAACGCAGAGCATTAAAAAACCGACTTCACGTCAAAACTTTGGCTGAGTTCTAATGTCATCACCAGTGATAGGAATAGGTAGTGCAATTTTGCGGGATTTCACGACGAAATCTTAATATGGACATACAATACTAGTATTGTTAAGGATTAGTCATGTTCAATAATTTACATTGGATTATTGTTATATAACCGTAAATTCCATACTATCTTTGTGGATATAATATTAAGGTTGTTGGAATATTCTAAAAACTCGTTAAATTACTAACTTCAGCATATAAGAAGCAACTCAACATTAGGACTTTTTTGTGAAAAATGATTTTTTGTGTGAGTAAACACAACTCACTTTAAATCAGTTGTCAATAATACCTTTTTATATATTTTTCATCTTATTGATTTAAATTGTATATAATAAAGAAATAAAAAATAATAAAAACGTTACCAAATTTCATAATGTTTTTCTTTGATGTCCTGTTTATCATATTTTATAAGATGATTGAAGCAATCGTATAAAATTCGTAGCAAATATTTAAAAAAAAACCGGTTGGTTTGACCAAGAATTGTTCTACAAAAATCACTAAATCCCGCAATGCCGCAGGCGTATCCATACTATTCTCATATTGGAGTTTATTGACCCTAAATTGCACTACCTATTCCTATCAATGGTCATCACATCAACGTAAACATTCTCCGATTTGAAATTTTTCAGTGAAGTACTGAACCGATTTCAATGAAATTTATATGGGACTAACTATGAAGTATCCTCTATCATATGAAAGAATTCGATAATTGTCCGAAATATGGTGGAACAGACAAAAAAAACATACAGACGAAATGTATGTTTTTCCTTCTCGGTTGAAAACGCCTTCAAATAACGATTCTCTAATCATGATGTGTACCAATGATATTGGTCGATGGATCAAGACCCATCCTGAGCTCCACCTTTGACCGCATCGTCGGTAATCAGCAGGTGCATATGAGGTCGATCGCTGACTTTACTGATTAAATGCATATTTAAGGCTGTATACTGGCCGGCAGCGAGAGTGACAGCGGCGCGGGCAGCGATTTCCGCGACACACGGTAGAAAGTATTGAGTTTGTATAAAACCGCGACAAATCGCTCGAGCGCCCGCTGGCGTCAAGAACGGCCTAGTTTCCCCGCGTCCAGTTTGCAGCCTAATTTTTATTAGGTACTTTAAAATCATGGTTCCTCAACTTGCGGTAGCTTGATAATCATCAGTTTCTTTTGAAGCTTCTTCTTTATAATTACTAATGAGCAGATAAAGTAAATCAATGTACCTAATCAAGTTATGTTTATTTCTCTTTTCTTCTTCTTTTTTTTAATTCGCTGCAGTTTCTTAAGATTTGTTTTCTAATAATATAAATTCAAGGCATAGCTTTTAAACTGATAATGGGTCATTTGAAAATTGTTTTTATTAACCTACATTATAATACAAGGATAAATTAATAATAGGCATTTGAATAAGATTATTTTAATTAAACACATAGTTCCATCACAATAGACATGTTTTATCAGATTTGTCATAAAAATTAAACATAGATACTTCTTCTTCAGTACTTGTATAAAATAAAACAAACTAAGTACTTAGTACCAACTAAACTTGGCTTCTCACTGCACGTATAAAAAAACACTAGCTAACAAAGCATTTATTAACTGTAAGTAAAACATTTTTACATAATGACAAAAGGAAACAATATTCTCGGGATTCAATTCACTTTAACGGTAGCTTTTGTTTTGCATACCTGCCTACTTTAAACCAATTGAAAGTTTGCCAAATTGCCTGCTATAGAAATCAGCAATAAAAGCGCTACAATAATTTTTATACAAGAGCTGGGCTTTATGAAAACAAATCGTTGCCTCGTTACTATAAAAAAATAAAATGCGGCGGCATTGTTGCCAACCTATAAATTATATCTGTCAAACTATTTTTGCGGCATTTGGCGCGAAACCGCTTTACGTGAAAATTGCAAAATTCCCTTACGGGTGCTTATTGAACAAGGCTGCAGATGTATATCAGTGAAGATATTTAGAAGTATACTATAGATGTCGGTCGCTAACAAGGCGGAAAATTATATCTAGCTACCATAATACCTAATGATAATATTTAAGTAAAAGCAACTATCGATAAAATTGTTTATAAATAGGTACCTGAGCACCTACTTTACATACAGGATAAAGTGTTTATTCATGTTATCTTAACTTTAATATAGAACGGGCCTTCTTTAATAACAGAACAAATCCCTCTGTTCATGTAGTTAGTAATAATAAAGCGCTTACGTGATTAACATCACATGGCTTACTCTATTATTATCTATATTTGTGAATGAATGCATAAATTAAATCAAATGGCGGATGGATTTAGTAACTGTTTGTTCAATGGCTATTACTAATTAAATGAATCTACGCGTGTTGTGGGTAAATGACGATTACGGAACATTCGTATCATATTCATTCTAAGATTAATTTATATGTGAGCAGGACGGGTAATTAATAAATGTTCTCGCATGAAAAATCTGATATTCTTAGTTAGGTTGCTTCGGCGTACAAAGAGAGAAAATGTAAAGTAAAACACAATCAAAAAAGAACAGTATGGTAAATGTTTCAATAAGATGCTTATTTCTGTTAGTGTGTTATGTTAATTCGGTTAAAAATATATTATACTACAAACGAAAAAAATTACAACGATTTCAAAATATATATTTTAAGTTTTTTTCTATCATCTTCATTGTCATCACTTGATTTTAGACTGTATAAATCGAGCATGAGATAATTCCAGCATTTATTAATACTTAAAAATATCTTATCATTAATTACTTTAACATAGCTCTCAAATACTTGACAATTTCTTAGCACAAGTACTTTAAATTTAACTCTCAAACATCTTCAATCCAATCCAATAAAGATTTACGACAAAAATTGCTCAAATCCGGGTAACAATTGAAAAAAGGAAGCTCGTTTGTCCTAACGATGTCACAGAAAGATAGAACTTATCCTATTTACTTGAATCGAAGTAAATTAGAATAGGGCCAACCCAACCCATCAATGTACTTGAAGCCTCCGGAGACGTAATCAGGCAACGATTCTTATCAACCGGCTCAGGAGTCAAACCAAGGTCGCGGCCATTTTGGGATAAGTGTATTCGCAAAGGAGGTCTCAATAACTTAATTACAAGCTTCAAATCTCAGCGGGTTCATCAAGATGTGTTTTGAAATGGCTATCTCGAGACTAAGCGAAACTTTCACTAACTTTAAATTATTTGCGCTGATTGAAGCGACTTCTTAGGTCGGACTTGATTGAGTGTTGTTGGTACAATTTTATGGCTATTATAACGGGTTAGAACAATCTATAAGTTCAAGAAGTTAATTCTTGAACGCGCTAATTTCTGTAAAATTACCAGTCGAATTTGAAAAATTAGCATTTGAAAGTTCTTGATTTATCATAAAATCCTATGGGCTATCAATAATTTCGAGCTGTAAGTAATAATGCTGAATGTGTGGTAGGTGTTTTAAAACATACTATATCCGTTGCCACGTCGTAACATACTAACTCACAAAGACAGCTTGTTCTAAGAGTTATGGCGACACAAGCTGCAAGACATAAGTCCACGATAAGTCCCGCCTGCCAAATTAAAAAAAAAACAAAAGCCTCTTACAAAGCGAAGCGCGCCTTTTCTCAAACTACAAAATTTTATAGACATTTCGTATTCGTAAACAATAATTGTAAACGACAAACAAATTGAAACTTCGGCTCCATTTAAGTTTTAATTGCTGGCTATAAAATTTTGGAATGTCGCAAAATTTTGCTAAAGAAAAGTTTTGCGATTTCGTGTAATTGTTGTAACGAACAGTAAAAGTTTACAATGTGCCGTAAAACATGTTGGACAGGACAGCACATCGGCGGACATAGACGGAGATGAAGTTTCAGTTTTATGTCGGTTGTGGATTGAAATGGATAGAAACAAAGAGTATGCGGTGGCAGTGACTCGCCGCTAACGGTGCCCCGGAGCGTCAACAATGAGGCATCGGATGCCGCTCGTCTACCCTACAATGCCTTTTCCGAGCTCACAATGATCTAAAATCATGAGACAAACATACGCGTCTGTTACTTACATCAAACCGAACCATCCCAACAATGTAACTACTTTGTTTTCATATTAAGGAGACAAAGTAATTCGCTACACACAGAAGCAATGACCGAGACGTTTTCTTGCAAAACAATTAAAAGGTTAATGTCCTATATTATTCACCGGACTTTAAAATTACTATAATCATGATAACCTATAAACATGGCACGACAGAAATGTCACAGGGGTTTATAATGCCTTTTGTTTCAAAATCAGGGGCTTTTTTCGTATCGATCCGCAGCAGGTAAGCGGCACGGATGATTTATTGCCCTGCTTGTTTGTTCAAATAATCGATCCCCCGACGAGGCATGTGTTTCGCGCCAAAATGTGCCCTAGCCTCATAAAGTGAAACCTCACTTTCCTTCGGAGGGCCACTATCGAAACGCATCTCATAATGGTGCCGAAACGAAAATACTTTGCGTGCAGTGTTCGCTCGTAGAAATATTTGGAGTACAAGGGCGCTGCTAAGTCTCAATGCGAATTTATGATAGCATTAAATTGAGGAGTCATCGCGATCCATGTGCGTGTAATAAAACATAAATCTGCAATATGTAAACGATCTGTGCTTGCGTTCCGTTGCTGTTGAATCTGTTCTTTTTATTGGGAACGGCTCGTAAAATTTATTATAATATAAATAACGTTAACTTTATGAGGATTTTATGTTATTATGGGAAACAAACTGATCATATTTAATAAAATCTTCCTATTCGTTTAACGATAATAAGCTTATGGCGTTTTTAAATGGAAAGTATTTAAGAATTGGCTTGTAAAGACACAGATAATCTTTATGCTGTGTTTATGACGTGGTGTTTTGTCAAAATGGCGTATCACTAAATAGTCGTGTAATATTATATCTGTACAAGAAATTATTCGTGTTCAAAACCCAGATTACCAGATTGCTGATAAATTTTGTACTGATAACGCTTCAACGAATCCTATCAAAAGTTTGGGTTATCCGATTTACCTCGTGTTAGCGTTAATTCCTCGTTTCAAAAAAGTTACAAACTAACAACTAAGCCCTAATAAATAGGGAAATAAAATAGGATTCACTTTAATTGTTTGAATAAAATATTTGCTAGCCCACTGTGCACTAATTTAGATGTTTTTGTGTAATCTTTTAGTTAGAGCAATAAATTTACTCTTTTCTTTCTAGATGACACTAAAGGATTATAGCTTGTTTATTCAACATGGATAGTTTTAATCAGTAAGTTGGTGCATTATCGCATAACATGTTGATTAAAATGGTCATAAAGATCTAGCGTCGGGATTCGAATCAGATCATGATTTTAAGTGTTTTTTATGGATAGCAGTTAAAATTATCGTTGCTCTGTACTGTCAACCAGCTTTAGAAGCGTTTTCATTTTTATAGGGCATTAATGTTACTAAATATATATACAGTACTTAATAATAATTTAGTAAGCAGGATATTTAACATAATATTTTCGCAAAACGAAATCATAAAAAAGCTACAAAAGTTTCCCAGACGCATATTAAAGTATTAAACGAGTGTTTTAGCCAACTATGAGGAAGCAAACATACTGCTATGCATTGTTTTTGTGAAAGCCAGGTAAAACAATATGAAGAATATACATTCCTCTATTTCCACTTATTTTTATGACAGAGTTATGTATGACTTATGACTTTTACACGGCAGAAACGCAAAGCAAATAATTCTTTAGGATCGGTGAAGAATACGAATATGATTACAAGGCCTTCCGAACTATAATCTAATTAGCCCTAGCCAGAATTCCCGGCGGTAAACCTGATTGATTCTAGAACACTCAGCAACATGAAACCTTATATTCAAGTTCAGCGTTTCTTCACTTTTATAAGAATGTCTTGCTGTGCTCTGAAATCAAGTGAGTACGTAATTTAGAAAATTACTGTCAGGAGCATAACATCGAAATATGCAGTACCTACAGAAACTTGAAATTAATAATTTAAATAGCAGTGGAGGCAGTCCCGAGTCCCGGGTTCCGTCAGATACGGGCGATCGATCACTCGCTGTACAGCTACATGATTTATTGATATTACTCGATATCGCGACGATAACAAATCGTATGATATTCATTATAATTACAATTTTACAGACTTACTACTTTCCCGCGATTTACAAAAATGTGAAGTTCTAAATTCGAATTTTACATGACGTCGAACTTTTTTTTTTGTTGAGGCGTGACCGCGAGCGCTGCGTCGTCGTATGCAGTATGGAGATTGTATCATTATGACAGGTTTAATTAATTATGTTTAAGTTTAGAATTTTAACAAGACTTGTTTGACGCAGCTTGTGTTATCTCTGTAACTAATGGACAGGGTCTAGTCTGAAGATCAGATATGACGCTATAAACTTGTTTAGTAAGTGGATACTATCCATTAAAATTAATATCTAGAAACGGCGTTCATCTTTACAACAATATTTATGTATTCTGTACCTGGCTGTAATGAATATTGACAACGCTGATGGTTATTAGTCGTATGTTTATAAACATTTCATTGTAAGGCGGGTTAATGTTGTGGCGTTTAAGCGGGCAGTTGTCTATAATATTGAACGCAGCTAGTCCAACTAAAGCACTGTGAAGAGAACAGAGTTTTGTTTGTTGGCAACACTTGCTACCGTTGGTAGGTGGGTACTTGAGTCGGTCTTAAACCCCGACTTCCGTACATTAAATACACCGCGTAAGTTATGGCTGCAAAAGCACTAGAGTTTCTATTCTTTAAGTTGGGAATTTATAACATACCCTTTACCGGTTTTCGAGCATCGTTGAAACAGTTTTCGTGTCAGACAACTAACTTCGCGAAGTTACGCTTTCAATTTCAAAGTTCGATTGGAAGTTGTCTATGAGAATAGATGTAATGACGTTCGGTTCGTTTTTTATTGGTTTGAACTTAGAATTAGGAGGAGAAGTTTAGCCGTGAAACAAAAGAGCAGCGTTCTTTTTTTTAGTTCTTGTTTTTGTTAAAATGAGTAAAAAGGTTGGTTAGGGAGATGTCTCCGGGGGTGGGCTGGACGTGAGCATACGGTGGACGTGATAAATGATCTGGAGGACGCAGCGGGCGAGCGGAGTCTCGTTAATTTTGTTAATGCTCGATGTCTGTCGCTGATACTTTGCAGCTGGATTTGAATAAAAACTATTTACTTACCTACATACTTTTTATTAAAATAAAAAAAAATACTTGACTTTTCTGTACAATAATACAATTTAACATGTTTAAGTATTTCAAAAATGTATAAGCATCGATGTTTTTATCTATGCGAGTAAAGGCTCACCTTCTTACGCTATGTGGAATCACAATTTGTTGATTCAAGTGAAACTTTTGTCAATATTCAATAGTTGCATCAGAACTTACAGTAACTAGAGGAGTTTAGATCTCCGATACATAGGAATTTAGGTACCGGTATATTAATTTTGAGAGCTTCTGAATTATCTTGTTCGAGTCATAATGAACGTTGTAAAATCCCACAAAAGAGTATTGCGGTAGCCGTGTAATAACACAAATGAGCTTCCAAATTTACAAATACAAAACCTACATTGTTGGTTGTGATCCAATGTTTGCCTTCCCGGCCATCGAACCCGCGTTTATATATCCGTTCAAATGAGCACTAATTATATTTAATGCGTTTTACCTGTAATTAGAAGGTGTCGGGCAATGAGAAACAGTGTTTTTGGGTCTGTTTACAACGATTAGAGTGGTTTACGAGGTATTTCGGCGCCCACGCATGCGAATACAAACACTCGAGGATAATTTAATGATTATTGTAAACATGATTGCGAGAGGCGACCTCCCGATGGAACACTTGGTACGGGACTCTTGAGGACGTAATTGAGAAATATCTACTAGGAAGCAAATTGTTATATTTTAAATTAAACTGATTTCAAGAGCAAGAGGAGGTTTAGGATTTGTTTGTATCTTTTTTTATTAATGTCTGTTACCTAATAACGCCATTTTAAACCGATTTTGATTCCACTTTTCGTTTTTTTTTTCCTTTTCGAAAAAAAGGATAAGAAAAAGTAGGTGGATTGGTAACTTTTGAAAATGTGGATGAAGTCGGTTTTTCAATGATTTGCGTTGGTGAGCACCCTTTTTTCACAGGATAAAGAGACTAGTTTTTGAGTAAACTTTACCTAGGTTTACAGTTAAGGTCGGAAGTTTCGAATATGTTAAAAAAAATATGACTTAATATGAATAAAGACTTTTATTTATGAAAATAATTACAAAGGCCTCACACTCGAGGGTAAGCTGAAATCCTTAGCTCTTTTGGAACGTATTACATTTCAACATCATCTTAGGTTTTTTCAATCTTTATTGAATAAACCTAACTGTTACTTGTTCGGCTATTTCTTTCCATTTTTTTATTTTCACATCAGGTCAATAATTCGTCACTGCATTTGCAGAAGAGTATCTTTCTGTTTTCAAAAATTAGATTTAAAACAATCAGTTTATTGTGCATTTCCATTTGAAACGCGAACAAAACAAACAATCGAACTTGAACCAGGGTATAATTTATTCTTCTACTTTAGTAACATCTTTTCTTTTTTACCCACATTAAGATTTATAAAATGAAATTATTAGCAAATTTGACATATTTGTCACGACAATCCGACAATAAAATTGTCAGCGACAATTCTTAAATGGTATTCGACTGTGGTTTTTTGACAAATGTCGAGTTTTATTAAACACTTTCTACAACGACATATATGTCAAGATTTCATCTGTCGATTTTGGACATATTTGTCACGTTTATTAAACAGCCTAAGGATGACAATTCTACAATTATGTCGGTTTTTGACATATATGTCGAATTGTCAGCTTTATTAAAACAGGGCCTAGCTTTGATAGGCACCTAACAAATACAAAAAAAGCTTAAATTCCTATAAATGAATACGGGGCCTATGACACAGCAAAAAAAAACTTAAAAAAGTTCCATATTCAAACTTCCATACGAGAAGGGATTTTTAAGCAAAATATTTCATACTTCGAAGCACCCTTCGACAGGAAGACGAGGGAGTGGGCCTCGTAAATACGCGTGAGTCAGCGCGTCTTCGCTTCGAGTTATTTTCGACTTGCAAATGAGAAAGCGCACCGTAGTAGGTACCTCGCCAAGAAATTGTGAATGCAACGTGCGACAGTCGTACCTACTGCCTACATACCCACCGATTTTATTTTATTGAATTATTAGTTAATACGAATTTAATATCTTTTAATTAATTGATTAATTATTAAGTCGTTTTATTTCTTAATAATAGTGGTGGAAGCTAAAATAAGAATTTTTAGCTGTGTAAAGGTCGATGTTCGTAAAACATTAATTAAGTGTCAATAATCAAGAACCTGTTTACCAAATTGCTTTTAAAATACTTACTTATGTATGACTTAATTACGATTAGAGCTTTAAATTGTCAGCGACAATTTCGTGAAACAGTAGTTAGGAAGGTAGGTTTGTTGGATAAAATAATTCGGGTCCGCAGATGTTTTCAGATAAGCCATAAATAAACATCCAGGGTGTCCACTGGGTTCCGTGTACCTGGCCAAGATTTATCGATAACAGCCGACTTAGCTTAGTTTCGAGAACCGGCTCCGCCGTTTTACATTTTCTTTTCTGGTAGATTTATCTCCCGTTTGCTGCTGGACATTCATTGTTTGGAATAAATAAAAGCGTTCTAAAGTCATTGTTGCTATTTTGAATTTGGAATTGGAATAAAAATAAGCTCCATAAACAGAACCTACGGTAGGTTATGATAAGTTTAAAATACTCCACGCTTTAGTGAATTCAAATAATACTCTAACCTCGTAATATTTATTAATAACTTGCATCTAAGTTACATAATTTATATTATTAATTCGATGGACATATCGTGTATATCGGCTACCGTTTCGATAAGAGACTAGGTTATGCATGCCAAGGTGCACTTCTTTTTATCTTGTTATCATAACAAATCCTAAGCGTTATCTCCGTACTAGCCCAGCGGCTAGCGACATTGAATCGATTGGATTTGATTACTTACAGCTTGCTAGGTCCGGCGTAGCTCCCTCTCACTCCACACACTAAACACTTATATGTTTCACTGTCTTCTGAAATAGCACCTAATTAAATCCATGTTATCATTTAAAAGTATCGATCAGTCACACGCGTACCGTTTACTTTACAGCGACGACGGCGCTTATTTTTACATTCGTAGAAGATATTTTCGATATTCGTCTGGTTTTAGATCGAATTGAGAAAGCACTAATACACTTTTAATGTTGAAGAAGATTGTCTCTTTTACGTTTTTATTGTACGAAGTTGTCACTCAAACAGCTGAGCGTTTGTTTGAAAAACAATGAGTGCGAAATATGTTAGCCAGAGACGAGCGACACTAACGCTCGTGACGGCGAGCGGAGAGGAACTGGATTTGACGAACGGAAAGAAGTGAAGTGAGCGAATGAACGAAGCAAACGCCTCGCTCCGCCCCCCGCGAGACGGTAGACACCCGCTCGGGAGCGAGGTATTTTAATACAATAATAGATGGCGCTAGGCGTCAGCACTGAATAAAATTGAATTGAAGCTTTTCATTGAACTTTCTATAATAGGGTTTGATATCGTCAGTTCTGTAGGCTTTACGCATTACACAAATAAAAAATTAAATTATCTTTCGTAATGTGAATATACCGAAACCGAAATGCCAATTTTAAATTTCTCGATGGAATGTTAAAAGGTTTTCCTAGATGGGTTCCGCTTTTTTATTGGAGGGTGTCTGTTCATCTCTGTTGATTCCGAAATCAATTTGTAGAAGTCTATTTCCTTGAGCATTTTTAATTTTCACCCGGTATTTGACGGTAAATGTGAGGGAAATTAATGTTTACCCTGATTTCTTTGCTGGTAGTCGGCAAAATCGTTTAATTTGAAACCGGTGTTGTAAAGAGAGCAAAGTAAATATTTAAATTTTAGGTTCGAATAGAAAGGTGAATTGGAAACATTTGTAGACTAAGGTTGTCGAATGGACGAAATTTTTTATTATAATTAAATAATCAAGAAATATTTGGCAAATAATCAAATAAATTGTTCGCAAAAGAGAGATTAAAAGTTTTTTGATTTAAGAGTGCAATGTGAATTTAAAATGAAAATACAAAATGCAGTAAATATCTTAGAAACTATTACTCACTTTTCTATTAGACTATTCAGTATTCACCCAGAAATGCCCATTGACGTGATTTATCTTGTAGTCGAAATCAATTATGATATCTCCAACGAATAGATAGCTGCCCTAGTGTCCCTAAGGTTATCTCCGTTCAACAGAGATATAGCTTGCCTATCTATAGTTAGACTACAGTAACATAGCAGAAGTAGCAATGTAAAATTATATTAAAGTTTCAATTATTTAATTTAAAATTGGTACTTATTCAATCTGATTTTATACAATTTAATTTTACGTGGTCGAGCCCGAGTCACGCGCGATAGTTGTCTTTATAAAAGTAGGTATTTTATTTAATACTGGGCTTTTTTTGTAAAATAGTTCATTTTTTCATTCCGTCCACTCCCATATCTGCTCCTACTTCGACGGATAGGAAAGGATTAGGTCAGTTTTGAAGGGAATTGGAAATGAAAGAATGGGAAAAGGTATTTTGAGGATACTGAATCCACTGAGGGGACGTTTGTAGTGTACGCAGTAGCTAGGGAGGCCGGGGTCGCTTACCCGAGTGCCTTTTCTTCATAGCCGGACAGACCAATGAAGGAATACCCTCTGACCATAAGGCTGCAAACTGGACGGCGCGCGGGCAGCGACGCGGGGAATCCGGGCCGTTCTCGACGCCAGCGTGAGAGCGATTTGTCGCGGTGTAATACAAACTCAATATTTCTATCGTGTCGCGGAAATCGCTGCCCGCGCATCGCTGCGCCGATCGGAGCAGTTGGCGTTCCTTTGTCTCTGCCTACCCCAAAAGGAGACAGGCGTGATGTTATGTATGGACGTCTTTATATCATAGAATAAGTAGATGAGATCCGTGAGATTCATGTTAAAATAAAATATGATGAAGAGTTTTCACATAGTCTTTCATTTGTTATTATAGTTCCCATAGTAAAAAAATAACTTTACCATAATCATAAGCAAGCGCAAAGACGCGGGGAATCTGCAGGCTTATTATAAATCTCAAAACCATGCGATGATATCATGAAATAGTTTTGACGTAAAACATATCCTGCGATCATTATTCCGTATTACTTCTTGGCGAAATCTCTTAGCTAAGCTCTTGCCATTAGACTGAATACAATAATCCCAATATACAATAATAAAGTATTTATTTATCGTTTCGAATAAACGGAAAAACACAAATTTTCTGAAATCAAGAAACGGAAATATCATAGATGTGGGTGCGATCTCACCTTTTTCAATTGACGTTTATAAGTCATAGATGATATCATTGAAACTGTCATTGCAAAAGGAAATGCCTCTTGCATGAAATAAACTGCAATGTATGTATGTATAATGTGTAGTCGTTTATTCATTATATCATCATTGTATTATAGAAATCTTGGAGTAAGAAGAAAGTATAATTATTACTCTAAGATTGAAATTTTGTTTATCATGTCATGTCATGAAAAAATCGTAATAGGCCTACAGGGCCGTTCTCGACGCGCCAGCCCAGCGGTCGAGAGAGCGATTTTTCGCGGTTTCATACCAACAGACCAACTAAATACTTTCTATCGTGTCGCGGAAACCGCTGCCCGCGCCGCTGTCGCTCTCGCTGTCGCTGCCAGTTTGCAGCCTCAAGATTCATATAACACATAATAGCTAAACGATACACGATATCTCAAGACATTCCAAGATTTTTACTAATTGTGGAAAAATAACCCAATCTTAGATTTAAAAACTTCACCGTATGAGCATTGCTATGGTAACCAACATTTGTATTTGTTTTTTGTTTTAAGAAAAGACTCTACAATTGAAAATTCAGATACATTATTGATCCACTACACATTATAGGACACACAGGTTAAACGCGCTAAGTTCAAGACGTTGCCAATCATTCAAATGTTTTTAATCGACTTATTTTGCGCTTTTTATCTGAACAGTTCAATAACTTATATTTCTCGGTAGTAAGCTCATTAAAATTTATTGATGTTTTTCTTCATTAATAAGTATTTCTTTACTCCACAAGTAGTAGTTTTGCGCGCATCTATTAAATTGTGAAATCTTTGAACGGTTTATAGCTGTGATTAAGTACTCTATAATTTATAAGATATTTGTCAATCTATTTACATCTGTCAGTCGTCTTAGATTTTATGGCCAAGAGATTTCATCCTCGCTCTTATTTGCATATCAACTGTAGACTTATTGAAAATATACCTACTTATTCATTTTTGTCGTAGGTATACATATATGTATGTAGGTATAAGTTTTACGTCTTGATCTGCAATGATGAGGATCCCGTGGGACTTTGTAACTTATCCTATAAATGTAGTAAAGCCATCTTCTAGAATTAGTAATTAAAAAAGAAAACTAGATATGTCTTCATATATTTTCCTTTATCCGAAAAATACTGATATTTTTTTTGGGTTGTTTTCTGTACCTTCTTTTGTTAGACATTAAATAATTACAGAATGGAGCAAATAAAGTCCTGTCCGTGTATTTTGATGTTTTCACGAACCAGTGTTTCTTCCCACTTAAGTACCCACCTACATAAAATTATTTGATTTTAATGAAATCCAATATCAATACACATTTGGAAATTCACATAGAAGATAGAGAAAAGAAGTATTTTGGAAGAGTAGGGTATGCCTTAGCATAATACTGCCGAATACATCGATATCGATGCGTGGTGGCTGTGGTATTAGGGTGAGTAGGTACGAACTACTATGTTACCTTTGTGTTAATTTGTAGAGACAATTAAAAGAATAACAGTTCTGAGTGAAATAAAAAGATAAATTAGACATTATTGACTGTTGGTAAAAGTGATCATGACAAATTTTCGGGTTTCCAATAATGTAACTTAATACCTTTGAGGTGAACTGTAAAAGCATTGGTGTTGACAGCATGCCCCGCCACACAGTTTAAAAGCAGGAAGGTGATCGTCCGCCGTCAATGTGCAATGCTTTCCAAATGTTCTTGTATCTCAAAGACTACATTATGTTTCATGAATAGCTTTTGTTCATGTTTAAGGCAATATCCAGTAGCAATTAAAACCTTTATTGCCAATCAACTGAGGGCGGAATACATTGCCTCACTAGGTCGGGAATGAAACTCAAGCGCCATGCCATATATACCATGCTCTACATTCCTGACTATAAAAATAAAAATAACAATTATATACATACATACATAACTTCACGCCTATATCCCTAATAGGGGTAGGCAGAACACCAGAGGCTATATAACCATCTCATATCACGTTTGACGAATTTGGAGGTATTATAAAGATGGAGAGAGACTATTGTATTGACAGGGGGTCAGCCTATCACCCACAAAAAGGCCTTTAAAACCTCTGTCCTTTAACTGACTTTTACAGTATGTAAGAGAAGAGAAGAGAAGCAGCTGGCATATTTGATGTTTTTCTTTTGCTCCCTGTCCAGTTTAATTGCCAACAAAATTAAATGGGTAGGTACTATCGAACCAACTAAATAATGACCCACAACAAGCTCATTTTGGCAAATCATCTTAATGCTAGTAGGTCGAAATTCGCTAGAAGATAGGTTTCCATGGTGATGAACTTGTATCATTACATTCGACACTGATATTTAATGAGTACAGAATTCGTGCAGTATCTAAAAAGTCATAAGTGCATATACACGATAGACCTTACAAGTTTGACAGTTTCAATCGAATTTTCAGCAAAATGGGTTATGATTCAGTTGTTTCGTACCTAAGTATACATATGAGTTGCTTTATGACTTCAAACGATTTCTTCCAGACACTTGAACATTAGATATAGAGCTTTTCTAAGATATAGAATAACGATACGTAGAGTCATACTTCTGACTATATCACATACTGACATAATCATAGCTTGGATTTGTATTGGAATATTAGAATAATATTTATACCCATGAAATTAAGTTGTAAAATTATTGTACGAATTAAAATTGATGGTTTTTTTTAAAGATAAAACATTATCTTCTTTCTGACTCTACTTTAGGCCAGTTATCATGCATAGGTACATTTGTATTATGTGTTTTTCTAAACTTATACAAACGTTGTACATGATAAAGAAATATAAGATTAAAATATAATGAACTTACACTTAATTTACTTACAGCCGTTCGACTGTGTATTTCAAATAGCACTGCTAGAGCTTAAGGTAAAACTGCGTAAAAACAGGACCTAAGTTTTAATAATAGTTAAAACAATCTTTATGTCCACTATTTATTTATTTTATCAATGTATGTAGTTCTTTTTTGAGAAACCCTCAGCTGTTATTATGTTTTATTCTACCAGGTGCAGAGAGAGCGACTTAATAATCCACCAAGCTGCAGAGTAACTGTATGGAATACAACATTTGTACCAAGCTGACATGACACATGAGCAGGTTTTATTGATTCAGTCGACGTTTCATTGTAACAGCATCATCGAAGGCTCAATCCACTCCGTTATTTTACTATGGACAGTTCATATTCCTACACTCACACTTTCATTGAATCAGTTACCTACCTTCATTGTACTGTTTATAAAACAACTGCTTGAATGTGTGCGTGATCGAAACGCGCCCGTGGCACAAAACTTGTTCAGTACATTCAAGTACAAATATGTTAAGCTCTCGTAATCTTAATTGTTTCGAATATTTTTACTTCAACAGTTATTTAAGAATTTTATCCTTAATAGGTTAACTCTAGTGATAAGAAGGTCAATACATGCCAATACAGAACTACTTGGCTTTATAATGTTTTTAGTTAGTAAGTTCATGTTTGGTTTGAAGCAAACATGTTTTTTTATTCTTTTTGGGCCTAAGAATAAACTTTTGATATTTCCTGAGAAATGTTATATGAGTTGATAACAATTGGCTGCGGTTATTTAGATTACACCTTGCGCGCGCATAAATTATCCATGGAAACAACACAAATGATAACATTATCAACGAATCATATAAAAGTTTATCTAAAGTTCAACTCTTACTTTTAATAAATAAAACAAAAACTTCCAAGATAGAGTACTGAAATTCCCAATGTTAAAAGACATCGAGGTAAGTAGTATGTTTATTGAAGACGTCAAAACCAACACTTTTGTCCCTACCTATACCTGCCCACTTTCTCAAGTAAAACAATAATAGTTCGACTCGGCCTGTGCTCTGTCGTCGCTTGTGTTCGACTCGGCCGCGGCGCGGAATTCCCTCACAACTTATGCTAGCCTAGTACTTCTATCTAGGAGTTTGTCTAGGATTAGCGCGTGTGTGCGTTTTCTAAGCAAGCTAGAGAGCAAACAAGCAAGGTTTTTTTTATGTATGAATGCGTCTGATACATGAGTCGTGTGTGTGATGTGTTTATTTTTCTATTCAATAGCAATTCATAAGAGTAGATTAATGTTAGAAAAGCCCGCGAGATAAATAAAAAGTTTAGTAATCTCTACTACGGTTGTTGAGACAATTAGAATTTAAATAGTTTTGTCAAATAATTTATTATTTATGACATGCAATTGTAATTAGTGCTTTATTTTCATCTCAAATATTGAAAATCGCAATAGAAACATTGATTTTAACTATAAAATAGTCGTTTTATTGAGTTGGCCACTTTTTGCTCCTTTTGGCTTTGTTTAATTAAACCAATGTCAACAAGGCATTTAAAATTCGAATACTTTTTATTCAATTAAAAATAATGTTGCACTTTAACTTTGGCCTACAATGTTTTTGTCCATGCTGCATAATATTTACTGCATTCTCTCACACATGTATGATTTGACCTAACCAATTCAGGTGCCGTGCATAGAACGAGTAAAATTATGTATGACATAATTTATATATGGCAGAAATCGCTGTTCAGCGATAAGGCCGCCTTTGTTCAAATATAAGTAGTTTATTGTCATCATTTCATTATTTTTTCCTATGTAACCGTGTTAGTGTACAATAAAGAGATTATTAAAATCTTACAGTCTTTTGCAGTATGTTGGTTAAGTGTTCTTCTGAGGTACGTACGAGAAATCCTGAGTTCGACTGCCACCCGGAGCAGTTCTTTGTGATAAAAGCATAATGCGCCTACTTTTGGGCTATATATTTGTTGTAATTTAGCTCAAATATTACACCAAATAGGTACCGTCAAGTTTGTGCCAAGGCAGAATTAAATCGCATTATTCTATAACAGGTGTGCCTCGGACTGCCAATTTTTTTAAATAAAGTATATTTGAGTTTAAAAAGAATATCAAACAGTATTTTGGAAAAACAAAACAGTATTCCATTTATTTATTGTTTTAAACACATATTTTTAGAACTACTTGCACAAATTATTAATTAAAGTCAAGCATATAAAGTGTTTTGTTCTTTAGCTGAAAAAAGTATTTTGCATAATTTATTTTTGTTCAACAGTATAATGTAGAGAAAAACAGTATAATACTGTTAAAAACAGTATGATTGGCAAACCTAGGTGTGCCCTGCCAAAGTTAAAAGTTTATGCTACAATAACAAATTACTAATTTACAAAAACAGAATGGAGTACAATATAAGTTTATTAGATAGAGTTATACACTTAGTTGTAAATAGAGCGTTGGCTATATTTTACGTCGAATTTAATTCACCCAGAGCCGCGTCCACATCTAGTATTCCATAAATAACCGATCCCTAAATAAACTAATTAAAACTTTTTACTTCCAAATAAATCTATAATCACTTAGGACCAACTCGAAATGAAATATTTCATTTAAAATCTATGTCAGATGTTCTTATTGTGAACATATTGTGTGAAAATAAATAATTCTGTGTTAGATTAATACCGGTATTGTTAGGGCAACCCCTTAGTAATCCACGGTAAAAGTTGCACTTTTCAACACACAATAGGTACTGAACAGTCGCACACAATCCAAATAAAAGGGACATATTTGTGAGTCATTAACAACAATAATATATATTATGGTTAAAATTATTTATTTGTCAAACGTGACATCAGATGGTTTTATTCTATAATATAGCCTCTGGTGTTCTGCCTACCCCATAAGGGATATAGGAGTGAAGTTATGTATTGTATGTATTATTTATTTTATAAAAAACTGGTAGTTTTGCACATTTTCACTTACTCTAATTAAATTATACCATAAGATTTATTTAGCCTTGTTACTTTTGGTTAACTTAATTTACGCTGAAAGGAGTTTCAATTAGTGTAGCATTTTTCGAGTTTTTTTAATATAAAAACCTCTTTTTTATACTGATATTTATAAACTATAGATATATCTCGAAGTCTCTTGTGCAGAATATCAAGCAAATATCGAGTGATACGAGAATTGGTGAGATTGGTTCCATGTGATTTCCGCGGAATCACATTTTTTCGTAAGATCTACGGGGTTTCATACGTGTATGAAAAATTAGTTTTTACAATTCTATCCCTTACTTCGAAAAACAACGCTGAGGTGATAATCTCTATTTCATAAAGTCTTATTAACTTAGAACAAGAAACTTCCATGCTGGACTGGGAGTGAAAGAAAAACATAGAATGTGCCAGCTGCTTCTCTTCCCGGGCATACTGTAAAAGTCGGTTAAGGGACAGAGGTTTTATTGGCATTTTTGTGGGCGATAGGCTGACCCCCTGTCACTGCAATAGCCTCTCGCAATCATTATAATACCTCATTAGTCAAACGTGACATCAGTTGGTCTTATAACCTCTGATGTTCTGCCTACCCCATAAGGGATACAGGCGTGAAGTTATGTGTGTATGTATGTAAGAAAACTATTGAAAAAACCAGTTTATACTTCAAAATTTTGGATAACGGTTCTGTATTATAAAATATTTATTTATTTATTTATTTACACTTTATTGTATGCCATTAATAAGTACAAAAAAAAGGAAATACATGATAACAATTTTGAGATAAAATAATTAAAAACCTTATATTAGAATTTGCAATCAGAGAAAATAGTAATCCAAAATCCAGTTCTTATGAAAATGTTAAATTTTGAGGTATTTTTTAAAAGTAGGGATTAATTTATAATCTCTCATTTGTCATTGAAATTTAACCACATTAGATGCAGGTCACTCAAACACAGAGCTGCAGATATGGATTAACTTAGTTTTTTCGGACAATTGTATTGAATGATATCTGTCGGCATGAGGGTTTGCAGGTAGGTTTGTGGCCGCTTAATCTTTTGAGGTTAGTTCGTGGTAAAGCCTTGAAAACCGATTTGTGAAGAAGCTCTAGAAAGGATTACGTGTAACGGCTTAAGTTTTTTTATATAGAAGTCTTGTGGTTTATGATAAAGTATTGTCATTATTGTGATTTTTTTTATATGTTGATCATGTTGAAAACTGTTTTTTTTTTGTACACAGAAGACTTGCTATGCCCGCAATTGCTTTTCCTATTTAAAGAGCCAAAATCAAGGCCATGAGTCTTTCACTGGTTTTGGCCTTAATCAGCTTAGTTGGCCCGTTGCTGATTGGTAGATGTCAAAACTTACGAGACGTTGAAATGGCTTCTGTTAAGCCCTTACGACTGTTTACTGTGAACGACTTATCGTACGTATCTTCCAGTATCCAGTTTCCAGGCACTATAATAGTAGACTTCACAAAGTCCCTAACTCGTTCATGGGTCAATGTGTAAGTTTTTTTAATAAAAACCCAAAAATATTTATGATTTACCCTTCGATAGATTTAAGGATACGGTCAAACAAGTGTTGTGTGAAAAGGACGACTATAAGATATCCGGATGCAGGAAGATGGGATTCCATGGCTGTAAACTTTACATACATACATACATAACGTCACGCCTGTATCCCTTATGAGGTAGGCAGAACACCAGAGACCATCTGATGTCACGTTCGACAAATTTCGAGGTATTATAAGGATGGAGAGAGACTATTATAGTGACAGGGGGTCAGCCTATCGCCCACAAAAACGCCTTTAAAGCCTCTGTCCCTTAACTGGCTTTTGTAAACTTCTATTGTGTATTTAAAAAAAAAAAAATTGCTATTGAGTTTCTTGCCATCTTTTTTCACCAGATCGATTTGCCGAAGCGGTACTAGATTCAGTTCAATTTGTAAATAGTTTGACTTATTTCAAGTGAAATTACCTTCGAAATAAAGAATTTTTTGACTTTGTCTAAATTCGTCGTGATATTTTGTAGGCACCCTGCTGGATATAAGTCGTTGCTTCGCGTGCGATATCGAAGTATACAGACAGAGGAATTAAAAATAACTGACTCATATTGTCATATATGACCTCAAAGTAAGGTTTTATATAAGTTTGTATAATGTAGACCACACAGCGGTTCTAGGAGTATCCTAGTACATACATACATACTTCACGCCTGTATCCCTTATGGTAGGTAATCAGAACACCAGAGGTTATAAGACCATCTGATGTCACGTTTGACTTTGGAGTATCCTAGTACACAGCCAAATTCGAGCCATTTTAGAAAAGTTCGGAACTCGAAACCATTACCACTCATGCCGCTGCCAAACACTCGAACACTGCACCACGTAGGCCGACCAAAAAATAAATTTCGGATATTTTTGTAAACATCTATCCCACATATAGGGTTGCAAACCTTACTGTTAAAAACAGTATTATACTGGTTTTCACTACTTTATACTTTTTACTGTTGAACAAAAATAAAGTATCCAAAATACCGTTTTTAGCATAAAATCCTTAAACTTTATGCGCTAGACTTAAATTAATAAGTTTTGCGAGAAGCTCTAAAAATATGTGTTTAAAACATTAGGTAAATAAATGAAATACTGTTTATTTTTCCAAAATACTGTTTGATATTCTTTTCAGACCCTAATATATTTTATTTCTAAAAAAAGAAAAAGTTGGTAACCCAACCTACATATCAAATAACACAGTTTTGTAACCTAGTACAACAACTGACAAAAAGAAGAGCTTGTCATAGATTTTTTACAACTTGCAAGCTAGTTGCCGAAAAAAGCAACAAAACGTAACGTATCGTGTGTTGATGTAAGTGTATATCCGTGAGTGAGGTGACAGCGGGGAATTGAACCCGCTTGATACTTGAGCCCATGCTATTTGTGGCGATACCGCAGTGGATTGATACTTCGCATTGATGTTGCGAGTTTTGAATTGATAGATAAATAAAAATGAAAGTATTACAAGTGTAATATTGTTTTTATTTTTCACGATCCATACTATCAAATAAAACACTTTTTAACCTGTGACTGAGTCGCTCGTGACCACGGGGTCTGCAAAGACACCGAAACGTCGAGTTAGAATGTAAAATATAAATTAAACGCGATAAATCCGGTTAAAAAGTGTTTTATTTGATATCTAATAGAAGTCGGATTTGAAGAACTACATTTATTTTGGCATTTGATAGACTATTTCTTGGGAAAGGGATATAAAATATAAATATAAAATCACACGGGTTTGAAAATTACAAGTAAAACGTAGCGAGGCCTCTTGTATTAAATTATCTTGATTTATTAATTGTTTTTTTACTTATGAATGGTTAAATAAATAAATCATAAAATGCATTTATCACAGTGGCTGCGGTTAAAATAGTATTTTGTTTAATAAGTATTAGTAGTATGCTGGACATGCTGGACAGGGAGCGAAAGAAAAACATAGAATGTGCCAGCTGCTTCTCTTCCCGGGCATACTGTAAAAGTGAGTTAAGGGACGGAAGTTTAATTGGCGTTTTTGCGAGCGATAGGATGACCCCCTGTCGTTGCAATAGTCTCTCTCCAACATAATAATACCTCCAAATTTATCAAACGTGACATCAGATGGTTTTACAGCCTCTGGTGTTCTGCCTACCCCATTAGGGATACAGGCATGAAGTTATGTATGTATGTACTAGTATTGGTGCCTACGTAAAAGTAAAACTGCTGTTAGGTGATGACAAAGGTGGCATTGAATCCGCTACCTCTACCACCCAAAGCAAGCTTTGAAAGATCACAATTTATCTAGCTAGGAGTATCTTCGCTTGACATAAATATCGAGTTACAATAGAAACGTTTATTTTACAAACTGCCTTGGCTGGGATTTGAACATTGCATCTCTATTGTTACATCTCGTACTCAAATTGTTGAGCCACGTAAGACGCAAAGAAAATTTTACAACAGTACATACCTTGTTGTTCTTTGAGGTCATAGAATAAGTGTGCTAAAGTGGTTTGTAAAATGCGGTTTCGGTATAGACACAAGCATTGGTTGGGCAACCTTGGTCTGATTGAATGCGCTCACAATCTCGAATAGGGCTGTCTCGGTCGGTTCGTATTTCCATCATTTGCCTTTTTTATTTATTTATTACTTGGTTGTTGGTGCAGTGGTCTAAGACGTTACTACGAAAATCGTGTGCTCGTGAGTTCGATTCCCGCACGGAATAAGAAAAAAAAATACGGGTTTGGGTGTTTATCCGTATACGTGTATGTATTTATATTTTAGGGTAGGTACCCCTAGTACGCTACATGGTGTCCCATGTCACTATCTTTGCGTAGTTTGGGATTATCTTAGTTATTGTGATTGTCTGGATTAAAAATGCCAAAATTGCCATGCTGGACTGGGAACGAAAGAAAAACATGGAATTTTTCAGCTGCTTTTCTTCCCGGACATACTGTAAAAGTCAGTTAAGGGACAGAGGTTTCACGACCCACTGTCACTGCAATAGTCTCTCTCCATCATTATAATACCTCCAACGTCAAACGTGACATCAGATGGTTTTATTATAGCCTTTGGTGTTCTGCCTACCCCATAAGGGATACAGGCGTGTATATATGTAACTCACAGACCTTGAGTGCCAATTTATTATATAAATCTTTTCTATTATTATCTTATTTTTATTGATGACTACACCCGCGTTCGGCCCCAATTTTACCTGATTTTAAGTGAAGATGAGATCGAAAATTGCTGGATGTGCGCAGGAGCAGCAAAAGTGCCAGATTTTACATGAACGGTGGTCGCTATCAAGGACGACCCACTGAGCTAGCACCGATCAGATAAGTCGCCTTCTACGACAGGCATGTCCAGGGGTGATAGGGTTGTTCTAAGCAGACCCTACTTGGGTAAAAATATACAGGGTGACTGGTGGCTCATTTTCGAAATTCCAGGACGTGATAATTTGAGATCATACATAAAGAGAAAAATAAAATAAAAAATAAGTATTAATTATTTACTGAGTAAACTTAACCGAAAGTTAAAGAATTCATTACGCAATGGTTAAATAAGCGTAATTCAATAGATACTTAGCGGGTGGTGGTGTGCGTGTTGACTGAGGCGGCGCGTCGGGAGAAGTGTAGTAAGGTCTCTTTATTTATTCATAGGGATTTCTGGTGAAAAATTAAATACCTACTTTTATTACATAATTATGATCAGAATCGAGTTCAGAGTGCTCTCCTTCAGTATCTACAATTTGTCACCAGTCACCCTGTATAGGGGGAACGTGAGATGTATTGAACGGAAAACACCGCGTCGCGTAGCCTTAAATAAAAATTAAAGGAGCTATAATGCAAATTCGGTCGCAATAAACATAATGTCAAGGTAGGTAGTAAAATGTTAAAACAAATTAATCGATAATTAAAAAAATATAAAGTAAATAGATAAACTGATAAGACAAAAAACTGTTGACTGGTAAATAGGTCAATACTTTCTTTTTTAAAGTTTCAAAATACGCAAGGTTTACTACTACATAACATTTAAGGCAATAAAATGCAAAAGATATTAAATACGTAAATAACTGAATATAAAACTTTTATGGCTTTATTAATGTTATAAAATACGACTAGTTTAGTCGATTAAATAAAACACTTTTTAACCGGATTTATCGTGTATATTTACATTTTAAATTTGAACTCGACGTTTCGGTGTCTTTGCAGACCCCGTGGTCACGAGCGACTGAGGTGTCAAGCGTCGCATTGATAGATGGAAAAAGTTATACATCATCATTTCCTTCTGTTTCTCAGTCTTCGAGCGTAGCGTAGCGGGATTGACACAAAACGAGCTGACAGTATCTTGAATTTTAGGTCGTGCAGCTTGCTGGATGTCAGATTTAATGTTTTTCAGGATAGGGTCCCATGTCGGTGATAGTTTCGCAAGATTGACTGACATTGACCACGGGGTCTGCAAAGACACCGAAACGTCAAGTTAAAATTTAAAATGTAAATATACGCGATAAATCCGGTTAAAAATTGTTTTATTTAATAGTATGAATCGCGAAAACTTATGACAATATTATTAGTTTAGTCGAGTTTTTATTTTAGTAATCATTCCATTCTACTATTTCATTTGTGGCTTTTTTTATAGATAACGTCTGTATGGGCACCCCTATTTCTATTTGCACAATTACGACCAATCGTGAGCGAGCTCCGCGTGCGTCCAACTCGGTGGTCAGTCGTGACCGGCGCGTTGTCATATCTACTCACTTTCATAATCTATGCCAAATTACGTTCCCAGCTAAATTATATCTTATTTCAATCCGCTCAAAGTTTACAACGTCATGAATAAACTTCGTTACATTTTTGAACTGTCGTACCTTATTTCAGTGAGTTATTTGAACACATTTCGTATTGAGTTTACTAGAAGCCGAGCTAAATATGGAAAGAAATATTGGTTTCGATACCTTATTAGTAGATCATTTGGTCGAAGGTTTACGATCTTGTTTGGAGTACAAAACGTTGGGTATTTACAATCATAGAAGTATGTAGAGTCAAGTACTTCCTTCGATAAGTTGGTCACTTATCCGATTATGAAGTAATTGGCAACAAAACGTTCCTAAATGGTTGTAAAGTAATAATGTTTTATTACAATTTAAATGAGCTT
Source organism: Stenoptilia bipunctidactyla (assembly GCA_944452665.1). Classification (NCBI taxonomy): domain Eukaryota; kingdom Metazoa; phylum Arthropoda; class Insecta; order Lepidoptera; family Pterophoridae; genus Stenoptilia; species Stenoptilia bipunctidactyla. The sequence goes on along the minus strand of OX101738.1, from coordinate 1,972,589 downwards.
TAGGTAAGTAAGTATATCGATGTAAGTATTGGAAAATTGTAAAATTTCTTATTTGTACTGTGCACGTATCATGATGAACTAGTACTACGGCTACTAGAAAAAAAGGAAAATTTAACACTTAGTTTAAAAAAAGTACAGTAAACAGAGCATCGTTTTAATACAACTGATTTCACCGAAATCGACTACAAGCACAGCTTTACGGCCACACCACATGACATAATTCTCCAATAGAATAATAGAATTTCTTAGTAATTCACATACAACAAGTCAGCAAGCCAGTATTATCGATGCATCGGAACACCCACGTGGCAGTATTGAACAAACGGGTGCGCGGGCGCATTCCATTCGATAATGATATTGACATTATTCGCGCACTGTGCTTCACACATGCGTCGCTTGGCTCGAGCTGAATCGAGCTTTGACGTCGCAGTATTATATTAATTACAAAGCGATATTTGTTTTAGAACAACAAACATTTGATAGAATATGCGTTTTTAAATTAAGGTTGTTTACTTTAAGCATGTTGAAATTTAGTCATACTTTTTATTACCAAGCATATTCAAATCACCCCTAAGTGTAATGTCGTCTAGACAAGTATTGAAATTACCCACTGACGTCAACTTAAATGTCTCATTCCATACATTATGGTGCAGCCAAGTACTAGGCGAACAGAACTCCGCGGGAGGCTGGCTCAGCTAGTTCCGCGCGCAATCAATAAGTACTCTGCTCGCTCTACGCGTATCTCAAATATTTACTACTACCTACGACTACATAAACTCGTAATTTATTTTCGTGCTTCCTACGCGAGAAACAGCTTTTATGATAGAGTAGAGGATGATTCACATCTTTTAAGGTATATGGTCCTGGTACATATGATATTTAGATTATAAAAGCACAGAAAAAAAATGATAAAAATAGATTTTTGATCAATGTAAAAGATATCTATGATTTTAAGACATTAAAATGAACAATAAAAATGAGCTCATTAAAGTAATTTTTAGAAGTATATTTTTTAAAGTAACACACGCGTTGTGATTATTATCCTGTATGATTATTAAAGATGTTATTTTTAGTAAATATTCCACATAGTACCTACGTACTTACTTTGCAAAATAAACTACTCCTAACACTGGAAAATAGATAGGTAGATAGATACGTTAACATAAAAAAATAAAATAAGAATTGTCGTAAAGTACACCCTAAGGGGTTATATTTTTTAATAACGAAAAAATATGCTTATAAATTTTAAGAGTACATTTTTTATATTTAATAATTGAATTTACAGTGACCTATGATTTTAAGACATTAAAATGAACAATAAAAATGAGCTCATTAAAGTAATTTTTAGAAGTATACTTTTTAAAGTAACACACGCGTTGTGATTATTATCCTGTATGATTATTAAAGATGTTATTTTTAGTAAATATTCCACATAGTACCTACGTACTTACTTTGCAAAATAAACTACTCCTAACACTGGAAAATAGATAGGTAGATAGATACGTTAACATAAAAAAATAAAATAAGAATTGTCGTAAAGTACACCCTAAGGGGTTATATTTTTTAATAACGAAAAAATATGCTTATAAATTTTAAGAGTACATTTTTTATATTTAATAATTGAATTTACAGTGACAGCGGAGGTATAAATTGTTAGCAATTAGTACTTTTACCCTGCATTGTAAAAACTAGGTCTAATTTTCTTTTCGAATGTAGAGATTCTGTATGCTTTGGAATGTTTGATGTAAAGCAGTAAAACTTACAAAAAATATAAATATTAATCGATTGGCTATCAATAATGCTATTAATAACCCTAGGTGTGAATATGTCGTCCATTTGCATTTTAATTTTAAGTCGTTGACCCTACTATCTAAGATGGCGCCCGCCAAAGTGCCTAATTTAATAGATTTACACACCGGCTTGTTTATTTAAATAAATAATATTTTGTTAATCCGAAACGAATTGGTCGGGCGCTTTGAATAACATTATTCGGCTTGTATCGCTTTTAAAACCAGTTATTTGTATAAATCGGTGTTTTGTAACGGCTAAATTAATTTGATCATATCTCACAATGAGACAAAAGCGTGAGATTGTAATGTATTTTGTAGAGAAAGTTGTGAAGGTAGACATAAATTTTAATAATAAATACATTTGAAAATAAATTACAAATGAATATAAATATAATTTAATGCTGAATTATGTTTTTCTTTGACCATCTTGCGTTCGCAAACGAATTTCGTTGACTGGTGTTTTTTTGTGATTTGATATTTGACTTGTCTTGTTAATGACATGAAAGTATCTTCTGTATTATTGGATTTTTTGTCTTACTAGAGTCTCATAAAAATATTTTTTGGCCTTATTATTGCTACGATCCATAAATGTTTTTGTTATGACTCTACATGCCCAGACTCATTCATTCGTTCAATTGTTCACCCAATTAAAATTAGATTCTCGTCATAAAACATTGTTTGATATATGAATAGCAAATGCTTGATATCTTTCGACGAAACTATTGAATAATGCATGAATTTATATCCTTGTATTAATCATTGACAGTACAATGTTAGCTACCAAGAAATGTGTTAGCTGTAGGTAAACCTTATAACTTTTGCGATAAAATCTAAATTGCTTTACAAGTTTTAATATTTAAATCGTATATGACTAATAAAAAGGCAATAATTTGTATTACATCCGATGATGATCCCTAGCAGTATAAGGAATTCAGCACTGATATTTCGCAGATTGACTATGACGCGCTAGCTACCAGGAGTCCAGCAATGGACAGGATGTCAATTAGCATATATTTATCGATGGTTTACGATGGACTGTGTTTGTTTATAGAATACTAATTTACGTAGGGTGGACTAACTTGTTATCGGTGATTTATGGTTGTTAGTCGATTCGGTAGAGGTTTTAGATTTTTTATTTAAGTTTCTGTTTTTATAGCAGGCATTATATATCCAGTATAACTAAAGATGTTAGCTTGAGGCAATGTCTATCAACATATTATTTGCCTTGCGTTAAACGTTAATTCATTATTCAATAATTTAAGGGTATTTTTGTACAATAACTAAATAAGTATTATTCTGCTCTATAGTTTCCATTTGAATTTACATTAATTAGCTCTATTTTTGTTATTCAATACTATTTTCCGAATCATTAAAATGTTAACAACACTAATAAAGAAATAACTGTTTCCTTTCCTTTTCTCTTTAGATTTCTGTAGCAGTTAATCATTAGGATATCCGCACGGAACAGGCGGTCTTTTAAAATCACTGCATTAAACACACATTGCTGCGCCCCTGGTCATAAATTTCGTACCTTCTCTATTTTGGGTCGGGGTTTAGCACCCTCTGCCTCATGCCCCTTATTTAGAGTGCGACAATTTATGCGATAATTGCTTTACAATTTATTGTCAACGAAAATTATGACGTCTAATGTGAAAAGCACAGATAGTAAAATGTATGAATATTTAAATAATCTCAAAACCAGGTATGTTGTTGCGAGCGACACGAGTGAGACTTTGCTTTTAAATTAACATAACTTTTTATAGCAACCCCTGTTTTGAAACGAATAAAATTAAAATAAACAAGATATTTTTTAAATAACTTTGTACCTGTTCTTTTATACACACAATAAAACTGGTAGTAGCCTTTGCTGTTTCAAAGCGACTTTTTGAGACTATCTTTCTTCACAATATAACGGACATTATAATCATATATTGTGTTCCGAATAAAGGAAAGGAAATAAAAGGATCAATAGGCGGTTCCAGCTTAATTTCCTAGAGTCGGTATCGCATTATTAATATTATCTGTAGTTCATGAACTCCTAGTATGCATGATGGGTTGAATTCTGCGATAACTCAAAAAAGGACACAGGTTTGACACAGGTTAATTCTATAGAGAACTCCCTATGCAACATTATTCATCTATCCAAGATCTTATGACCCATAAATTAAGATCATAAAATAAACAAACGGTTATTGATGGGATATTAAGTTACAAATTTTAAATCAATCGATACCACCATAACTGTTTATTTTTATTGCGTCATAAACAAACAACAATTATAAACTTACACCATCTCATTCAGAATTCAATCAGAATACTTATGTATCATTTATGAAAATTCGCTCATAAATTTGTAATCAATGGGGTATAATATACGGCTGCTACGTACTGCGCGGGCGCAAGCGGCGAGTAGGCAGAGCTGATCACATAACTCTTGACTTGACTATTGACAAATGGATACAAATTTAAATTAGTCAATGAATAATTTATTTCGTCTTTCATAAGTTAGAAAGGAATAATAAAGATAGTGACACTGGTGAAGATTAAAAATAAATAAATGTTTCCAAAATTCACACCTCGTTATCTAGCTGAAATGAACTTTAATTAAGAATTGTGCTGTGTAAGACAGTAGAGAAAGAAATTGGAAAATTCCGTTTTACTCTTACAAATATTGGATAAAGTGTTAAAGTAGGTAAAGGTATAGTATTAAGATTTTAGATTATGAGCAACATTGAGCACATAATCAACGAATGCAGAGCATAAAAAAAATCCACTTCACGTCAACACTTTGGCCGACTAAAAATGTCATCCACGTAAACATTCTCCGTAAACATGCATATTGTTTCAAAAATTTGAAATTTTCAATGAAGTACCCAACCGATTTCGATGAGATTTATATGGGACCAACTATGAAGTATCCTCTCTCATATGAATTAAGAATTTTTGTAATCGATTCATAATTGTTTGAAATATCGTGTAACAAAGACACAAAAAAAACATACAGACGAATTAAGAACCTCCTCCTTTTTTGTAAGTCGGTTGAACAGCTACTGACACGTTTTGTCATTTTTGCTTATCGCCCCGGGGCCAAGCTTCGATATCAAGTTATAGCAGAAGTCTCCAAGTCGGTATGATTAATACTAACAAAAACTGTATAGCAGCTCGTTTATGCAAAACCAAAACGACGAATACTATAAAAAAGACACCATTTAATTTTTGAGTTTATAGGTCTAAAATTGGAATAAATTGTTTTATAATATGAACCTTTCTGTATTCACGGATATAACTGATCAACTGATCATAGTTTTCAATACAATTTCATAACAAATTTATAGTCAGGTAAAGCGAGCTGACAACAAGATTTAGGCCAACGGCAATTCGCACCGTGTAAGTAATTACTTAAATCGCTCAAAAAGTTATAAGGACTGACTTTGACAGTTTTTATTATGCTACAAACAAATGCTAAAACCTTCCTTAGACCAGCTTTGGCAAAGAAATTCTCTGGTTAATAGTGTTTTCTGATAGTCGGATCCTGAAAATATCTTACCATCTCTCTGATTTCTCTGTGATACTTTAAGCGGTAGCGCTTTTCTATGCCGACTCTAGGCACATGGGTGGCGTAAGTCCTAAAAGCTTGACGAAATATCAAATTGAACGTTCTTTTTTCACCGTTCACCTTATACAGGTTTAATTTTAATTAACGCTTCACCTCTTGCGGGCTGCCTTTCCGCTTCAATCCCAACAACATATTTTCTACGACATTTTACAAATCTCGATAAATAACACAAAGAATAAAAACAAAAAAAAAATTTGCTTCTAACTCTACATTTTGTAAGGAGTACCTATTATTATTATGAAGCGATATTTTACTGCGCAAGGTGCGTGGCATACCAACGCTCAGAGTAAATAGAGTTACGCCTCTAAACAGAGGCTATAAATATTTCTTATATAAGAAAAAAAAAATTCAAAAACTTATAATTTTAAAAAGTTGTAGAACAAATATTTATTTTATTTATTTATTAATAATATACGTGTAACTAGCTACAAATCAATATCTGTCTAGAACCTCCAACGTAACTTAGATGTAAAAATTCCCACAGCTACTCCCGACATCTCGCCAATATGTTGAACACGGTGACGATTTTCGAATCAAATTCACTCGAATACCACTCTCCATCCTACAAAAACCAGCTGCATCTCTCTCCCAGTTAACCCAGACCCACCCCACTGAACAAATCCAGAGCAATCAATTGACACGCAGGGAGCATTTTCCACTGGTGATTATCCAACGCGCACACTTCGAATATGAATAATTCACCCAATGAAGGTAATTAGTATTCTCATGCCGACTCGCCGAGTATGCAGAGGTGCTAAATAACCGCTTTGTGCTACCCCTATTTACTCATTTTTAACACACGTTTAACGCCAATAAAACTATAATTTCGAATGGCTTCGCAAATTATGCGGTATAATTTTTTAGACGATTCGGTCGTAAATCTTTTATTACGAATAAAAAAAAAACATCGCAACTTCCATTCAAATTCACACAATTTGCCTTACTTAGAATTTGATGATCGAAAAGTTTGCACAATACTTTGTAAAGCTAAGTAAGGTACTATGAATATATTAAACTTTTTTATGTGAAATCAAATATGTGAGGGCTTGTTGCGAATAAAATAAAGGCTCTTAAAAAACAATGTAACAATCAGAATGTTCACACGTTTCAAGTGGATTGGCGTAGGTAGAGTCCATTTTTGGTTATTGAAATAAAACGCGATGATAAAGTCGAACAAGGCGCGTTTAACCGCTTTCATAACAGAACCGCGTTTAGATTGTGCAAAATGCATTTTGTTTCAATCTGATTGGATATTCGATTATTTTACGAGTTTTTTGAACATAAACTCTATTTGGAAAACTAATAAAGTTTGCGGTGTATTGCTTGTGGTCGAATAAATTTTACACAAGGTGGGTTTTTGTGATAAATTTGTATGGGAAGAAATATTTAAGTTTTTTTTTTTTTCTTATTTACTAGATAGGGAAATCAAAAAGATAGCCTTACAACCTTCCTTAATGGATGGGTATGAAATGCAATAATATTTTTTAAATCCAACCAATGGTTTCAGATATAGGTACCAAGATTTCACAATTACTTCTTAATCATGGGTAATTTTATGGTCTTCAATGGGATCCTTTGTACCTTAGGACAATGTCGAAAGATGTTAAAACTTGCTTGTTACGACAAAGGCCCAGCAAGAGATGTTGACTTTACAGGTGTAGGGGACCACCTACGATAGTTTTGGTTAGCTGGGTGTCATGCCCAGTAGGTGGCTGTCTAACTGTTGCATTGTGTATTCAATATTAAATCTCAAGTTTCAATTTTCATAGAGAATAGCAATTTGGGTTGTCATATCAACGCTCATACATTGAAGTGTTTAGAATCTAAAATTGAGCGTAGAGTCTCAATACCTATTGAAATGCTCTGTAACTGAGCTAATTACAAAACAAAATCAATAGAATAAGGATCACTGAAAAAAGTTTGAAAAGACTACGTGTTTCTCGTTTTTTAGGGGGACTATGCCTTAAAAATTGGGTTATTTACCAACTCAAAACAAAACTTATACATAGATCCCGAACAACCTCACAACACAGGGTGGATCCAGCATCTGTGAAGCTAGTCTCATTAATGAAATCAAAATCAATGTAATCTGAGTTAAAATAACTTAAATTTAGTCAAAATACTGTAAATTGGAATGGTAAGTAGGTATACAATGTTCAATTTGGCTTTAAAACATTTAAACATAAATTCGAACTCCTCAATTCATTTCCATTCATTCCTTTTAACAAAGGGAACTAAATAATATATTATTTACTTTGATTCCTTGAGACTCTTGCGCCGGTTTCGTGACAGATTGGCGCAGATTACGCCAGTTCGTGAGGTGCACCTTCTTTAATTGGACTCCTGCGAGATTCATCAGCGAATTTCCACGTTTCAACAGCAGTGGTAGCAATAATAAAGTATTTTTGGACTTGTTATCTATGTCTGGACCTCTTTTCAATATCGAAGGTTAAAAGCTGAACTAATGAGACTGTCTACGGATATGTTCGATGGCTTATACCCTGGCAAAATATTCAATGCAGTACAATAACAGTGCCAGTGTGCCCACTTTAGGGAAGAAAAGAAAAAGTGATGCGGTTTTAGTGAATACCTAAACAATTTTGACTAACAAAATATTTTATATTGTCTGGCTAATGAAAGTAGAGACTGGCTTTGACATTCATGCTAGTACTGCCATATAAACATTTTGCAAAAATCCCCAGTGTCTACTTTCGTTAGTCAGACTTTACTTTAATTTTCTCATTTCTAGAGTGGCATCTCCACTCTATACGTAACTTCTTTGTCGTTGTACTTAAAAAATTGCAAACTAATTTCGTAGCGCAAGGTATTGCTCACTCAGTACCTTACACTACGAAAATTTTAACTTGGATCATTATTTTTATTTTTGACATTACGAACTGTCGGTTTACTACATTGACTTATTTGCCAGAGTATAGTAGACATATTGTGGTTTGAAGGACGTACCAGATATAAAATAATTAGAGCAGTACTATATAATATTTTATATACTTACAGTAGCTAGTATTTTAAAGAAAAAAATACATTTAAGACATACGCGAGTTTTCAGAATGGCGCTAGTCGTCATTTGTTTCCTTCCAATATGCTACTTATGAAAAAATTATTTTGTGTATTGTGTTTATACCCCAAAAGGTGACGATGAGGCGGATAAGACAAGATCGAGTTGGCTTGAGACCCGTATTGTATAGGAGGTGATAGAACCTCTTTATAACTTAATGATCACTCTTCAAATGTAGTTTGCTTCAAAATCAACGTACGCGAAGTTGTATTGTGGCAATGCAATGTTACCACCCAGCACTGGGCCAGCTTGGTGGATTATGGCCTAAACCTCCTTGTCACCCTGGGGAGAGACTCATGCCCTGCAGTGGGCTCATTACAAAGAGTTTTGATGATGATGATGATGATGATGAATGTTGCATCTTTGACCACAACGTTATTAAATTACAATTGAGATTAAGTTCAAGGGCCGCGGCCGGTTAAGTTATCAACTAAAATACATATTGCAAAAACACAGCATCGTAGAACAATGTAGCTACTAAGCAAAACACGTTTTCAAGTGAAATACAGTAGGTAGTGTGTGCCTAATCTGGGGGCAAAATTAAACTAAAGAACAAAGTTGTGCTTTGTGGGCGATCCTTAATACGTAAACACAATTAACCGTTGCTTTTTAAATATACATACTCGGTATTTGAAGGTCAGATTGTCTTATCAGATCCTTCAAATGTAGAACAGAGTTATAAATCATGTATTTATCGATATCAAAAAACTTAAATTTTGGTTAAAAAGGTCAAGCATGTTAAGTAATAAGTAACGTCCATGGATATACGTACAAATATGTTGACGACATTAGGTTATAATTGCGTTGCTTTTCCCACTATTTAACAACAAGAAAGCGTAGTTATTTGGCGGTGGAAATAAGCAGGGTCGCGACGCAATTGGTCATTTACGCATTTCACAAAACTCAAAGCTTCCGAAGGATAGAGCTGCAAGCTCACATTCAAGGTATGTCGTGTTAGCTAAGATGACTAACCATTAAAAAAACATCTTGACGTTCAAAATATGTGGTAAAAATAAATGGGAAACCATTAATTGTATATTTTCTGCCTAATTAATTCCTAACAGGTGCGTCCCGTAATCCGATACCAGACACTCAAGACAAGGGCGAAATGAGCAATGGATAAAAATGACAGCTCACGGGTGACAAAAAACAACAAAAAAGTAAAATTTCGAAGAAACGGTTGCGGGCACGTGAGATATTTGTAGTGATAATATTAGTTCTGGATGGTTCTAGAAACAGATTCCGTGAACGATGCTTCTTAGAGGGACGATTTGTCGTTGACGTATTAATTACTTGGGTATGCTCGCGCGTATCCTACTTGTGCATGAAAAGGTAAAATAACCAGACGTTAAATTGAATTCGTTTCAAAACTTAGTTGTCTTCTTAACTAAAGCATGTCTAAACAAAATGTTTCATGCTTAAAGTACGTCACAAAAAATAAACAAGACAATTAAATTGAGCAATGTGACTACTCCATTAAACCGAGGAATCCCAAACATTTGGTAACACAATACAACCCATAAATCTTCTGCCATTTCATGCACTACTTAGAAATTGAATTGTTAAATATGGACATGTCCTGCCGAACAATTATTCAGATTAGATACAATTGCCAGGTAAAATATTTACTCAAGGACAATTTGGCAAAAGCCCGTGAAGAATGGCAACAAGGCGCGAGACAGTCGTGCCGTATCACCCGCGTCGCCCCATGAAATTGACTTTGTCACTCGCAATAAATCTTCCCGCCAAAACCTCACAAAAAACAAAATGGCATCCAACCAATGCGTACCAGTCGGATGTTTACACAACAAGAAATCCATTTCTTTCATAAAGAGAGTTTTTGCAGCTTCCTTTATTTAACGTTTTATTTATTATGGATTTCGGATTTGCAGGTTCTTTTGCAAATTCTTTCTTTTTCGTTTTAACATTCGGAATGACGGTTTATATTATTGCCTTATGCTTCTACTTGAAACAACATTTATTGTTAAAAACATTGATTTATAGCTAGCAATTTATGCAAACAGCTTTATTTGCATAATATTTTCTAGTAAGCAGCAGTAAAACTATGATGGAGAGAATATTGGTAAAATATGAAGTTTTTTGCTGAGCAACGTATGAATTGATATCGAATGTGTTGTCGCCATAGCTTCCTTTACGGCTGCTGGAGTGTTGCCAGTAAAATAAATAGTTTTAAGGCGACCTCTCTGGCAGTTCGCGGGGACCATAACTCTTGCCTCCGGATGGTAATAAATGTCAAAGGAGAGAAAACGCGGTGCTATCAATCCCGTTTTGCATGCACTATCGAGTGTCTCCATCTAATGGCGGCCATTTTTGCGCGGCAAAAGGATAGTGTGCCATACGAGAAAAAGAGCAAAGAACTTTGGAAATAAAAAGTCCTTGGAGCCGTATGGCGAGCGGGCAATCCAAGTTTGTTTAAGTCCCTTGCATGGTGAAATGGTGTACAGGTTGTTTTAATGGTGGCTGCGGAATATGAGCTTATGTCATAAATAATGTAGGAACAGACTTATTCTAATGGTACAATATTTTGCTAAAATTTCGCTATAGTGCAGGGCTATAAAGCATTATCATTAAATTCTCTGTAAAGGTTAAACTTGTGGTAATAAATCACGAAGTTAATTACTTGCTTTGGATATACATAATCTCTTTATTATAGAGCTAGCCAGCCTGCGATTACCGAAGAATCTTCTAATGGAGCCTATGATGAATTGTTACTACACTTCACTAATCTAATGTATAATGTTAAAGCGTAAGATGCCCTATAAAAATAGAACAATACACATTTAGCTCTGCAGTATTTTTGTTTTAGTTTGTTTCGGCGTTAGAGATTTACTTTGTAGTTGAATTACTAGAAAACTAAACGTTTCTTACAGACAGAAGAAGTTTGCTAGTACCTGTCCGGAGTGATAGGGTTCTTCTAAACGAATATAGTTTTGCCTTTCTAAACTGTTTTTTATCATAATTTTAGATTTTTTTGCAATAAAGTATAAATCAATAAATTACTTACCTACCTATAATTTTTATTGTTTTTTTTTTCTCAAGAGTCTGCTGCCCTAAATTGCTGTGCGTGTAGTCAAACTTGTACGGTGTTTTAAATTAAAATTTCTAATAACCCAAAATCACTGCTGAGCCGCAATTATTGTAATAACAAATTTTACAAGTATGCTTCATGAAAGAAGAAGAAATAAAGTATTTATTTGCAGAATATGGTAATTATAAAGGTCTTAAATTATTTTAGTGCTACATATTCTACAGTGCAAATTTTTTACTAACTACAAATTTTACAATTAAATAAGTCCCAATTATTATAAAACTAGCTTTTTCGCACGGTTTTACCCGTGCTATTTCAAATCCCGCGGGAACATCGAGATAAAAAGTAGCCTATTTGCTTTCCAGACTGTAAGCTATTACTATGCCAAGTTTCATCCAAATCCATTAAGCCGTTTTGCCGTGATAGAGTAACAAACATCCAGACATGCATACATCCATCCATCCAAACTTTCACATTTATAATATTCAAAATTTTTGTTTGCTTTTATTCGATAGATGTCGCTGTACCTTGATTAAATCGCGCAAGACGAATAAATGACTTGTGCATATTTACTTAGTAGACTACTTTTATTCATCCTCACGTTCACAATTATAACATTAGTAGGATTCGTACGTACAATTTATACTTCAGTCATTAAATTTGATGTACCTATTATGTTTCGATTCCAACCTGTTGTAAACTTGGAATAAAGGCGAAGCAAACCTCATATCTCTGTTACACGCAAAGTTGTCCTCAAAGACAAGCTTCTTCGATATAAAACGACTAGGACCACATAAATAAGGGCATATTCAAATCATGAGTCGGTTAATAATATTTCTTTAGTTCCTTGAGAGCATCCTCTGCGTGTAGGAGACACAATGCGATGCGTAGGCGCAGCCGCCTCTCACCTACTGATTTACTGCTGTTTTTGTTGGCTTTTATATTTACATAGACTTTGACTTGGTTTTCGCACTTGACTAGTTGATTTATATGATTGTTATAGAGATCAAATGTGATTGTAAGTTTATAGTTGCGCGCATAGACTTTCTTAATAAACCTAGGTAAGCGGACAATAAAACTTAGTAATAAAAACTTAAAAACCGTACCAATATCCATGACTCAACGGCTATTTGTATTAATCACACAGACATGATTCGAACCCAGGATCTCCCACAAAAAAGTTCAGGCTTCTAACCGCAAAGACATCAAATAATAGTATAACTTGAAACTTAAAACTTATTTACGACATTAACGGTTCATGACGATATTAAGATAAATATCGTATTGTTTACTATAAACGACGCCTACAATTACTAAACATTATTATATTTTTTTTATAATGAATGTATTTTCTGACATCGATGTAAATAATTTATGATGATTTGGATATGTGTAATCGTAATTTACTAACATAGATTATAAGAAAATAATTGTTACTAACATTATATGGATATTGATTGTCTGAAATAAATTGATTTATTTTATTTATTTATTTATTTATAATCAAAATCTAATGAAAGTACCTGTCTATACGCATAAGGAATTTACGGACAGTTATTAAGGCATTCATTCAAAGGAGGTGGGCACAAAACTACTTTACAAACTTTATAACAATCATAAAATGAATCCATAATAGTACTTATAATAGTACACTCAACAGCAACTTTACTTTAGAACAACGCAAACATAAGCAGATACCTAGTTCTTTTCTTTACAAAGATACCTACATGTCGTGAGAATATTTTTGTTCATTACAGAAATACATACCAGGATTCAAACTTAAAACCTCTGGTAGAGCCAGCCTTACTTAACTCTTCATACGAAATATGATATAGACAAATTTAAGCAGATTTTTTTTTGAATTTAAGCAGAACTCCTACATCAAGTAAGTAATTTGCGCTAGAGTACAGTCAAAAACACAAGAAACTCTGGCAGTCGGGTAATATAAAAGATTAAAATAGTACTTCACTGTACAGAAACTATAATCGGAATTCAAATTACTAAACAAACAAAACAGGTTGTTATTGAGCATCGTTAAGAAGACATTAATCGGAGCGTATGAGGTGCCCACGCGCAGCCCCGATAAATTCTCTACCTACGTATAGATAATGTATAATTTAAATAGTATTCCGCTTATAGGATAGGATAACAGAGTCGTAGGTCCGTATGAATAAACCGTTCTCAACTTCAAGAGCGGTCTTAAGTACTGCAAAACATAATTAAATTAGTGAACTGAAGAAATTAAATGAAACGAAAAATTTTTTAAATTGAAAAATTTTTTGAAATGATAAATTTTTTGAAATGAAAATTTTTTAAAATGAAAAATTTTTTGAAATGAAAAATTGTTTGAAATGAAAAATTTTATTCATCATAAGGCCATCGAATGGCCGCTTAATGACGTCACAATTTTGTACTTCGGCTTTAACAAGGTGTTGATAGTTATTGAATAAGATATTACAGTAGACCAAGAGACAAAAAAACCGGCGGATAAAAACTCTTGGCACTCTTTTTCAGTCATGGTTATACGAATTAAAACAAATAAGTTCGCCAAGTATGCCCGTATACGCAGCAGGACCCTGTCTTTAAATTGATCTACAGCTACAGTCCGTAGTATGTAGTACCTTCCAAAAAGTATAAATAAAAAAATTGTACCTTAATTGCTGCAAAGATATCATAAGTTATTTTCCAGCAGGACCCTCAGCCGTTTGAAGGTCTTCAGACCAATGGAATACGGCCCCGATTTGAGGCATTTTAGTGCCTTAAAAATTCATTTATACTTCTTTCAAATTATTATTATTTTATGAGGAATCGCCTGTGAGACTTTTTTCATACCAGCAGGACCCTTTTATGTTTTAACATTTTCAGCGCAGACAGTCACATTTCTTATCAGCATTTTATTAGTACTTTACAAGAAACAATACATGTCATTAAAATAATAGGTCGGAGAAAAAGTCTTTTCGCATTATAGTACCTATGTATGAACTTGTAATAAAATCTCTTTGGCTATAGTATTTGTATCTGGCTGGTTTTGGTATCATTGAAAGTTAAAATTTTAAAGAACATAATTCCAAATTCAATTTCGGAAAATGTCTGATTTTCATTTGTTTTTCGTACTGTCAAGATTTACGAAGATTCTGACGACCACTTTGGCGTTTGGGTAAACCTATCTGCCTCAGACGCCAGTGGTTGCGAGTTCGATCCCCGCACGGAACAAGAATAAAAAAAAAAAATTTTCGTGTCTGGGTGTTTATCTATTTATGTATTTATATTCTAGGTTCCCCCCTAGTTCGCTATATGGTATCCCATAACACAAGCTTTGCTTACTTTGGGGCCATGTAGTTGGTGTGATTGTCTGGGGATTTTATTTATTTATTATTATTTAACATGAGTGAATGTAATGAAGAAATTCGATACATTTTAAAATTTTACTACAAAAAAGTCTAAAATGCAACGCAAGCCGCGAAAAAAATTTTCGATGTTTATGGACCTAGTGCAGTGTCTGTGAGAGTAGCACAAATTTGGTTTAAGCGTTTTCAATCCGGAAATTTTGATCAAAGATACTATTACGGATAAAATGGATGCCATTTTTGAAAAAGTGGAGCAAGATCTACATATCAGTAATTAAGACGTAGCTGAAGAACTGGGAATTGACCACAAAACAGTTTTGGCGCATTTGAAAAAAGCTGGGTACACAAAAAAGCTCGATATTTGGGTACCTCACGAGCTCACTGAAAGAAACCTAATGAACCGTGTACTCATTTGTGATTCTTTATTACGACGTAACGAAACCGAATCATTTTTGAAGAAGCTGATAACTGGTGATGAAAAGTGGATCACGTACGACAAGAACGTGCGAGAAAGGTCGTGGTCAAAGGCCGGTCAGGCATCACAGACTGTGGCGAAACCCGGATTAACTCGCAATAAGGTGATGTTGTGTGTGTGGTGGGATTGGAAGGACATTATTCATTATGAGCTGTTACCACCAGGCAGGACTATCGATTCTGAACTCTACTGCGAATAACTTATGAGATTAAAACAAGAAGTTGAGAGAAAGCGGCCGGAATTGATCAACAGAAGGGGTGTGGTGTTTCATCATGATAACGCTAGACCTCACACATTAAGCACAGCAAAAATTAAGAGAGTTTGGCTGGGAGGTGTTAATGCATCCGCCGTATAGTCCTGACCTTGCACCTTCAGATTTCCATCTGTTTCGGTCTCTTCAGAATTCTTTAGGCAGTGTTAGGTTAACATCACGAGAGGACTGCAAAATCCACTTGTCGCGGTATTTTGATGAGAGGTCCCAAAATTTTTATAGCAATGGGATCTTGTCCCTACCTACAAGATGGCAAAAGGTTATCGAACAAAATGGTACATACATACTTTAGTTAAATGTCAATAAACTATATTAAAAAATGTTTTGAATTTTCTTAAAAAATGCGAAGAAACTTTTTCCCCAACCCAATATATAGCATTTTAGCAGTAATACTAGTGCTGTAAAATAAAAGTTTTCAAGCAAACTGTCTGCTAAAATACTATCTATATATTTTGATAAGTTATGTTTTCTTCCACGCTGGACTGGGAGCGAAAGAAAAACATAGAATGTGTCTCTTCCCGGACAAACTGTAAAAGTCAATTAAGGGACGGAGGTTTTATTGGCGTTTTTGCGGGCGATAAGCTGACCCACTGTTACTGCAATAGTCTCTTTCCATCATAATAATGCCTCCAAATTTGTCAAACGTGATATCAGATCAGTTTAATAGCCTCTGGTGTTCTGCCTACCCCATCATGGATACAGGCGTGAAGTTATGTATGTAGTTATATTTATTTATTTGTGGCTTATTCCACGTTAGAATTCAAGAATACCTGATATTAAGTGTAAAAAGGTTTTTTTACAGATAAAAATTCAGGATTCACTTTACTGTCTCTGATTTAAATTAATTTGTCTAAATACCCAGCTTAGCTATTTTTAAATTAATGTTTTTATATTTTATATATATGTATTTCATATTATATTATTACACCTATTTATATACTTTAATTAGTAACATTTATAAAATAATAATGCCATGTTTAAGTTTCTTTTTAATTTATTTTAAGATAAGGTTGCCTGGAAGAGATCACTTTGAAGTGATAAGGCCGCCCAAATTGTACATTTAATGTTAAAACTGTATTTTTATAAGTATCCCATTCTATGCAAATGGCAATAAAGTGTTTGAATTTGAATTTGAATTTGAATCTTAGCTGCCCAGGTTTGGGCTCTTTTCCCATAAAAGGACTTTCATTTGAATTCTAGAATACATAATGTAGTATCATATAAAGCAACATGTTATGATGCCAATCAGTATTGGACTAGCTTGGTGGATGATGGCACAAATATGCCCGGCTAATGAAGTTAGTTAAGTATAGTATAAGTAGACTCCTGTAGCTCGTTCGTAGAGTGTTTCCCTCCGGTACGAAGGTTCTTGGTTCGATTCACAGCTACACTATTTAGGAAATAAATTTTCTTGAAATGGTTCTAGACGTAGGCTTATAGATTTCAGCTTGCGTCCGCTGTGTATGTTTTGAGCCTTAGATGCCATTAATTTAGAGATTCTAGTTCTTCAGAAATCGAACCTGGACACACTAACTTACTAACATGAAAAAAACCAAATGCCCTATCAATATCCGTTACATACTTGTTTTTAAATCCATAGTTAAATTTCCATTGCACCTAAAAAAATCTCCTCAACACAGTTTATTAATAAAATATCACTAATATTTTTAAAAACGTAACTTTACAGGAAGTCCCTTAATTTTAATGTTAGATGAACAAACATGAGGACATGAGGGCCATTAATATATTTTTGTGGTGTCATTAAACTACACATGGGTGGTGCGATGCGGCCATTGAAAATTAAAAAAAAAAAACAATATGTTACATCATAGTGCGTTTCTTGGGAAAAGAATCTTGTGTTAGCTGATGTGGGTGGGAAGTACCATTGAGTTGTCATCTTAGTATAGGTTCGAAAAAACTTGTTCAAACATACCTTCACTTTCTGGTTTGGATAGTTGTAAGGGGTTTCTTATAGATTTTTGTCTTAATATATTTTCAGTTTGTATGTTGTGATTACACTGAGGTAGTGTGCGTAGAATAATCGGCTCCTGAGGTGTTTGTTAATCGAAATACCTAAATTAATAATTCGCAGTCAAATGTGATCTATCTAAACCGCAAACTGAATGGCGGCGACAGCGACGCGGGGAATGTGGGCCGTTCTCGACGCCGCCAGCGCAGCGGGCGCGAGTGCGATTTGTCACGGTTTCATACAAACTCAATACTTTCTATCGTGTCGCGGAAATCGCTGCCCGCGCCCGCTGTCGCTGACGCTGCCGTCCAGTTTGCAGCCTTACTGGTTAAAGCTATCAATGGGTCAACCAAGATGTAGACTTTTAGCGGATTTCTATGCTGAATCTCAAATTCTCAATCCAAAATCGTTTATTGTAAACACTTAAATGTGTTTACCATGACAACCGAAATCCAGATTCCTTTTTCTCCAGATTTAGTCGAAAAGTTTACACTTACAAGTCATTTTAATTCTAGCTTGGCGCCCTCATACTGAGCCGCCAACCCCCCTGAAATGCTTGAAGAGTATAAACTAAAAGGTTACAAAAAGAATTCAAAAGTTATACTTCCGGATCCTGTAGTCAATGTGCAAAACGTCAAGATAAACTCTTGGAATTGACGATTTATTAACTTTATTGTTCACAATGAAAACATTTATGGTTTCTAATCAGATAGAATTTTAGTAGTTAGTCTTCTTTAAGTTGGTACCTAACTAAAAATAAGTCAGTTACTATTTCTTGAGTGCACTAATGATCTTACATTCTTTACGTTACCAATGTAACATAATACATAATATAAAAAAGCACATCAAAATAAACATATAAACAAAAACAATTAAATTAATCCTCCCATAAAGTTAAACATTTCGATCCTTATCTAGGAGTCCCATAAACATTTGTAATGTTTAAAATCTTATTTCTACTATTTCTCTGCCCGCATCTCTCAACATTTTTAAAGTGACAGGAAAAAAGGCGCCAATAACCACATGTTTGTTTTACTTGTCCAAAAATGCATTTGTCACGGTCCATAGAATTTAAAACTATTATTTAAAGAACGAGACACAGCTTCACAAACGACATATCACTCGGTTAGTCCATCTCTTTCACACCTTTTTAAAAATGGAAGTAAATTGTCGTGGGTGTTTACCCTTTGTTAGCGAACGTTCGTTTATTGTTTATTTTTATTTAAGTTGTTGTAAAAAGCATCAAAGGATTATAGATAATCGGGCGTTTAAATCCGATATACTATTATTCTTAAAGCTTAGTATAAAAACGATCCATTAGAAGCAACAATATTTTGTTTTCGGATTATAAAAGTGCATTTCTTTGGTAGGTATAAATATTTCATTCTTATTTCTTGATATATTTTCATTGTATTATGTAATGTGTTCCATTGTAGGATAGTGGTTATTTATTTAAATAAAACCAGATAAATTGATTATGTAGGGGTAGTAACAAACTTGTTTGGTGGGGCAGTATGGTTCATAGAACCAATGCGAAACACTTTTTTAAAATGGTCCCTATTTGCAGTTGAAGAGGGAATCCTTCTATGAATCATGCAAACCATTAT
Source organism: Stenoptilia bipunctidactyla (assembly GCA_944452665.1). Lineage (NCBI taxonomy): Eukaryota > Metazoa > Arthropoda > Insecta > Lepidoptera > Pterophoridae > Stenoptilia > Stenoptilia bipunctidactyla. Next base: position 1,953,389 of record OX101738.1, on the reverse strand, counting down.
CCCTAACGACATTTTTACCATATTGATACTTGACATTGTCACACTGGTGGTATATGCGCCGGTAGATTTGTATGCAAATTGAGTGTTTGTAAATCAAACAGGGATGATAAATTAACATTGGCGGCTTTATGCAGTATCATGTGTATCATTATACGAATTACCATTAAGTAGACCTGTAGGAAATCATTAATGAATATTAGTCAGCTAAAACCAAATTTCATGGCCTATGTGGCGCAGTAGCAAAGTTGCGGGTTCATTATTATACATGATGATATCTTTGACAGATTCTGACATTCGCTGCATGACAAATTACTTACATTTAAATATCATTGAGCTAGCAAATTTATGAAGTCTACTAAATTTTTAAGTACTTACTTGTTTTTCCACTAACAAAATGTATGTTCCATTTAACTTACAGGGTGACTGGTGGCTAAAGATATTGAAGGAGAGCATTCTGTACTCGATTCTGTAATAAAAGTAAGTACTTAATTTTTTCACCAGAATTCCCTATAAATAAGTAAAGTGACATTACTATACATTAGTCACCCTGTATGCGATCATGTTTTTATGTTATTTGTTATTATCACTTTATTGTCTGTCTGGCTGCGGTGTCAAGACCCGAATGAGTGGATCTATTAAGATGAATTTTTTATCAAATCAGTATCACGATATTTGAACGGTTTTTTTTGGCGATATAGAATGAATCTTTAAAATTGCACCAACTGCCTGTTTCTATAAGACAATACAACTGAGTCTGCGCTCAGATTGTCCTTAAAAGATTTCACTACAAATAAATTAATAAATTATTCAAGCCTTAAGTTTCAATAACATAGGTACATCACACAGATACGAACAAATAATATCGATAGGTAAGTAAGTATTACATTATTTTCTTTAAGATACTTCTGTAACATTCAAGTCAGCAAATTCCTACCATCCTCCGTAATAGATAACTGGGTGGTCCATTTACCAGTAACTAGTTACTTATTTACCACTTATTCCTCACTATTTGGTTTTAAGTCAGTATTTGGCAACACATCTGCTCACAGCGGGACATTTCTGTTTGAGTCTCTATTGATTCAAATCTCTATTGGGTTCGAACAAAAACTTGTTTTATTTATTTAGGCGACTTAATTTCTTAGCATTAAGGGAAAGGTGGTTGATTTTCAAAAGAATTAGTTTTTATGAAAGGTAAAAAAAAGACATCTTCCGTAAAGTTACATTGATGTATTGTGTTATATTCATTCTATTTTGTTTGAATATTGTTGCGCTGAGCAATATTTATCGTAAAACTTTTGATTACCAATCATATGGCCAATCCATATGTTTGTTAACTTTTTCAAAACTCATTTAGTAGGCATGGTCTGGGAGACAGTTTCTGAACGGTTTCTGCGATGGTCGTTGGATATAATTCAGTCAATATTATTTCGTCTTTCGTATGAGTCAAATCAAATCATTTATTTATTTTGCAGAGTGTTCCAATTGATATACGATTGTACTATGGTACTTACCTACAGTAAAATTATTTCTTCCAAGTTATCTAACGTTGTACTTAATTAACAGACAACCCAGGGCCACACTCCCGTTGACATATAAACTACAGGAAAACGCAGCGGCCTTAAAACACGCAACCTCAATGTTTACTTTATCTAAAACAAACACAAAGCGCTGGTTTATTTGTAAACAGCATCCAGGAAGCAAGACAAACGCGCACGTGCGCTTTCTCCGCCATCTTGTTACACCAAAATGGCGCGCTACCACGTAATGGCGGACCGTGACAGATTTCTCGGCGAATTGCCAGATTAATGACTTAATAGTTAAAGTTTTACTGTTAAATGGACGAGTTAAAATGGCCATCGTTGAGCTAAGTAATGGCTTGAGTAATGTTCGACATTTACCCGATTGGATCTACTTTCGTTTGAATAACAAATCGTTATATGTAAATACACTTGAATAGTTTTTGAATTATGTTATTACTTTACTCTAATGTTATATTATTACCTTCCTATCTACTTTTAAATACAGGGTAAAGAATAAATGTTGTTGGGATTGATATGGGGAGGCTGCCTGCAAGAGGTGATGCGCTAATTAAAATTAACCTTGTACCTAAGTATTTGTTATTTTATTTATTAAATATTAAAATTTATTTTCTAGAACTTAGGTACAGAAGGCAGCAGATCAAGCGTTACATTACTAGGCAAATTTCCCCAAGCAATTTTAACTTAATGCCGACAGCATAGAGTTCAGAAGAAGTTAAAAGTCGTCGTGGCGCCGTGGTTACTGTGTGTATCATACGATATCACAGGTTAAGCAACGTTCGGCGGGGTCGGTACTTGGATGGGTGACCGCCGACCATTCATTTCTCACGACATTCATTTCTGTGCTTCGGAGGGCACGTTAAGCTGTCGGTCCCGGGTGCTGTATAACTGTATACAGTAGTCGTTAGGGTTTGTCAGAAGCCATCTTGCCCTAAAAATTCTGGCATCCACCACCCAGCACTGGGCCAGCTTGGTGGATTATGGCCTATACCTCCTCTTCACCCAGGGGAGAGACTCATGCCCTGCAGTGGGCTCATAACAAAGAGTTGTGATGATGATGATGATGATGATAATGATGTGATTCTGTACCTACGAATTGTTTCTAACGAATCATTGAAAGGAACTACGGACATTGAGCTTGATTCGAAATAAAATTAGTTAATTTTAGGTCTCTTTAACGTCAAACTAGGAGAAGTCTAATTCAAAAGTTAGGCACTTACCAAAACTGATTTAGAAGACATTAGTGTAACTTAAAATAAGAGATTGTAATGTTAAATATGTTGTTAGATAACTCTACATACATACATGCATAATGTCACGCCTGTATCCCTTATGGGGTAGACAAACCACCAGAGTTTACAAGACCATCTGATGTCATGTTTGACAAATTTGGAGGTATGATAAAGATGGAGAGAGACTATTGTAGTGACAGGGGTTCAGCTTGTCGCCCACAAAAACGCCTTTAAAACCTCTGTCCCTTAACTGACTTTTACAGTATGCCCGGGAACAGAAGCAGCTGGCACAGTCTATGTTTTTCTTTAGCTGCCATACCAGCATGGAAGCTGATAATATAAGCAGTGATATAACTCTAAATTATTACAAAAACTTACATTGACAGTTAAAACTGCGTTGTGCTACAAAATACAAAGGCTTAACAGTAAGACCATAATTGAATATATCCACAAATATAACCACAAACGTCCCTGAAACAAAAGGTGATTTTAGATAAAGTTTCGGGTCAGGAGAGCATCTAGATTCTCAGGTTGAATATTTCCATTCCAGGGCAATTTTATTTACCAACTAGTTAGCTAGGAGCTTTTAAAGGGCTATTCCATCATCACAACTCCTTGTCATGAGACTACTGCTATGAGACTTTCCTCTGGGCGATGAGGAGGTTTAAGCCGTAATTTATTTATTTAATTTTAAGGAAAACTTACAGCTAGCAGATTTTATACAATAAATGTTTAGAAACAGAAGGCCAGATAAAGTTTCCACATATAGAAATGGGGTAACACCAACAAGAATAAAACCAGTTGTATGCTCGTTGGGTAACACTGTCTGCCTCAGATGTCAGTGGCTGCGGGTTCGATTCCCGCACGGAACAAGAAAAAAAATGTTCCATGTCTGGGTGTTTATCTATTTATGTATTCTAGGTTCCCCCCTAGTTCGCTATATGGTACCCATAACACAAGCTATTTGGGGCCATGTAGTTGGTGTGATTGACTGGGGATTTTATTTGTTATTTACTTATTATCTTATTTCCTGAATAACAAAAGATGTAAGAAACTTAGAATCTATTGGTGACAACGTAAGTCAAGAAAATAGAAAGCAAATTTTGAAGCATTTTGAAGTGCCAGCAAGAAAGTTGGAAAAAAAGTATAAGGTTTTGGTTTATCTGTTTCCATTTTTTTTAAATACATATAATATTAAGAAATAGCAGAAACTCAAAATAAATATAAAAATATGCTGAATATCCCATTTCTAAAGTTAATTACAGACCTACCCTTCAACTTTTAGTGGAATCTACCAACATGACATTTACATCATGGGACGAACATTTCATGCTATGTATGTACTGTCACATCTAATAATATTTTTACATTTTCATTAAACTTTTAACCTTGAAGTTGCGAAGTGTATATCTATGCTACGAGTAATTCTAGACGAACAAGTAAAGTTAGGTTTACCTAGGCACTCTTAGTATTTACTCAGGCTCTTTGGGTAAGGTTTGAAAATCTAATCAAACTCAAGTGTTCGGCGTTTACCCGTTCACGCCTAGGTCTACCCATAACTGGCTGGGTAATGTTAGGATTATAAGAGTAAAGAAAGAAACAACTGTAAATTTCTAGAGTACAGAATTTCAATTAATCTAATTAAATACACATGCGGGCGAAAAAAATATTGAGTATTTTTCAACATTCCACGTAAACCTTGTCAACCCTTAACCACGTAGTCTTATTGGATCGACCCTAGTGTGTTTATTATAACGTGAAGAGAGGCGAACAAAGTGGTCATTAACTACAACCCTGACTTTTTTGCCTGGCCTAACACGCCTAGATCTACCCAGCCAGTATTGGGTAGATCTAGGCGTGAACGGGTAAATGCCGACACTAATTGAGTTCGATTATATTTTCAAAAGTCGTCGTGGCGCCGTGGTTACTGTCTGTGTCATACGATATCGCAGGTTAAGCAACGTTCGGCGCGATCGGTACTTGGATGGCTGACCGCCGACCATACATTTCTCACGGCGACTTCCGTGCTTCGTAGGGCACGTTAAGCTGTCGGTCCCCGGTGCTGTATACTTGTATACAGTAGTGGTTAGGGTTTGTCAGAAGCCATTTCGGCACCCTGAACATTCTCACATCCATCAAACAGTACTGGGCCAGCTTGGTGGATTATGGCCTAAACCTCCTCATCACCCAGGGGAGTGACTCATAGCCCTGCAGTGGGCTCATTACAAAGAGTTGTGTGTGATGTGATGAGATTTTCAAACTTTACCCAAACAGCTTGGGTAATACTTAGTATACCCGTGTAAAACTAAGTTTACTTTTTCTTCTAGCATTACCCTTAACATATACATTTCATTCGACGTGACTGTACTTGCGAAAGACGGCATTTATTAAGTGTTACTTGAGTGATAAATACCAACCATAAATTCAATGAATTACCCAATCTAAAACATTAATTCATGTTTATTTATCATCTTCTCTACAATCGATAAATATATGCTAATGAAACTGTTAATCTTAACCACTCTTAACACTGTTATTTGTAGTTTCTTATAAGACATTTAATGAATGTGAATAATTTACCAAGTTCAATAAGCATTACGAAATCAAATTGCAAATTTTTGATGACTTGCTAGATAAAATATATACATAGCGCTACAGTTAAAAGATATTAGGGTCACCTAAGCTCTAAATACACAGTAATGACATTAAAAAAAAAACTCAACAAATGTTTGCCCAACTGTGTAATTGAAGCTGTTGAAATTTAATGAATTCGCTCTCGCACGAATAAAAACCTACTTATGATTACCGGTAATGTAAAGCTTTTTCTAAATACAAAGTATAACAAGAAATAAACTCTAGAATCTACTGAGAGAATTTTAATTCGTTGTCCATCAATGAGTGGAATAGTTCATGAGGAATGTAATGACTTGTTGTGTTTGCAGTGTCACTGTTAATTTGTTGAAATGTCGGATAAATAAACAACTGGGGGCTTCGGTCCATAGATACGTAACTAGTTATTTCAATAATCTATAGGGGAAAGTCCCGTAACGCCACCTAACGTCGGACACTTGTACTATCTCGATAATCAACCACGTAATCTATAAGAATATCGGTATAAGGGGTGCATGGAAACTTAGCAATACAGGATCACGTGAAAAAAATTGTCAGTGAGGAACACAGCCACGATGAGAGCACTGGATTTCTGGTTTTGGCGTAAAAGAGTTGCGTCAAGTAAATTTTAGGTGAGTATACTGCTATGGTTTTATGTTTACATGTTTTTTGTGATTTTTTTACCAAATAACTGTCCCATATCAATGATTTAATTGTGAAAGTTTTTTAGGAATACTAATGTCCCCTAGTACCAGACACCGATGTGACCCCCTCCACCGGACAGTTTATAGGTTGACTTTTTGACTAAGCATTTGTATTAATTTTAATTATGACTGTGTTTTGTTTTATAGGAAACAAGGAGGGAGATATTTCAGATTGGAAGAGATAAACAAAAAAAGGAATAAAAATGCGTTGGACAAAATTTTGTCCAAAGACATGAGTCTAAAAAATTACTTGTGCTGTGTACCTACTAAGAGGACTACCACGATGACTGGATATAATGCTTCAGCTGACGAGAATGGACACACTGTGTTAATGTTCCGCTGAAGGCGGGTAGCCCTACCACATGTGAACGAACCGCGGCGCTGTAGGCATTTATTTCAATTATGCGACCGAGTTGCATTACTTTATATATCTGTACTGTGCCGTAATTATTCATTCATTTATTCTGAAGACCAACCAAAAGATATAAATAGGTAATGTTAGGTAACTTTCTTAATATGTGAGAAACCTAAATGTGGCTTATAACCGTGTTATGTGGCCACTATACAGGGACACAACTTCCAATAATAATCAAAGGGTCTGGTTAGTTTATTCTAACTGGAAATCGTTTTAGAGATAACGTTCTGTTAAACTATTTCGTATTTCGTATGCGCCATTTAAATGTTAATTAATAGGTCACTGTGGTAGGTCCGGCATTGGCCCTACAGACCGCCAACAAAGGACTTATTTAAGTGTATGTTAATGGAACTAACACTTTGGTTGTATTTATTAATAGGTGGTTCGTGCGGTACCAACCGTAATATTGCTACCGGTTTGATTGCAGTTTCTTGATTAAGTGTCACATATCTAATATTACTCTTGGTATTTAAAACATTCTTATACCTTTACCGAATTGACTGCAAGCCTTCGCCAGTTGGAGAGGCAGTAAAAGAAGAAGAGTGGCTTATTTTAAATCAATGAAAAAGTTTTAGACTCTGTATATGTATACAGACTCTGTATAAAATCCTTTTTTATATAATTAGTATGGATTAATGAATTTGCAATTACCTGCGGTTCTCCCGTAGGAATATGTCAAAGAAAAATTGCCCAGGTATAGAACCAACCTACCTTTTTTTTAATTGACCCTGAAAGTTTCTGATTGGTACTTAAAATAAACAAACTCGTCAGCCTTATTGTATTATATTAGTATAGATTCAGACAACCTACTTAACGAAATGTCGTTTTCATTTGCATCCATTTATTTCGGGTTATGAATGGAATCGTACTGGGCTGTGGGTCATTTTAATTTATTTTTGGGTCAAAGATAAAAAGGGTTAGGTACTTATAATTTATTATTTATTCTAGGTATTTTTTTCTTGATTGGCATTATGAATTCGTTAAAAAACCCATTAGTATAGTTAATTGTATTATGATATGTGTTCAAGTCTTTTTAATATTCAATTTCCTTTTTTATGAATGCAAAATTAAGTAACTTTACAAAAAAAAACAATAAATTTTTGACATTATTGTCTATTCGTAAAAATGCTTACCTAATTTAAGAACTTAAATTTAAAACGATATTAACCGTTGTATAAAGGTATAGGCAAAGCTAGTATCCATAACTTATTATCAAGCGAAATGTGCTAGGCGTGATGAAATCTTAAGATATGGACTAATTCTGTCACCAGCCTGTTTAGCGATTTCTAATAAAGCAGTTACTTCAATTTAATATCAACTCTATCGAGAATTAATAGAGTACATTTTTTATTATCATTGACATCATCCGATATGCAAACTGTAATTATAAGATAGCGATCTCAATTGCTCAGTAATAAGGTATAATTTGGTTTGAGAGAGTAAGGCAATTATGTCATTAGATAATTACAGAGCGGGGGTGTTGAAACTCAGGGCTTGTATCCGTACCTACCGTTATGTTGGTAGCGCTGTGGAATGTACTAAAATCTAATGATGAGTGAATATTTTTAAATCCCTACATTGTGGTTCGATATTTAAATTTTGCATCGAAGCTCGATTTCTGATTGAATTCAAATGAGTTATCAACTACAATGTTTTGTTAATATAAAATAAGTTTTGCTTTAGGCTTTAGAAATTTAGGCTCATAAAAAATAGCCTTAAATTAAACCTGAAGAAAAAAATGCTTTACATTGTGGCCTTTTTTCTTTGTCAGCCATTTGATATATTTGCCTTAGACTTCTTAAGTTTAAAATCGGCTTAGAAGCACAATTTCTTTTATATCTGAACATTCCCTCAATTTCATTCAAATCCGTCAACCGCGTGAAGACTTAACAAACACATAAGTAGAAACTTTTTCGGTATTTTAAATACGAAACTTAATATTTAATCGCCAACTTGGCAACTTTAAACTCAATAGTTTCTAAATGTTCATGGATTCTAAATTAATTCTGAAATTAGACCATGCAATCTTGCACAAAGTACATGTAAGCAAATTCACAATTAAAATAATTTCAATAAGGTTTCCATAAAGTTGAAATACCTACTTATATCGTTTAAACCAAAAACTGCTTTAAGCTTATTACTTTACTGCGTAAATTGTCGCTACAAATGGAGTTAAAAAGGTAGCACCACAAGAAACAAAAAATATCTTAATACAATATTCATTACGTCATTTATGATTCAGAAAACATATGTTGTCGTAAATGGCCATTTTCCCACTTAATTAATTAAACCCACTGTCCACCAGGTAAAGTTTTTATTGCTTTTACTCTGTAAAAACTGGAAATGCCAAAGAGATTGTATCAAATGATGTATAGTGACAGCCCTCTGACTAATGTTGCTGAGGTCTCGAGGAGAAATAAATATAACTTGTTTATGAAAATTTAAATTTCGAACCGTGTTGCATTGAAAAGTTTATGAATACATTGCCGCTTAAGTTTAAATACAAAAATGGTGTCTTGTGTAAAAAGTGCAATGAATATTAAATTATGAGAATTTGGTTTTATAGAAGTCTGTATTTGAATTAACTGGTGGCGAGTTTGAAATATGAAACCGGTAAATGTCGCCAGAAATTATGAGCTTTGAATATTGATACAATCGATATTTGATAGTTTATTCGGTGTTTTTAATATCTTGAATTGTTTTACGTGGGTATCATTTTTATGTGCATTATTATGTTATTTTATTTTATTTTGGATTGTCTGCCTTTTGCCCCTATCTGAGCGGGTTTATAAAAATGTAAACTTTTTTTTGTGTTATTATTACTATAATTAGTTAAAAGAATTTCAACTTCATTGCATTTTATTTGATCTTCGGGTGCAGTGGTAAAGCTTTGCCTTCTATGCCTTAATTCCTGGGTTCGAAGTTCGGTTGAGGTATGTATTTGTGTGATGAGCACATAATTGAAGATCAAACGAACTTCTAAGTGAAGTTCGATCGAAATTATATGAGCAGCTTAATTCGAAGCGATTTATTAGGTTTACTTATTGTAGTATCGGTCCCATGTGTCAGCCTTGCACGGTTATTTTAGAGTCTTTTTTTTTTTTTTGTATTGGCAACACTGCTTCACCTCCGGCTCCTAATTAACCGGCCCTTTTGTAATCATTTTGTTTAAAGCCGAATTATATAAAAATGTAATGGATTATTGTATTTATAGGATAAACCATTGCATGGTAAGGTAAAAAAACGATAAGCACAGGTAAGTATTTTACTTATATTAAGACATAAGGGTTGGGATATTTATTTTCAGTAAATAAATAAGTAATATATAGGTTTCGTTTTAAACTGGGAGGGTGATTATAAATCGCTTCGAATTAAGCTGCTCATATAATTTCGATCGAACTTCACTTAGAAGTTCGTTTGATCTTCAATTATATTTCGCAGCTTAATTCTTTGCGATTTATTAGGTTTACTTATTGTAGGATGTTCAGAGAGAAAATAAGTAAAATAGCTTACATGATCAACAATTATTATCCATTTTTAGTTATAATATAGCAATTAAATCAATTTCTATACAAAATATAACAACATAATTAGGTACCTACAATAATTATTATGTAGGCATAAAATCACTCAAAATAGTTTTTGCGAAATTGCTAGAATTTTCAATAATTTCTTTGTTATATTTAGCGAATACTTTGGAAGAGTTACTCCAGCCAGCGGCTTTTCTAATTGTATCTAAATTAACTCCACGCTTGTTGGCCTTAGATGTTGCAGCATGCCGAGTGCTGTGAGCACTGAACAGCGAAGTGTCGATTCCACTTTCATACAGAGTCTGTTTTATCCAGTTACTTAATCTTTGTGAAGATAGTTTTGAATGTGGCTTTTTATAACTTATAAATAAATATTTACAGTTTTTACGAAGTTCTCTTGTTTTGTTAATATATGATTCTATACACCGGACAGGACAAATCTCTGGACGTTCATTATAAAAAGGGAGCCTTAATAATGGTTGGGGTGAATGTAATGGGGAACTTCCCCTAATAATGACAGTATTTCGACATCAATACCACTGTCTCCTCGTACCTCCTTTGTGAGATCCGACGTCGAAGGTACTGGATTCTGTGCCGACGACGACGTATGAGGAACTGCCTCGTTCATACATGCCTCCTCTTCAAGCGATTCTTCGTGATGTGGTGAACTTTCGGGAATGACTTCCACGATAGATTCACGGTTATGCTATGATTAGAACTTCACCATGTTCGTATTTTTTTTGTGGGTATTTTTAAAATAGGTTTAGTTCTGTAGTATAATTTTTGATATTATCATGAATACGTTTTATTTCATAAATGCTACCGGGCACAAATAATGTATGTTGTGCTTAAGTAAAGCATTATTTTATATTATATTTTTTAGTGAGTACCTACCCTCAGGCGTGGTACAAATTTGTGTCATTTGACAAGTGAGTACTTTAAATAAGTATAAATTGGGTTATAAAGTAAGTATGTTGTGCTTAAGTAAAGCATTATTTTATATTATATTTTTTAGTGAGTACCTACCCTCAGGCGTGGTACAAATTTGTGTCATTTGACAAGTGAGTACTTTAAATAAGTACAAATTGGGTTATAAAGTAAGTGTGTTGTGCTTAAGTAAAGCATTATTTTATATTATATTTTTTAGTGAGTACCTACCCTCAGGCGTGGTACAAATTTGTGTCATTTGACAAGTGAGTACTTTAAATAAGTACAAATTGGGTTATAAAGTAAGTATATCTGCAGACAGACGCGCAGAATACAAGTTTTTAAACAATGTTAAATGACATTGTTACATAATTTACTTAAATTCGATGGATTCTTCGTCAGATGAAATAACGCGAATTCTTTGTCTCCTTATTTTTCTTCGTATTATTTCATTCTTATCTTCGTTCTTGCGCTTCTTCCCCATCTTGAGAGCTTTGTGTAACACTAGATGACCGTTACAATGAAGTCTTGAGCGTTGCCAGAAACACGTGCGAAGGCTTGAGCACGGGAACGAACAATGATTACAAAAGGGCCGGTTAATTAGGAGCCGGAGGTGAAGCAGTGTTGCCAATACAAAAAAAAAAAAAAAGACTCTAAAATAACCGTGCAAGGCTGACACATGGGACCGATACTACAATAAGTAAACCTAATAAATCGCAAAGAATTAAGCTGCGAAATATAATGTGCCGTCAAGTCATATTAGTTTGCAAGTATATTCGTATTCAATACAATACATATGATTATTTGAAAGAAAGAAAGAACATTTATTTCATACCCACGGATACACAGATCTATAGGTACAGTATACAATCTATACCTTAAACAATACACAATCTAGACACAAGAGAAATAAAATTTTACCTATTGACATAATCTTAAGTAAACACAGTAAATTATATGATTTAATAATCCCCGCTGTGTTGTAGATCCAAAAGATCTACAACACAGACTTTCAGTGAGCACCTAAGTATAAGAAAGCTTAGGTCACGTACTTTAGAATGTGAACCCAGTTTACATAAATACATTAAAATATTTATATCCGACCATTACAGAGAAATAAACTATTAGTATGCTATTTTATATTAATTTGATTAGTACAATAATTTCTTTACTTTATTACCGTACAACGAGTTCCTAAAGTGGTATTATTTTCTTCTACCTTATGACATAAATAAACACGATACGGGCTATATAATATGGAGTAAATGTTAGCACTACATTATTATTTTTATCTTTGTCCCCGTAGCAACAATACAGCTAAATAAATCTTCGTTTCTTTTCTAGTTTATCTCAACTTTCAGTCTGGTGCACATGCCATCCGTGCAAAAGAATATTATTCATACGCAGAGTATGAAACTCTGCATATTTTCATTAAATAGTACTTATAAGTATGTTATTTTATTCAACTTTGTTGTTACCAGAATCCATGCAAATAAATAATAACAGTAATATTTTATCAAGTCTTCGATTCCGTGTGCGTCAGTTGGTTTATAAATTAATATATTATTTAATGTATTAATCTTGAGTTATTTGGGAAGAATTATGATACGACAAGATAATGGCTGTTTCGTATATTTTTTGTTGTTTTAACGATGGCAAATTTATCTATAATTTTACACATTAATTTATCGTGACAAGTTCAAGAGATCTAAAAACTCTTCATAAGATAAAAAAAATTGACTCATTTATACTTAAACTTGCTTAACTTAATGTTTATCTCTAGAATGTGCATAAAAACAGGTATTAAAAATCATTGCCATTGCTGTAAAACTTAATAATAGGTAATCTGATCAATATTCATTACAAGAAGATATAAAAACTCTTCCATGCTGGACTGGGAGTGAAATAAAAACATAGAATGTACCAGCTGCTTCTCTTCCCGGGCATACTGTAAAAGTCAGTCAAGGGATAGAGGTTTTATAGACGTTTCTGTGGGCGACAGACTGACCCCCTGTCACTGCAATAGTCTCTATAATTCCTCCAAACGTAGTTTTAAACGTGACTTCAGATGGCTTTATAGCCTCTGCTGTTCTGCCTACCCCATACATAAGATATACAGGCGTGAAGTTATGTATGTGTATGTATAAAAAATATAAAAGAAAAAATATATTGTTGGAAGCTATCAACCACAAAATAACTCCTTAAAATTAGACCACTACTCTATGGAATTAAAACTTCATCAGAATAAGATTGAAAAAATCTGAAATATTTCTGTTTAGGCCTTTGTCATTCAAGTTTGTTTTTGAAAACAGTTATCGAAATTATATTTAAAATTGGTAGCATAATCTAATTTGAAAAAAAGAACTTATTTTTTTTAAATACTGCGCTCTACAAACTGGCAACATAGCCAGCAGGCCAAGCCGCATGCGAACGCGATGCATCATCGTCAGAGCCATGCCATTGTTCCTCCTCGCTGCTTGCGAAGCCTTTGTCTTGCTCCATTTCACAAGGAGCTGATTGATGTGATGAGGAAATGGAAGCATTATAATTGTAACTTGATGTGCTTGGGAGTTTGCTGTTAGGGGTAGAGATTGCAAAAATTAAATTTAATTAGAGAGTAATTTTCAATGAAAGTAAATGCAAAGAGTGTTAGCTAAATATACAGTGTGTCCCGCATGCAGTTATAGGACTATAAAAAGCATTTTCTATGCACAATTTGATCGACGAAAATACCCCAAATGGTGGGACAATTCCAAAACCCTGCTATTTTGCAGCAACTTTCATTTTTACTTTTGCAGAATTCACCTTGATTTGTAAAACAACGGCTGTCCAAGTTCTATGTCTGGCAGGGGCTCAATATTAATGTTATTTTAAAGGCAAATGTGTAAACTAATAACATCACAAAAGTAAGCAAACAACTGATTTTATTGGAATTGTCGAAGAGAGAAGTTTATGTTTTTACAGTATTAACAGAAAAAGACTGATTTGATATAATCGGTCACTAAAAAGTGTTTAATAAGTTAAAATATTGAGCTACCTAAAAGGTAGCAAAAGTAATTCTAAACATTAAAAATACGTTTAATATATTTTTTTATCATCTTATTACATAGGCAGTTAAAGGCCTTATCTGTGCCATTAGACGATAAAAATGAAATAATAATACATCACAATCCGACATTAAGGGCGGTTATTTTAAACATCCTACATTTTCCACATCATTTTTCCCGCGGGAAATATCGCTGAGACACGAAACGGTGCCTCATTGTTATCAAAATGGCGGACCGCATGTCTTTTCTCTGACAATAGAGCACTGGCTATCTTCCAAAATAGGCGTATGCCCCAGGAAGCCTAGTTTTCTGAGAATATAAGCCTATTCTCCAGATACCTACTTATTTTGGGTGTTACATTATCGTAGTTAATGCAGCATTCATATCAGCTTGAAAAGTTGCCAAAACCTGTGCCAATACCTAGCATGTGATTTAAAATATTCGAGTTTTTAAAGAAGGATTGTCTTCTTAATTAAATCTATGAAAATCTAATAAAGTTGCTTCAAATTCCTCCCTGTGAAATAAATGTTAAAGCTTCCATCGGCATTTTCAACGATTCATAGCAGTACTGAACAGCAACATGGTATCAAAAATAAATTAATTTACTCATGATCATATTAAGCAATAAAGACAAGTTGGCGAAAAATTTCATGTCGTTTAAACAAACTGAAAAGATGACAAATATACAATCATAATGTACAATCACCAGTCCTCAATCTCAGTCAAAAGATTGGCGAAATGATTATACATAGAATGTGTACTCCATCCTAAAGATGTGACGTTTTCTTTATTAAATATCATCATGCCGATATTTGGTGGAAGTTCTTACATGAAAGTTTCCAGGACGAAGAGCTCTAAAAGGAGTCCTAAAGTCCTTTAGGAGTCCTAAACAAAGCAGAAAGAATTCGGATCAGTAACTTAGCAAGGCGCCCTAGAGCTTAACTTTAAAGTGTTGTTAGTAGATACTTAGGTCCGGGACGTTTGGAGAGGACTAAAAATTTAAAGCTTACAAACATACATAGGTACATTAATTCACGCCTGTATCCCTTATGGGGTAGGCAGAACACCAGTGGTTATAAGACCGTCTGATGTCACGTTTGACAAATGAGGTATTATAATGATGGAGAGAGGCTATTGCAGTGACAGGGGGTCAGCCTATCGCCCACAAAAATGCCAATAAAACCTCTGTCCCTTAACTGACTTTTACAGTATGCCCGGAAAGAGAAGCAGCTGGTAAGACTAAAAACATTCTATGTTTTTCTTTCCCTCCCAGTCCAGCATGGAAGCTTCTGATACTTACATATATGTCCTTTCAACAAGTTGCTAGCCTTACTTTTTTTCTCTTGCAAGTTAAATAAAAAGGATACGTTTGAACTAGATTTTTACACCTTGTATCAAAATTTATGATACAAGGTGTAAAAATCTATATATGCGCAAGCGCAGCGCATATACCAGCGTTAGTACCAACATGATCATAGCGCTTGTAGAACTAAAATGTCGAGAACTCAAGATTAATAAAAAACAAGAACCTCCTAAATATCCTGTTTTTAAAGTTATTTCAAATGCTAGCGAATGCGAAAGTTCAATAATCAACGAATGCAGAGCATTAAAAAACCGAGCTCACGTCAACACTTTGGCCGACTAATAGAAATTTTCAATGAAGTACCCAACCGATTTCGATGAAATTTATATGGGACTAACTATGAAGTAATATCGTGTAACAAAAAATTGAGAACCTCCTCCTTTTTTGGAAGTCGGTTGAAAAAGAGTTAAGCCTGTTGATTACCTTATAAATTCATCGCTACGCAGTGTTTCGTCTAGTACATACAAGCTAGATGGACAACATTATTTATAGATGTTCTCAGACGCCAGTGGTCGCGGGTTCGATTCCCGCACGGAACAAGAAAAAAAATGTTCCGTGTCTGGGTGTTTATCTATTTATGTATTTATGTTCTAGGGGCCCCCCTAGTTCGCTACATGGTATCCCATAACACAAGCTATGCTTACTTTGGGGCCATGTAGTTGGTGTAATTGTCTGGGTACCTATTTTATTTATTTATTTATTTCTTTTTAACGCGTTAAACAATATTATACATATATAATAATATCAAAAAAACTACTTACCATTGCCAGTAGCCATCACAAATTCACAACTTAACAACAAATGAGAACATATAAAATGTTTTCGTATTGGTCACTCGAGTGTCTTACAGGCGCGGTCGCAGACTGAAATTTTGGGGGGGGGTCACAACAATTTGTTTTAATCAGAAGTATCTCTTTTAGCTTATTTTCTTATAAGAAGTTCATCTTTTCATGATATGGGAGGGGGTCATGTCCCCTATGACCCCCCTGGGACCGCACCTGGTGTCTTATGTACAGAAGCCAGTAGATCAAGCGTTACATTACCTGTCAAATTTCCCCATGCAATTTTATCTTAAAGTCGAGGTCATAGAGTTCAGATTCAAGTAAAATTTTTTGACAAATTTGTAACGCTTGAGGTGCTACCTTCTGTAATTACCCTCATCACGAATATTTGACGCATTTCTGAAAAAAACAATACCTGTTATTATGATCAGCAACTCATACTCTGAGTCCCCTCAATAAATGTTTTTAGAATTGTTGATATTGTTTTTGTCCAGCTAGCTTGTTCTAGACCACACAATGAGCTACGCAAGAATTTTTATAGAAACACATTTTGATAATATGTTATTTCGTAAAGTTACAGTCAACAACACATATTGAAAAGCTTATTTGATCCTACTAAACTTTTGTTCACTTAATCTTCAGAAATTCTAAACTAAATTCGGATAGATTCTATGATCGGTATCGAATCTAAATCATTCGATAACAGGAGTTCCAATCCCCATATGTTATCTCGAAAGATTAATCTTGACTATGTATTGTATGTAGATTTCGTGATTTTCAACAAAAGGTCTGCATGAATGAGCTCATGACTTTAAAGGTTAAGAAACATATTTAAGAATCATATTAGGACATTAGAAAGAAGTTATATTATTTTGAAATGAACAGTTTATGATTTAGAACCAATTTGAAATAATAGCAACATTATGGTTTAGCCTCTAAAAGGGCTCGCTATCAGGCCACAAATAATATTTAAAAAGAAATACTTTTGGACTGTCGTGGTCCTTGTCAGGTTTAAGTTAAGAACGGGATTATAAGATGTTATAATGTATGAACATCTTTAAATAAAAAAGAGGATTCGAAAGAAAAAATATAAATAAATATGTGTACTTTGTTTAAGATTACAATATCGCCCTGTATTTTTTTTAAATTTTATTTTCTTTTATAGAATATTTTTAACTTTATTGAAATACTTTTTCAAATGGATTTCATCACGTAAAGGTCGGACGCGAGAGCAAGAACGGAAATGAGCTTACATACATACATAACCTCACGCCTGTCTACCTTTGGGGTAGGCAGAGACAAGGGAACACCAATTGCTGCGATCCAGACATACCTCTTTCGCTTCCTCCACGTTCATTAATCTTTTCATACATGATCGCCGGTTACGGGTACTTTTAACTAGGCCCTTTTTAAGAAAACAACTAACTTAGGCTGTTAATACACACAGAATGTGAATAGAGTTTTTAATGCAATAAATGTGTTACTAACGCCATCTCTTGCTGGCTTGAAAATTAGAGTTAGTCCCTTTTGATTCTTTAAAAAACATATTTTTGAATAAGATAGGCCAACTTACTATTTTTTTAAATGTTGCTTAGGCCATTCTTGCTCTCGCGGCCTCGAAATTACTTACATAACTATTCGACTTGCTAACGGGTCATTCAACAAGAAGGTTTAGGAGAAAAGAAAATCTTCTCGTGGCCACGACCGTTACAATTCAAAATAAACTTATGTTTTAGCTCAATAAAGTCTCAAGTTACTGTCTATAAAGTTATTAATATTTAGTTTTTCATTAGAGCCAACAAGCTTTCTAAAGCATCTCGCAAATGACAGCCCGCCACTTGTAATACCACAGATGATATACCGCATGCAGACTCGCACAGCACTCTTCGGAATAACTTTAATGTCGTGTTTCGATAAAATATTGATATTTCTCTAGTTTATGCCAGTTCGTATCATACACACTTTACTGATGATACTTTGAGAGTTTTATGCATTACTCAGTAGCTCTATGCAAATTGAACTGCACATACGAACGCAGTAAACATTTTGGTGATTTAAGAAAGGTTTTGTTTTATCTTTGTTGAAGGGAATAATATTAATAAGTATATGGAACAGGTTTCAGCCATTTACAATTTTATTAGAAAAACTTTTAGTTACTCTTTTAACACGTTCAGTGCCGATCACGCAACTGGTAGCTGGTTTACTGTATTTGTTAAGACAGTGTGCTAACCTTTAATCCTTATTAACCTCAATTACCACGACGTAGTGGTTATATCGATACGATGGTATTTGAGAACGTAATAATTTTAGAATATATTCGAAATCTAATTAGCTCATAATAGAGTTATATCATATAATGGGTAAAGCTTATCCTATTTCAACCAACATGTATTACATATCATTTATCAAATTAGTGATTAAAGCTAGGCCTTGGCACATACCTAATTAATTATCAGCAGTGTGCCTTCTCTTACTATGTTAATATTATAATAACTGATTCATATAAATAAAAACCCAAAGTGTCCAGAAATACGCACAACTCTTTGTAATGAGCCCACTGCAGGGCTATGAGTCTCTCCCCTGGACGACGAGTAGCTTTAGGCAGTAAACCGCAAAGCCAGTATAAAAGTATACAGGGTGACTGGTGATAAATTTTAATGTTATAAATGTAGGTATTTAATTTTGCACCAGAAATCCCTATAAATAAATGAAGAGACCTTACTACACTTTTCCTGACGCGCCGCCTCAGTCAACACGCAACACGCACACAGCAGTGTTCCCGCTACACGCACACCACCACCCGCTAAGTATTTATTGTATTACGCTAATGTAACCATGCGTTGCGTAATGAATTATTTAACTTTCGGTTAAGTTTACTTAATAAATGACTTACTTGACTTACTTGACTTAAGTTCCTATGTCCCCTAGTTGGGGCAGAGGGCTTCCACAGTGCTCCGCCATCCCGCTCGGTCTTGAGCTTCGCGCTTTATTTCGCTCCAGGTCTTCCCTATCTTCGTCGTCTCTGTGATGATCGTCCGCCTCCAGGTCTGTTTTGGGCGGCCACGCTTACGCTTTCCTTGGGGATTCCATTCTAAGGCTTGCCTCGGTATATGGTCAGGGTCCCTTCGCAGAGTGTGGCCGATCCAGTTCCACTTGCGGCGTTTGATTTGGTGGTCAATCGGAGTCTCACCACAGCGATCCCACAGTTCAATATTGGAGATTTTCTCGGGCCAGTAAACTCCGAGAATACGACGAAGACAGCGGTTGATGACGACCTGTAGCCGGTGCGAGATGTCTTTGGTAACCTTCCACGTCTCGCATCCGTACAGCAACACGGTTTTGACGTTGGACCGGAATATCTTGAGCTTAACTCTCCTGGTCAGTTGCCGCGATTGCCATATGGGGCGGAGCTGTGCGAAGGTTGCTCTTGCCTTGGCGATTCTGGAAGTTATGTCCTCTTCGGTCCCTCCAGTTTCCGACACAACACTACCGAGGTATGGGAATTTGTGGACTCTCTCCACATCCTCTGTGCCAATACGCAACGGCAAGGAGCTCGTTGCGCCGCACCTTATTTCCTAAGGAAATAAGGTGTTACTTAATAAATAATTAATATTAATTTTTTATTTTATTTTTTCTCTTCATGTATCATCTCAAACTATCACGTCCTGGGATTTCGAAAATAACCCCACCAGTCACCCTGTATAGCATCCGGAACCGAATGCTTAACGTGCCCTCCGAAGCACGGAAGTTAATAGGCGGCGGTCACCCATCCTTGTATAACTGATAGGTTTATTAATTGATATACCTTAACAGAAGCTATTGCGTCATGACGACTTACTAACGAATTTGGCGCAACTCTCCAAAAATAAATAAATTGAAAAAAAACCGTTTAAATTAAGCACCTACTGTTTAAAATTTCATAAAGAGAAAAATCAGGGGCGTCGCCTGCCACAAAGACCGCGAGAAGTTTCTTGGTCAGCAAGCCGCATGCCGCGTTATCTGCTATCTTAACGTGACAACCCTGGAGCGACCTGATGTTCTGCCGATAAAGCCCAATAAGGCTGGCAAAGAATAACAATTTGATGCAGATACATCTGAGGTTTTTGCTACCTACGTATTATTGGCAAAATAAAAATTTCGATAGACATTGCATTGTTGAAATTTGTAAATTTGTTTTATTAATACACATATTATAAAGCTTTAATACTGCAGTAGGGTTTGTTTGCGATCAATCACTTAAATGTTATGTTTTTAAGTTAAAAACATTTGACAATCACTTCGTATTAGATTAAGCAGTTCATTTTTTAAAACTTTTATCACTTTTTGAGACTATTAGTAAAAAATCAGTCCATGATGTTTAACCCTCTATTTTTGCCAAAATTAATTAAAACAACATTTAGATTTCTCAAACCAACTTTCTTATTTTAAATTTATTTTAACGTTAAATGTACCTAGCCTGAATCTTCAACTGTTTTTATTCCAAATATTATCAATATCGGCGATGAGTTTTAGCCGTAAAAGGCTGACAGACCTTTCCGTTTATATAAATATGGATGCTTGCAGCTAAGTAAGTATTCATTTTATACTTATGTTTTCTTTTCATACTTCATAAGTTAAATATATTCTTTGCCGCGTCTGCTCGCCGACTACTGTGGTGTATCTAAGGCTTTATCTACGAGGCCTTTGCCTCTTACTTTCCGAGAGTTTAAATTTCGAAGCCTTTGATTTAGAATTGCGTCTAAAGTCTGCGAATTCGGAATTTGAAAATTGGGGGGAATTCTGTCACTGAAGATTTAAGCGAATAAAATGGTTCTCAATTTAAATTATGGAAAAAGTTTGTTTTTAATTTAAAAGATAGCAACATTTTAAGTTGATAATGATTTTTTTAGGTTTAACAACAGTGAAAAATGATATTTTTCGTTTTCAATTCAAAAATCGGTACATGAAAATTATGGTATTTGGAAGCAGCGTAATAACTTAACTCGTTAAGTGGCATTTAATACTTACAAACTGGGCGCCAACGTCTTCAAGTCTTGTAATTATATCTGAAACAAAGTTAATTCTGTTAATTACAGTCGGAGTTCATCGTCTGTATTTTGTTTGAAATCTTAAAATTAGTTGTCACTTATAATTGCTATCCAGTAATATACTCGTAGGTAGGTAGGTACTCTGTTTTGAGGCTGAAAATTATTTATGAATAGCCCTAACGATCTGAGTGGCTCCCGGCTAGGGGCAGGGACCGGAACCGCTTACAGTTAAAGAGATATTTGATAGGGATTTTATAGACTTGTTTTCGAAAACCCTATCAATTTGTTAATCATATATCAATAGAGTTACTTCGGCTAAACACTAACCCTATTCAAAAATCCTATTGAAGCTTACCTATTCATAAGGGTTTTAAAACGCGCAGGTGAGTTTAATCTCTACGCACAGTCAAAAAAAGCAAATAGATAGAAAGGGTAACCCTGTTACATGTTAAGCGCTTAAATATTAAAGTTCTTAAATTCGTTATGATTGGGTAAGCGCATCATAACTAGTTAAGTTTATTCAAAAGTGTTACTACATAGATAGGATTACCCTATCAATAGGGTTACCCTAAAATTTGGGTAAGATTTTAGTAGGGTAACTTTATCAATAGGCTTAAACAAATAAAGGGGTTTTCTGGTCCCTAGCTAGTGGAGGACCCCTTCAGAGTCCACCTGGCTAGCACCACCTAATATCTGCCGCCAAATATCACCGCTGCTGCGGCTATAAGTTCCGGAAAATGAAAAGCCACTTCCTTCCACACCTTCACTTAGCATCAGGTGAAATTGAGGTTATAGGTATACGAGTTTCATAACCAATCAATTCGCACTGCTCATAAAGGCAGAATCTAAACTTTATACATATAAATAAAATTTGAATGTCTGTTAGTAATACCTACAGGGTGGAATTTTTGAACGCACCCTGGAGGGAGGGATTGCCAGCTTTGTTTTCTAGAAATAAAATATATTTGAGTCTCAAAGGAATATCAAACAGTATTTTTGAAAAATGAACAGAATTCAATTTATTTAATATTTTAAACACATATTTTTAGAACTTCTTGCACAAATTATTAATTAAAGTCTAGCATAAAGTTTTAAGCTTTTTATGCTGAAAACAGTATTTTGTATACTTTATTTTTGTTCAACAGTAAACAGTATTATGTAGTGAAAAACAGTATAATACTCTTAAAAACAGTATAGTTGGCAGGTAGGGTTACCTGGAGGGAAAGTACTCTAAATAATAGAGATAGCAAATTTTACTCCTACCTACTCACAAACCAACTTTTTTCTAATTTAGATATAATTTCGAAAACTAACACTAGAGCAACAAAAACAACTCGTTTATTAGAAGTAAATGGTGACCAATTATAGTAGCGAGGTATTTTTAATTCAATAAAGTTAAGAAATTTGGTCTCGTTATGGTGGTAGCGGGTATTTAACACGTTTAACCCTTTTGAAGTTTAAGCCGACCTTTCAGTGTAGGGTTCCACTTAATAATATTCTCTGTCTAAAGTACCTATTATTATTATTATTGGGGGTTTTGGGACTATATGAGCAGTTTTGTCCGCTCGTCACACTGTGACCTAAAAGATCTATTGTGTGAGTCCCAATTTATAACTCGCCGCACACTCCAATGGAGTCCAGGAAATTTAGGATTTTCCTAACGGCGATGCTCCTAATCTCTTTTGGATCTAGCTCGTGCTTATCCAGGTGAATGGAGCGCTTGTGCATAATTGCGGGGCAGCGGCACAGTAGGTGTAGAGGGGTTTCCTCTGCGCTTTCGCAGTATCTGCAGAGCGCCGTGTCAGTGAGACCCAGGTTGGACATATTATGCTTGTTTAGTTTGCAGTGTCCCGTTAGTGATCTTGCCACTGCAAGCACCTATGTATAAAACATATTTATTAAAACACTT
Source organism: Stenoptilia bipunctidactyla (assembly GCA_944452665.1). Taxonomy (NCBI): domain Eukaryota; kingdom Metazoa; phylum Arthropoda; class Insecta; order Lepidoptera; family Pterophoridae; genus Stenoptilia; species Stenoptilia bipunctidactyla. The sequence continues at coordinate 1,930,305 of OX101738.1, read as the reverse complement.
AAAACCTACTCTGGCCCTAAGTTTGATATTTGCTTGCAATCTCACCAAGTTCGTTAAGTCATTTTAGCGTGATTCGAACACAAAAAAAAACATCGATATTTTCGCATCTGACGACCGGCTGGTGTAGTGGTAATATACATTGCTTTTTATGCCAGAGGTCCACGGTTCGAATACCGGCGGCGGCGGATATTTGTGTGATAAACACAGATATTAGTCGTGAAGTCATGGATGTTTATGTTTATTTAAGTTTATTCTAAAATATGTATTTATTAAATATTTATATATATTTCTTAAGTAGGTATATCAGTTATCTAGTATCCATAACACAAGTTCTTTTAGAAACTTAATTTGGGCTAGATAATATTGTTAGTGTCAGAAATATTTAATATTTGTTATGTTATTTATTATTTTAAATATATTTACAGTCAGCATGAAAAATGGATGACCACATTGAATTTTTCAAAATTTTATGTATAGTTGTAATAATAAAACAAAGAAGTTAGTCAATATAGTCAATATATGGTCTTGATGACCACATAGAATACTTTTGATGCTGGCTGTACCTAAAAATAGTTGCTTATGCAATAAATAATATTTGGCAATTCACTTTATAATATGAAGGTTGGCCATTAGCTAGGGTCAAAGGTTAACTTATGTGACAACCTTATACCTATATTAATAATCAATTTAATATACATAAATGTTGTTGGATCATATTATACTTATTCTTAAAGAAATCTTGTGTTACAGGATTGTTACCTTTTCAGGTCTTTGTGTCTTTGTTACACGATATTTCGGATAATTATGAATCGATTTAAAAAATTCTTAATTCATATGATAGAGGATACTTTATAGTTGGTCCCATATAAATTTCATCGAAATCAGTTTACTATTTCGCTGAAAATTTCAAATTTTTGAAACAATACCTATGTATTATTTCGGATCTCGTTTACGGGCATGACATTATAAGTCGGCCAAAGTTGACGTGAAGTCGGTTTTTTAATGCCCTGCATTCGTTGATTATATTCAATTTTTTTATAAATACATGTGGGTATATCATGCACAGTAAATCCAGACCAATTCAAACAAATATGTTCACGCACATAGATATTTTTGCATTGTACGGGTATCAATTCCACGACAACTGCAGACATGTGTTACCACACCGCCAAATACTATACTCTGGCAATAATTCAATGCAGTAAACTGACAGTTCGAAATGTCAAATAGAAAAATAATGATACCAGTTAAAAACTTCCTAGCGTAAGTACCTACTGAATGAGAATGATTGAAAATTAACGAGTCTTTGTCATTCGTTTTGCATAAAATTTTAAAGCAATTTATAATTAATTGAATTTTAGGCATGTACTTTATCTTCAAAGTAACTTTAATTAAAATAATTAATTACCAAACATACCTAGTGCTTGAAAACGGTTCCAGTAGAAGTAAAATCGATTTGATAACTTCTTTATTTTTAAAATACCCGTCGTAAAAAAAAAAAAATTCAAGAAAAGTTGCCCTTTGGTAAAAGACTCGTAAAAAAAGAAAATATTTTGTAAGCCAAAATATTTGTTTTCCATACATAACGATATTACTATTAACTGGAACTATCATTTTACTGCATTGAATTATTTGCCAGGGTATAGGTATTATAGAGTTTAACGCGATCAAAAGATCTCAGAAAAATTGGTTTTCTATAAACTTCCAAGGAACCCTACGGTCCTAATACAAGATCAAGACAAACAGCTTCGAGCTATATAATTATTGTTGTTGGTAGCCGTGTAGGTGTGGTTTGGTATAACCACATCGTCCTTTAATAGAGCAGTTGTATTTTAGTAATATAAGGATCCTGATTTAGACATTCATTCATAAATCTCTATAGAGCCATGGTTAATTTTGATGATAGCAACGGTAAACTATCAGTTATCATGTTGTCACAAATACAAGACAAATAATGTTTTAAATGAAGAATTTTGACAAGTTCAGGGTGCTTGTGAAGGCACTGAAACGTCTCGGGTTTAAAGAGTATGTCCATAGCTGACCTGTCAGATTTTTTACAACTCATGAAATGTATTAAAACAACATATAGTGCAAATAATAGCTCATATTCGGTTAATTCCAAATAGAATAGAATAGAATCCGTTTATTGCAATAAAACCTCAGAAGAACAAACATATGGAAGTGAATTAAAAAATCTATTTGATATAGGACGACAAAATAGTTATGTCTCTTTCTTGCACGAATATTCTTGCGTATGAAAATCTGTGTTTTCGGATAAACACTCTGTTTGTCAGTACCGTCGTCAATATTTTCAATGTACTTTTGCTGCCGAATGACGCCATTTTAGTATCCCGTGTTGTTTACTTGTGGAAGTGCCGTCGAGAGATTTTTGTTATTTTAGTCAGAAATAAAGCTCGTGCCTATAGCGATAGCACTAAAAACATAATATTAAGAGACTATGAAGTGTTATGTATTAGGTTGTGGGCTATGCCAAAGCAAAAACAGGCCAAACCTAACCTTTCACCGGTAAGAATCTAACTAATCCGCCATGTTTGTTACCCGATTTGTTTACGTAGGTATACAACAAAAGTACATGCTTAGGGCAGTTCCATAGGTTTGTACTTCAGAGAATAAAACACACAAAAATTACAAGTAAAGTTTGAAAACCAATAAAAACACATAAAAAATAAAGAAACAATGCTATTGCATAAAACAGGACATCTAAAACGAATTAACTATATAATAAAAAGGAAACTTAAAAATTAATGAGTGCAATAAGAATAATTAATGTTTCATATTAACTAGTGTGTGTAATATTGCAAGAAGGTCATGGCTCAATGTTTATATTTGCTCAGCTGAGCAAATCATTGATTTTCAGCTATTACCTAAGGGACGCGGTGAGTGCAAAAAGGCTTTAATATAAAATTAAGTAATATAAATTATACATACTTCAGACCTGCATCACATAATATAATATGAATAAATTAATAAATAATAAAATAAAAATGAAAATTGTAAGTAACTAATAGAATATGGTGAATAAATTATTTAATAACAGTTCATTATATCACTGTACAAATAAATAAATGTAATTCAAAAAACTTTGAGACCCAAAAACAACAAAGCTGGGAATGTTGGGAGCAAAAAAGAATAAGAAAGAAAAAGAAAGGCTTACAAGGCGATGGTAAAATGTTATTAAAGTTTCTGTATATTAAAAATATGGTCAAATCATTTATGGCACGAGGGAAGAGCCTGGTGATCCCCTAGTACAGGGAAACCTTAACGGGGCACCATTCTCCCACTTCAAAATATAATATAGGTAGATTGTAAATTATAGTATTGTGTAAGTAAAATATTACTGTGGGAGAAATAAATAAATTTATTATTTAAAAAAAACCGCAGCAAGGATTTTAATATTTCACCCTCTCATGTTACTCAATAGACTACTAGTATCATCCACTTGAAATGAAAATCCCGATATCGTTTCTAAGAATTTAAATCAAGTCTGCACCAATACTTCAGATATAAACAGACAGCATTTCAATGACAATATCATCTTCATACATTCACATACCTTACAAAAAGTAGTTTGACAGGTCAGAGACTGTATGGACCGTGAACATTACTCTTTAAAACAAAATTATACGCCTAAAACTCGGTAAAAAGGTACCTATCTCTATAATAAGGAGAATCGTGAAAAGTAAGCCCATATTAAGTTTAATTAATATTAAGGTTAAAATTATGATGCCGAGTTAAAAGATGCATAAAATGACATAACTTCACACCTGTATCCTTTATGGGGTAGGCAGGACACCAGAGGTTATAAAACCATCTGATGTCACATTTGTCAAATTTAGAGGCATTATAATGATGGAGAGAGACTATAGCAGTGACACGGGGTCAGCAAAAAAAAACTCCAATAAAACCTCTACATAAAAATGAATGATGATAAAATAATCTTCCAGAAAATACGTAGTCAAACTAAAAGGCTTCCTGGTAAAGTTTATTTCCAAAATTATCTTGTCCGGAAATCAAGCTCAAATTTTTTAATGCTGCATGTGACTCAACCATCTTATCTCTAAATATTATTTCTTATTCTTAGTTATTATCAAAAACCACAGAAATTTGTAAAATGAATACATCGTTAAGTTGAGTAAACAAACGAGCCACAGGACACCTTCTTGTTATGCGCGGGCGCAGGTAAAGTGTACATATCGAAAGTAGTCTAATGATTTAAACGATTATATACTCTATGTGTTGGACATAAGATACAAGGGACGTCTTTCATGAAAACGTTTTTAACTAAGTATCAGATCGACCATCTGCGCTGCAGGCCCGAAAACGTGGCGTTTATTAAACTATAGCCAATGGGAGTCTGTGTCGACGTGAGGGTTCCGTACGTATTTATGTTTATGATCGTTTATACGAGTACGAGGCCTTATTAAGGGTTTGAATTTTAATATGCAGTAGGTTTGTACGACCTAATAACTTTATTTTTATTTTGGGTAAAATAAACTATTTATTCGGAAACCTCAACAGATGTAAGTAAGTAAATTTTGATAATATTCATTTAATTAACAGAAGATATAAGATTGTTATATGGAAAGTTAAACTGATAGTATCCCAGGGCTAAGTTATAACCAGAACCGAGTCAGTATTATTACTAAGATATAAGATAACTTAGTTTACCAAATTGGCGCGTAATGAGAGAACGACAGATGGCGCCGTGGGTGAGTACTCAAACCGAGACCTCATTGCGTTTCATTCAATGAGGAGTTTTCTGACAGCTCATAAAGATTAGTTCAAAAAACCTCTATAGATGGCACTTTTAAAAAGCCGAAGGCGTTAAGTCTGTATACTATAATGTAGGTAAGTGGTATCTACCATCTATGGTTATTTATAAGTTCAAGTTCTGATACAGACATCAATTAATTTATTTTACTTTTAAAAACGCATCGTGGAATTTATGGCTATATGACAGACGAGACTTCGCCTTTTGTAAAGCGCCATCTATCGAGGTTTTTTGTACCATTTTTGTACCGTTTTGTTTTTTTAATGAGCTGTCAGAAAACCTCTCATTAAAACCAAAAAGGTCCCCATTTTTAGGTTAGATTAGTAAAATATCACGAGTTATGTTATTAAATATTACATTTAATGTTGCAATTTGGATCCTGTTACAGCCACAGTATGTTAACGTTTTATTTGTATTTGATAAGAGCTTTTAATATAAAATGACGCGCAATAAAAGCTCATAAAAATATTGATATATTTTGATTTTAAATATAGTTTTATGTTAACTGTTAATATTGTCTTAAAAATCACATTAAATTAAATTATTTTTAAGTAACTTATAATAACTACTAATAACACGTGACCATGAGGTTCGTGAAAATACCAAAACTTCAAATATAATTAAAAAAATATTAAAATAGCATTTAATTCTATTTTAACTATGATAATCGTGCTACCAGTATGTATTAGGCAAGTAAACCAACTATGATAAAATAATTCACCATTTTTTTGTAATTAGAACGGACCCCTAAATCTTCGTATCGTGAGATAATCATCTCCTTATGAATGACATATTGAATACCAAACAAAAAATGACAAATCTGACAATTGTCAAGTCACAATATTCCAGAAAGAACGAGTCACGTCAAATCTTTTGACACTTCAGATTATTTACTAACAAAAAGTTAATAACCATTGTGCGTTAATCCGTAGAGATAAGATTCGAAGATTCCACTCCATTATTAAAAAGGGACAAAAGGTGTTCACAATGGTTAATAAAGAAATACATATAACGAATATTATAATATATCAAAGTGATATTAAGAAAGTTATTTGTTTTGTTGGGTTTCATGGCGCGTTGGGCGAGTACAACGGTAAAATACAAGAGCGCACGTTCGATTGCAAGCCAAATGTCTCTTAGTATCAAAGCCTTGTAGGCTTCAAAGTCAGCCAAGCTTGTGTTATGAGATACCATGTAGCGAAAGAGGGAAACTAAAATATATACATATATACCTACATACAGAAACGCCCAGAAACGACATTTTTTCTTGTTTCACGCTTAAGGCTGCAAACTGGACGCCAGCGGGCGCTCGAACGATTTGTCGCGGTTTCATGCAAACTCAATACTTTCTATAGTGCCGCGGAAATCGCTGCCCGCGCCGCTATCGCTGTAACTGCCGTCCAGTTTGCAGCCGGAATCGAACCCGCGACCTCACGATTGGCGTAGTATCGTCTAGGCCACTGCATCACGTAGACCATCGAAATCGAACATTTACAGTGATTTTTTTAAAAACCTACATGGAAGGTATAGTACCTAAAGGAGATAGAAATACAGATTTAATTTCCTTTAACTATATAATGAAGTACCTCTTATTATATAGACACCTACATAATTACCTTGTATTTAACCCCTTGTTAAATCAGATGAAAACGATTTTGAAACAAGATACATTTGAGTTTGGGTCCCAAAAAATGTATTACGATTCTTAAAGTCTCATTATGTATGAAGATCGAAGGTAGGTACATGCTTTTATTTTTATATACAGGGTGGAGTTTTTGAATGCCCCCTGGAGGGAAAGTACTCTAATTAATAGAGATAGCAAATTTTACAGAAACATTCCTTTATTTTTGAAAAGAAATCAAACAGTATTGAAAGATTTTCGAAAATTCGCTCGCTTCACCAGGGAATCGAACCGACTTAAATCTGTAAAAATGACACCCTGTAATTTTATTGCATCGATCATTAGGCTCAATGACAAGAATTAAATCTCTCTAACATACTAGGTTAATTTAATGAAAGAAAAACCATGAAATCTTCATTTTTAGATTTAAGTCGGTTCGATTTCTGGGTAAAGCAAGCAAATTTTCGAAAAATCTTTGATTGCAGTTTTATTTCTTTTCCAAAAGTAAAGGAATGTTTCTTTGGAGTAAAATTTGCTATCTCTATTATGTAGAGTACCTACTTTCCCACTAGGGGGCATTCAAAACTTCCACCCTGTATTGACAGAGTTAAGCAAAGCTAGTTATGTATTCTATCTTCTGATATAGGTATTTTAAACCTGGAATACAATTGACGTTTGGTAGATTTCGTAAATGGAAATGTGCAAAATTTTCATATTTCGAATAAGTCTACAAAACGTTTAATTTCCGTGTGTCACGTGGGTTATTCCCGGCATTTTCGAATTTCGAACTCAATAGTTTAATAAATATACGAAATGGTCTATGCCGAGTCAATTTTTTTCGCAGATTATCAATAAAGGAAGGGCGTGCGTGTGACTTCTATGGGCCATGTTTAATACTTAGCCTTTTTTGTTGCTGACATCCGGATTATCGGCTTGACGTGGGATTTTTATTTTTTTCCCGTGAATGGGATGTGACATTTCGCAGTGCGAGCGATTAGAAGCTTTTTGATAAGGATGCGATGATAAGAAATTATGATTATACAGAGTCGTGCGTGGGTCGTTTTTAAAAGAAAGAAATAATGTACGATTTGGTTTCTGTTGTATGATGAATATGTTATTAAAATATGTGTAAGCTAGATAAAATACTTTTAAGACGTATTTAATTGTGTTAAAAAAAACTTATATGGACTTGTTTTAGACTAACGCGGTTATTTTTACTATTTAACAAATCTTAGGTACCTACTAACTTCCCCCAGAAGTAGAGTGTGCCTTGTCGTGGCGGGGGGCTCAGTAGACAGAGGCGCCGAGCTCTGGTCGTGCACCGGATGCTCTGGGGTCGGCGGTCGCGGATTGCTTTGGCGTCCCGGCAGTCGTATTGGTTTGGGTTAAGTTTCAGGATAGATTAGGTTTTAGGTTAAGTTACGTCGTTTAGGATAGGTTTTAGGTTAGGTTTTAGGTTAGATTTTAGGTAAGGTTTTAGGTAAGATTTTAGGTAAGGTTTTAGGTTAGGTTTTGAGGTTAGGTTTTAGGTTAGGATGGGCGTGGGACGGAGAAGGAGACGCCTTCTCCCTCCCGATAGCTAGTCGTAGCGGGTGTGGGGACATACTGCGGCTATAAAGGCTATGAGTGGGGAAATGGCAGCGTGTACTGGGCTATTTCCTACGATGGGGGCGCACGGCTCAGGCTGAGCGCAATCCTTTGGGGCTCGCGGGCAATGCTACTGGCGCGGCGATACCGTGGGCTCCAATTATGGCGGGGGAGGTACACCTGGAGGTTTTTAGTGGGTCGGTTCGGCCTTCTGCCGGATCATCCCCACATACCCCACCGTTCCCCCTTGGGCGGTCGGGGACATGACAGCCTGTTTTATGTTTTCCTCCAGACAAAAAAAAGGTACCTACTAACTTTTGACTGTTTTTATCATACACCCTAGTCACTCGATGTATTTCTGCATTATTTTGTTAATTCTCAACATATTTTTTATACAACCCCAATTAATATTATAGTTATAAAAGTTCAGCTGGAAAAATTTTGATGAAATATCGCAAATATCGTAAGATACATTCTATGCTGATTTTATATGTAAACCGTGGGAACCATTTGGTTATAAATAAGTTCCTAAATGTAACTAAGTATCTACTTATTCACTGAAAGCACTCGTTACTTAGAGTTGAAAGGATCAGGATAAATTTGGTACCAAGCAAGTCCTGGTCTAGAGAAACTAAACTAAACTTCAATTTTTTTTAAATTCCATCAGGTGTTACTTTACCTAAAATCCCTATTATCTAAGCAAGCAGTGCAACGAACAAAACAAACACACTCGGAACAAACCACATCCACTACCGACGCGTTTCGCTTCGACTAGAAGCATCCTCAGAGGACAACGACTGACTGCAAAACTTACTAAAAACCAAACTAGTTCTATTAGCTTTTTTTTTTGTTTACTTAAAGAACATGAAAAACCTAAACTTTATGAACGTTAGAATTTACTACTTCGCCTTCGAAAAAGAATGAAAAACTTAGACGAAAAATACTGGCCAAAATTCTTTTGTCAAAAGTGTGAATAAAAAAAAATTGCATGATTGATTAGACATAAAAGAAAAAAAAACAAGACAGCTATTCGTGCGTGTTAATTTCATGTCATATCCGAACTACTTACACGGTGATTTACATTTAGTTTTAAGAAAAAACCTGTGGAGTTATCAGTCCCACGCTATTTTGAAATTTACATAATCACTGTTTTTATTAAATTTTGCATAATGTATTCGAATTATCTTTAATTTATTGAAGGGCAGGAAATAAACTCACATTGACTTCGAAATTCAAATGAAAAGGAACTGTCAATACGTAAAACGCTTTATTTGTGTCACTCATTTTCAAAACTGTCAATCTTCTTTCTACAAAACTCTTCCGTTACTGACTGATAACGCACAGCCAAAACTTCGTAGAGAGTTGAAATTTTGAAAATACAATCCTAAGAGGTTGCGGGGGAGCACTAAGGAAGGAATTCCCGAAATTCCCACAGGAACGGGAATTATTGGGCTTTTTAGTTTATATGAAAAATCTTATTCCTTAAGGAGCACGGATATGATACATGGTATAAAGGTTCTGCAATAAGTGTCTGTTTGTATTATGGAAGGAATTCCCGAACGGGAAATAAAGAACTTTTTAGTTTATGCGCCTACGAAGTTGCGGGGATGGGCTCGTTTATGATATCCCTTGAGTGTCAAAAAATTTAAGCAATTCAAAATATATTGCGTTTTTTCTATAACATTTTATTGGTATGTTAAAATTGTATCGTTTAATGTTATATTTTTTATGTTTAGAAACGTTTTTAATGCTTGTCTCGAACCCAGGACGCGAATATACAAAGGCTATACTATTTGAGTCACGAGTCAGACTCTAATAGAGGAGCTTTTGTTTATGCATATTACTTGACAATACCTAATCGAACTCAGTAAAAAAATTGACTGAAATGGATTAGCTTTTGCTCTTGTAATTTTCAAAGAAATGCAATGACAAAACCTAGTACTGTATAATACATATTCACTCAAATAGATAAGCTTTTGTCAAGATGAAAAGTAGGTATATCTTTGTTTGATATACATTGCGATGAAAGAGATAAGCTACAAGAAGGGCTCCCGCATCGGAAGGCGGAATCAGTACGGTTAGGTGCGACGACGAGCGCAGCGAGGAGGAGCATGTTAGGTTGCATATAGTTATACACGTGCGCGAGCCGAGCGAGCGAAGCGAGCGGTGCCGCGGCAGCGGCCGGCGAAGCGCCATAAACCTGGTCAGCTATTATAGTCAACCCTGGACAATCCCGACATGGTCAAAAGTCAAACGTAAGTCATCAAAATAACGATGGTCATAATGCATGCACATTTTATTTCTATCTTTGAAAATCAGAACAATTGCCATTTAAGTATCAAATTAAAGCCAACGATCGGTAAATATCGATATCAAATGGGATAGCTTTTGTTGCTGCAATGTTCAATTGAAGTTATCTCACAAAGTCTACACGACTTCGGTCAATTTCTGTACTAGAATGGATTAGGGTTTGGGCAAGTTTTTGTCACTCAAAAGCTAAGCCAGTTCAGTTTGCACTTTCACTCTAATGGTATAGCTTTTGTAAATACGCACCCAGGACGCCACAGATCGTGCGAACGTCCTACTTATGTTGTGTTTGTCAATAAATGACTATGACAATTATGATGACTAAGTAATGATAAAATTGATTTGAATGACTCACATTAGTATTGAAGTTCGCATTATTACTAACCTTTAATATGGATACTTTCTGAAATAAATGATTTACTATTATTATTATATATTATATTATACAGAAGGCTGCTCATCAAGCGTTCCAAAAATGTTAAAAATTGTAATTGAATCTGAACTCTATACCCTCGACATTAAGTTAAAAATTGGTTGGGGAAATTTGACAGGCTTATAGCGTTTGATCTGCTGCTCTGTGTACTTTCGTACATTACATAAAGTTCCATATATATATTATGTAGTCCAAAATTCTTTGTGAAGGTGTCTACTTATTACATACATACATTACCTCACGCCTGTCTCCCTTTGGGGTAGGCAGAGACAAGGGAACACCAATTGCTTCGATCCAGACATTACTCTACTTATTATAAGACTATTTCAATAAACTCCAAGTCACAGTAAACTAAAGCATGCATTCGAAGCATTGCATTCATGAAACGCCTAAATAGCGAATGATCTTCATTCAAAATCTGCCACCAAATTTCATACTTTTTATTATGACAAATTGTTCTCTTCTGACTCCCTATATCCCTATCTTCACTCTTTTTTTTATTTTTTTATTTTATTGTTATTGACCTTAATTCAGGTGACATTGAGGTCTCACATAAGTTTTTTATATTTTGCCCAGTTTAACTTCGAAAAATTTCGATGAAGTCATAATTTCCACTCTGCAAATGAAAGCTGACGGTTCTCACGCGCAGCCACCAGGCAAACATGGTCACAGTGTTTCCTACTTTATGGCTTTACATTATTGTGTTTGTTTTGCTACCAGCTACTCCGTCTTTATGCAACCCTGGTACCTCAAATATTAACATGAAGTTTGTTTGTTAGTTTTGCTTCATTTGGAAACTATCCGTTTTGTCTTTGTACAGGCAGTATTTATTTTACAAAATCAGAGACGAGGTGGAACGGTGGGAAAAGCGATACCTTGAAAAGACAGAGGAATGGATTTAAACTTTAATCGGAGGAGTCTTCTTCTGCTTATATATTTTGATATCTGCTACAATTTTCAGCATATAGTCGTATATCGGATAGTCGGATATCGGATATCAGTTATCTGTTTCACTTTTTTACAGGGTCCGGGTAGGATCGGCTTTGAATTGGAGAGCTAGAGCCTCTGACGCATTGTAAAAGGCGACGGCTCCGGGGTGATGGCAATATTTTATGAAGAGCCAGTTCTTTCCTAAACCTCATGTGCAGTCAGCTTTAACCTCATCCTCACTTATAATCAAGTGAGTAAGATGCTTCCTTTTGATTGTTGTAAAGGATTTCATTTGTGCTATATTTCAAAACTCTCCTTTAAAAGGAGAATCAAAGTCTATTTTATAATTCTAAAGATGGTGCCAATGAATTTAGAATCAACTTCGAAATCATTACACACCGTAATCAAACAAACAACAAAATCAACTCCCGCACATGCCGTTACTCGTATTTGCAAACGAAGCGGCAGACGCTTGCGCGGGCGCATGTCAATACGCGGAAACAAAGAATGTTTGTATTTGTGTTTTAAGCTAAATACCTCCTAACTGTTAAATTGATGGTTTGGACTTACTTTGTTGTGAATTCTAGGCGGCTACTACTTCCGTGCTAGTGTTCAAATAACTTTTCGGGTCACCTATAGTTGGTGTGTTACTCTGGGGAGTTCATTTCTTACATACTACATATCTTCACTCTTCCTTATGGGGTAGGCAGAACGCCAGAGGTTATAAAATCATCTGATGTCACGTTTGACAAATTTGGGGGCATTATAATGGTGGAGAGAGAATATTGCAGTGACAGGGGGTCAGCCTATCGCCAACCAAAAATCTCCAATCAAACCTGTCCCTTAACTGACTTACAGTATGCCCGGGAAGAAAAGCAGCTGGTACATTCTAAGTTTTTTCTTTGCTCCCAGTCAAGCATGGTTTTTTTCTTAGATAGAGTAAAACAGGGGTAGTTGCGAAACTTTCTGATGGTCTTCTATTTTTCGTATTTTCATTCATAATTCCTGTCTTTAAGGTGATATTAATCATTAATGATTTTGCTGACTTAACATTACAGGTTTTGTAGAAATTGAATTTTAGAAGAACCTTTAGCACATTTTACCTCGTAAGTAACTACTAAAAAAGATTCAATGATTTTACTCTATAATTGAAAGTTTGTATGAATGGAGAGACAGTTTCACATTTGTTTAATGTGAAACGACTAAACCGATTGGGGAAAAATTTGCACATAAAGAATACTTTTAATTCTGATATCCCTTGGGAATATACGTGTCGATGTACAGTCTGTAACATAATTATCTATACCACCTAGGGAGACTGGGTGGTATAGGTACATAATTCTGTTGCAGAACTGTACATACGTGGTCGAAGTCTGTAGCACTGAGAATATTGAATTTTATGACCACATTTTGTTCATGCAAAAATAAGATTTCTATCATGAAGATTATAGAAATATACAATGGTAATTTAAAGTATGAAAATGTACGAAACGAAAAAACAGTGTTCTCCAAGTGCTTACATTCATGCGTTAGCACGTCCGATGTTTTTAAATGCAAACGAACAGATACCTAGAATTTATCTCTAGATTTTTCTCATATAATTTATGTAAAATCTATGCTATATTCAGTTTGAACCTATTATTTAGGAGTACGGGCCGATTTAAGAAAATATTAAATAAAACACTTTTTAACCGGATTTATCGCGTATATTAATTTTTTTTCACATTTAAATTTTTAACTCGACGTTTCGGTGTCTTTGCAGACCCCGTGGCCAGTCGCTCGTGACCTTTCGTACTGAACGATCTTTTTTTTTCTCTAACAGCCGTTGTTAGTCAGACTAACCTGACACTCAGTCAAACCATAAGGAATCACAGAACTCAGGGTCAAGAAACAAACACAAAAGTCTAGAAGAAAAAGCCAAGTCGTTAGAGAAAACCAATCAGTGAGCAAATAAACTAAAAAAAGCACATCCAAACACATCCGCCGCCTTATCAGGTAACTTGCAAGAGCAAAGCGATGGCATGACTTGCGCAAGATTTGCTAAAAAAGAACTAATTCGAATTACGTTACAGCAAAAACAAAGCCATAGCAATACGACGACTGTGCTGCCTCTATCGTACAATCGATGTACTAAAAGTGCATATAATCCCTTTGACTCATACTTTTCGTGTGTACTTTTCTGCGAAATTTTAAAAGCAAACATTTTTTCTTTTTTAGCAACTAAATTGTTTTTGGCACTAGAATCGTAGCAATAAATGCATTCTGCGATCAACGAATGATTGAACAGATATCGCTTACATAATACGATGTAAAGCAATGGATCGCGCGTCCATGGCGTGATGACTGCGCCATTATAGCTGATCGCTAATATTTACGTGATAAGGCAGCCGATCTGAGTAAGGGCAAGCAAGGCCTGGACTCCCGCGACCGAGTCCTTTGTTTTCGGAAGTATTTTGTTTTCGGGCTCTACCTTGGTTTTTTCCATTGGTCATGACTTCGTGGTTTCTCACACAGATTTAATATTTTAATACCTCATTCGAAAGGTAATGAAACGGAGATATTTTTTAATAGTTACGTGTATGTATGGAATAATTGTAGGTGACTATTTTGAGTAAATCGACGTTTTTGAGGCTGTCCTGTCACCGTAACTTTTTTAGATTATATGTTTTTCTTTGACAATTTTCGCAAAAGATAACAACAATTTTGAAGATTTGACTATTTATATTATTTATCTTCTTAATCTGAATATATAATAATAAAAATATAAAATCCCCAGACAATCACACCAACTACATGGCCACAAAGTAAGCATAGCTTGTGTTATGGGATACCATGTAGCGAACTAGGGGGGAACCTAGAATATAAATACATAAATAGATAAACACCCAGACACGGATTTTTTTTTTTTCTTGTTCCGTGCGGAAATCGAACCCGCAACCACTGGCGTCAGAGGCAGATAGGTTTACCCCAACGCCAAAGTGGTTTTTATGTATAAAACTGTTCCGTTACTGACTGAGTTACTTACAGACAACGCACAGCCATCACCACTGGGCGTAGAGGGCTGAAAGGGACTTACATTTCTTGGAGGATGTAGGGGAGCACTAAGGAAGGTATTCCCGTAATTTCCATGGGAAAGGGAAATACTGGACGTTTTAGTTTGTATGAAAAATCGTATTCCTTGAGTGCACGGATGTGACACTAAGTATAAAGGTTCTTCAATGGGTGTCTGGTTGCATTGCGGAAGGAATTCCCGAAATTTCTTCGGGAATGGAAAACATAGCACTTTTTAGTTTGCATGAAAAATCTTATTCTTTAGCCGATATTTACGGGTAGTTAATCTATACAAGTGTCGTCGATTTTTCTCAACCTATTACAACGAGGTCCTTCTTCCGTGTTACGATATGTTATTGGTTATAATCCACTACGCTGGCTTAATGCAGGTTGTATAAATTACATATCGACGGTGAAAAGCAAACCTGCTGTAACCCACAAAAAGGCTTTTTGGATTTTTGAAAAAATCATATCTTTTAAAATAGATAACTCTTAAACTACCGTAGAGTCATGGTAGTAAGACCATTTGACGCAGTATTTTTTTCTGATTCTATTTCTGAAATAAAAAATATATTATAGCGACTGTAAAAAGCGAACTTGCTGTAACCCACAAAATGTGAACTGCTGAGAAGAGCCCATAAACTTTTTGAATTTTCGAAAAAAAAGCATATCTCTTTAACTAGAGAAACTCTTAAGCTACCATAGAGTCACTAGAGTAAGATCATTCGACGCAGAAAATATGAACTTAAATTAATTAAATTAAATAATCAACGAATGCAGAGCATTAAAAAATCGACCTCACGTCAACACTTTGGCACCGGTGTGAAGTTGGCAGCCTATTTCTAGCAGCCGGTATAAACCGACCAAATTGAGATGTCAAAATTTTAAAACTGTTAAAATAGCGAAATAAACTGCAAATTAAAAAATACATTAAAAATAACATCATAAAAACCAAATCCCATTAAGTTGTGACACGTTTCAGCCAGTAGCCGATTTTTTGTACTCATTCTAAAAATTCAAAACTTTGCTGCACCCACCACAATTAAGATCCCACCTTGAAACTTTCACAGCTGGTACTGCTGCTCAAGACCTTTCTGATGAAACCATATTCAATCTGGTTGATAGGGTTCATGACACTTAAATAGCAAGCGGCCGGTTTTTTTAGTCTCTCTACCAAATTTCAAAGCTTAGCTGCACCTACAACAATTAAAATCCCACCTTGTTATATTCAAAGCTGGTACTTCTCTTTAAGACCTTTCTAATGAGACCATATTCAATCTGGTTAATAGGGTCCTTGACACCAAAAATAGCCAGCAGCCGGTTTATTTTTGTCATTCTACGAAATTTCAAAGCTTAGCTGCACCTACCACAATTAAGATCCCACCTTGAAACTTTCACAACTGGTACTGCTGCTCAAGACCTTTCTAATGAGACCATATACAATCTGGTTGATAGGGTCCATGACACTAAAATAGCAAGCGGCCGGTTTTTTTAGTCACTCTACCAAATTTCAAAGCTTAGCTGCACCTACCACAATTAAGATCCCACCTCGAAACTTTTGCAGCTGGTACTGCTGCTCAAGGCCTTTCTAATAAAACCATACTCAATTTGGTTGATAAGGTCCATGGCACTTAAATAGCAAGCAACCGGTTTTTTTAGTCACTCTACCAAATTTCAAAGCTTAGCTGCACCTACCACAATTAAGATCCCACCTTGAAACTTTCGCAGCTGGTACTGCTGCTCAAGACCTTTCTAATGAGACCAAACAAAATCTGGTTGATAGGGTCCATGACACTAAAATAGCAAGCAGCCGGTTTTTTAGTCACTCTACCAAATTTCGAAGCTTAGCTGCACCTACCACAATTAAGATCCCACCTTGAAACTTTTGCAGCTGGTACTTCTGCTCAAGACCTTTCTAATGAGACCATACTCAATCTGGTTGATAGGGTCCTTGACACCAAAAATAGCCAGCAGCCGGTTTATTTTTGTCATTCTACCAAATTTCGAAGCTTAGCTGCACCTACCACAATTAAGATCCCACCTTGAAACTTTCGCAGCTGGTACTTCTGCTCAAGACCTTTCTAATGAGACCATACTCAATCTGGTTGATAGGGTCCATGACACTAAAATAGCAAGCAGCCGGTTTTTTTAGTCACTCTACCAAATTTCGAAGCTTAGCTGCACCTACCACAATTAAGATCCCACCTTTAATTGTTTGCAGCTGGTACTTCTGCTCAAGACCTTTCTAATGAGACCATATTCAATCTGGTTGATAGGGTCCTTGACACCAAAAATAGCCAGCAGCCGGTTTATTTTTGTCATTCTACCAAATTTCGAAGCTTAGCTGCACCTACCACAATTAAGATCCCACCTTGAAACTTCCACAACTGGTACTGCTACTCAAGACCTTTCTAATGAGACCATATTCAATCTGATTGATAGGGTCCATGACACTAAAATAGCAAGCAGCCGGTTTTTTTAGTCACTCTACCAAATTTCGAAGCTTAGCTACACCTACCACAACTAAGATCCCACCTTGACTTGTTTGCAGCTGGTACTTCTGCTCAAGACCTTTCTAATGAGACCATACTCAATCTGGTTGATAGGGTCCTTGACACCAAAAATAGCCAGCAGCCGGTTTATTTTTGTCATTCTACCAAATTTCGAAGCTTAGCTGCACCTACCACAATTAAGATCCCACCTTGAAACTTTCACAACTGGTACTGCTCTTTGAGACCTTTCTAATGAGACCATATTCAATCTGGTTGATAGGGTCCTTGACACCAAAAATAGCCAGCAGCCGGTTTATTTTTGTCATTCTACCAAATTTCAAAGCTTAGCTGCACCTACAACAATTAAGATCCCACCTTTAAACTTTCACAACTGGTATTGCTGCTCAAGACCTTTCTACTGAGACCACATTCAATCTGGTTGATAGGGTCCATGACATTAAAATAGCAAGCTGACGGTTTTTTTGTCACTCTACCAAATTTCGAAGCTTAGCTGCACCTACCACAATTAAGATCCCACCTTGAAACTTTCGCAGCTGGTACTTCTGCTCAAGACCTTTCTAATGAGACCATACTCAATCTGGTTGATAGGGTCCATGACACTAAAATAGCAAGCAGCCGGTTTTTTTAGTCACTCTACCAAATTTCGAAGCTTAGCTGCACCTACCACAATTAAGATCCCACCTTTAAACTTTCACAACTGGTACTGCTCTTTGAGACCTTTCTAATGAGACCATATTCAATCTGGTTGATAGGGTCCTTGACACCAAAAATAGCCAGCAGCCGGTTTATTTTTGTCATTCTACCAAATTTCGAAGCTTAGCTGCACCTACCACAATTAAGATCCCACCTTGAAACTTTCAAAACTGGTACTGCTACTCAAGACCTTTCTAATGAGACCATATTCAATCTGGTTGATAGGGTCCATGACACTAAAATAGCAAGCAGCCGGTTTTTTTAGTCACTCTACCAAATTTTGAAGCTTAGCTGCACCTACCACAATTAAGATCCCACCTTGACTTGTTTGCAGCTGGTACTTCTGCTCAAGACCTTCTAATGAGACCATACTCAATCTGGTTGATAGGGTCCTTGACACCAAAAATAGCCAGCAGCCGGTTTATTTTTGTCATTCTACCAAATTTCGAAGCTTAGCTGCACCTACCACAATTAAGATCCCACCTTGAAACTTTCAAAACTGGTACTGCTACTCAAGACCTTTCTAATGAGACCATATTCAATCTGGTTGATAGGGTCCATGACACTAAAATAGCAAGCAGCCGGTTTTTTTAGTCACTCTACCAAATTTTGAAGCTTAGCTGCACCTACCACAATTAAGATCCCACCTTGACTTGTTTGCAGCTGGTACTTCTGCTCAAGACCTTCTAATGAGACCATACTCAATCTGGTTGATAGGGTCCTTGACACCAAAAATAGCCAGCAGCCGGTTTATTTTTGTCATTCTACCAAATTTCGAAGCTTAGCTGCACCTACCACAATTAAGATCCCACCTTGAAACTTTCACAACTGGTACTGCTCTTTGAGACCTTTCTAATGAGACCATACTCAATCTGGTTGATAGGGTCCATGACACTAAAATAGCAAGCTGACGGTCTTATTAGAAAGGTCTTGAGCAGCAGTACCAGCTGCGAAAGTTTCAAGGTGGGATCTTAATTGTTGTAGGTGCAGCTAAGCTTTGAAATTTGGTAGAATGACAAAAATAAACCGGCTGCTGGCTATTTTTGGTGTCAAGGACCCTATCAACCAGATTGAGTATGGTCTCATTAGAAAGGTCTTGAGCAGAAGTACCAGCAGCAAACAATTCAAGGTGGGATCTTAATTGTGGTAGGTGCAGCTAAGCTTCGAAATTTGGTAGAATGACAAAAAGAAACCGGCTGCTGGCTATTTTTGGTGTCAAGGACCCTATCAACCAGATTGAGTATGGTCTCATTAGAAAGGTCTTGAGCAGAAGTACCAGCAGCAAACAATTCAAGGTGGGATCTTAATTGTGGTAGGTGCAGCTAAGCTTCGAAATTTGGTAGAGTGACTAAAAAACCGGCTGCTTGCTATTTTAGTGTCATGGACCCTATCAACCAGATTGAATATGGTCTCCTTAGAAAGGTCTTGAGTAGCAGTACCAGTTGTGAAAGTTTCAAGGTGGGATCTTTATTGTTGTAGGTGCAGCTAAGCTTTGAAATTTGGTAGAAAGACAAAAATAAACCGGCTGCTGGCTATTTTTGGTGTCAAGGACCCTATCAACCAGATTGAGTATGGTCTCATTAGAAAGGTCTTGAGCAGAAGTACCAGCTGCAAACAATTCAAGGTGGGATCTTATTTGTGGTAGGTGCAGCTTAGCTTCGAAATTTGGTAGAGTGACTAAAAAAACCGGCAGCTTGCTATTTTAGTGTCATGGACCCTATCAACCAGATTGAATGTGGTCTCATTAGAAAGGTCTTCAGCAGCAGTACCAGTTGTGAAAGTTTCAAGGTGGGATCTCAATTGTTGAAGGTGCAGCTAAGCTTTGAAATTTGGTAGAATGACAAAAATAAACCGGCTGTTGGCTATTTTTGGTGTCAAGGACCCTATCAACCAGATTGAGTATGGTCTCATTAGAAAGGTCTTGAGCAGAAGTACCAGCTGCAAACAAGTAAAGGTGGGATCTTAATTGTGGTAGGTGCAGCTAAGCTTCGAAATTTGGTAGAATGACAAAAATAAACCGGCTGCTGGCTATTTTTGGTGTCAAGGACCCTATCAACCAGATTGAATATGGTCTCATTAGAAAGGTCTCAAAGAGCAGTACCAGCTTTGAAAGTAACAAGGTGGGATCTTAATTGTGGTAGGTGCAGCTAAGCTTCGAAATTTGGTAGAATGACAAAAATAAACCGGCTGCTGGCTATTTTTGGTGTCAAGGACCCTATCAACCAGATTGAGTATGGTCTCATTAGAAAGGTCTTGAGCAGAAGTACCAGCTGCAAACAAGTTAAGGTGGGATCTTAATTGTTGTAGGTGCAGCTAAGCTTTGAAATTTGGTAGAATGACAAAAATAAACCGGCTGCTGGCTATTTTTGGTGTCAAGGACCCTATCAACCAGATTGAATATGGTCTCATTAGAAAGGTCTCAAAGAGCAGTACCAGCTTTGAAAGTAACAAGGTGGGGTCTTAATTGTGGTAGGTGCAGCTAAGCTTCGAAATTTGGTAGAATGACAAAAATAAACCGGCTGCTGGCTATTTTTGGTGTCAAGGACCCTATCAACCAGATTGAGTATGGTCTCATTAGAAAGGTCTTGAGCAGAAGTACCAGCTGCAAACAAGTTAAGGTGGGATCTTAATTGTTGTAGGTGCAGCTAAGCTTTGAAATTTGGTAGAATGACAAAAATAAACCGGCTGCTGGCTATTTTTGGTGTCAAGGACCCTATCAACCAGATTGAATATGGTCTCATTAGAAAGGTCTCAAAGAGCAGTACCAGCTTTGAAAGTAACAAGGTGGGATCTTAATTGTGGTAGGTGCAGCTAAGCTTCGAAATTTGGTAGAATGACAAAAATAAACCGGCTGCTGGCTATTTTTGGTGTCAAGGACCCTATCAACCAGATTGAGTATGGTCTCATTAGAAAGGTCTTGAGCAGAAGTACCAGCTGCAAACAAGTTAAGGTGGGATCTTAATTGTTGTAGGTGCAGCTAAGCTTTGAAATTTGGTAGAATGACAAAAATAAACCGGCTGCTGGCTATTTTTGGTGTCAAGGACCCTATCAACCAGATTGAATATGGTCTCATTAGAAAGGTCTCAAAGAGCAGTACCAGCTTTGAAAGTAACAAGGTGGGATCTTAATTGTGGTAGGTGCAGCTAAGCTTCGAAATTTGGTAGAATGACAAAAATAAACCGGCTGCTGGCTATTTTTGGTGTCAAGGACCCTATCAACCAGATTGAGTATGGTCTCATTAGAAAGGTCTTGAGCAGAAATACCAGCTGCAAACAAGTTAAGGTGGGATCTTAATTGTGGTAGGTGCAGCTAAGCTTCGAAATTTGGTAGAGTGACTAAAAAAACCGGCTGCTTGCTATTTTAGTGTCATGGACCCTATCAACCAGATTGAATATGGTCTCATTAGAAAGGTGTTGAGTAGCAGTACCAGTTGTGAAAGTTTCAAGGTGGGATCTTAATTGTGGTAGGTGCAGCTAAGCTTCGAAATTTGGTAGAATGACAAAAATAAACCGGCTGCTGGCTTTTTTTGGTGTCAAGGACCCTATCAACCAGATTGAATATGGTCTCATTAGAAAGGTCTTGAGCAGAAGTACCAGCTGCAAACAATTAAAGGTGGGATCTTAATTGTGGTAGGTGCAGCTAAGCTTCGAAATTTGGTAGAGTGACCTATAAAAACCGGCTGCTTGCTATTTTAGTGTCATAGACCCTATCAACCAGATTGAGTATGATCTCATTAGAAAGGTCTTGAGCAGAAGTACCAGCTGCAAACAAGTTAAGGTGGGATCTTAATTGTTGTAGGTGCAGCTAAGCTTCGAAATTTGGTAGAGTGACTAAAAATACCGGCTGCTTGCTATTTTAGTGTCATGGACCCTATCAACCAGATTGAATATGGTCTCATTAGAAAGGTCTCAAAGAGCAGTACCAGCTTTGAAAGTAACAAGGTGGGATCTTAATTGTGGTAGGTGCAGCTAAGCTTCGAAATTTGGTAGAATGACAAAAATAAACCGGCTGCTGGCTATTTTTGGTGTCAAGGACCCTATCAACCAGATTGAGTATGGTCTCATTAGAAAGGTCTTGAGCAGAAGTACCAGCTGCAAACAAGTTAAGGTGGGATCTTAATTGTGGTAGGTGCAGCTAAGCTTCGAAATTTGGTAGAGTGACTAAAAAAACCGGCTGCTTGCTATTTTAGTGTCATGGACCCTATCAACCAGATTGAATATGGTCTCATTGGAAAGGTGTTGAGTAGCAGTACCAGTTGTGAAAGTTTCAAGGTGGGATCTTAATTGTGGTAGGTGCAGCTAAGCTTCGAAATTTGGTAGAATGACAAAAATAAACCGGCTGCTGGCTTTTTTTGGTGTCAAGGACCCTATCAACCAGATTGAATATGGTCTCATTAGAAAGGTCTTGAGCAGAAGTACCAGCTGCAAACAATTAAAGGTGGGATCTTAATTGTGGTAGGTGCAGCTAAGCTTCGAAATTTGGTAGAGTGACCAAAAAAAACCGGCTGCTTGCTATTTTAGTGTCATAGACCCTATCAACCAGATTGAGTATGATCTCATTAGAAAGGTCTTGAGCAGAAGTACCAGCTGCGAAAGTTTTAAGGTGGGATCTTAATTGTGGTAGGTGCAGCTAAGCTTCGAAATTTGGTAGAGTGACTAAAAATACCGGCTGCTTGCTATTTTAGTGTCATGGACCCTATCAACCAGATTGCATATGGTCTCATTAGAAAGGTCTTGAGCAGCAGTACCAGCTGCGAAAGTTTCAAGGTGGGATCTTAATTGTGGTAGGTGCAGCTAAGCTTTGAAATTTCGTAGAATGACAAAAATAAACCGGCTGCTGGCTATTTTTGGTGTCAAGGACCCTATTAACCAGATTGAATATAGTCTCATTAGAAAGGTCTTAAAGGGCAGTACCAGCTTTGAATATAACAAGGTGGGATTTTAATTGTTGTAGGTGCAGCTAAGCTTTGAAATTTGGTAGAGTGACTAAAAAAACCGGCCGCTTGCTATTTAAGTGTCATGGACCCTATCAACCAGATTGAATATGGTTTCATCAGAAAGGTCATGAGCAGCAGTACCAGCTGTGAAAGTTTCAAGGTGGGATCTTAATTGTGGTGGGTGCAGCAAAGTTTTGAATTTTTAGAATGAGTACAAAAAATCGGCTACTGGCTTAAACGTGTCACAACTTAATGTGATTTGGTTTTTATAATGTTATTTTTAAATTATTTTTTAATTTGCAGTTTATTTCGCTATTTTAACAGTTTTAAAATTTTGACATCTCAATTTGGTCGGTTTATACCGGCTGCTAGAAATAGGCTGCCAACTTCACACCGGTCACTTTGGCCGACTAATAATGTCATCCACGTAAACATTCTCCAAAGTCATACATTTGAAATTTTCAACGAAGTACTCAACCGATTTGGATGAAATTTATATGGGCCCAACTATGAAGTATCCTCTATCATATGAGTTAAGAATTTTTAAAATCGATTTATGATTGTCTGAAATATCGTGTAACAAAGACACAAAAAAAAGCATAGACCAATTGAGAACCTCCTCCTTTTTGGAAGTATGTATGGGTTACAGCAGGTTCACTTTTTACTGTCGATATAAAGAAATACGTGAATATAAAAAAAAAATGTAACATGCTGAAATGTGTTTTACGTGGTACTTATTTATTTGTAGATATTTAAAGGGACGAGAGCAAGCGTTCAAAAATATTAGATTCGATTTTTGTAACCACTCCTAAATAACAAATTCGAACAAAATATTGAAACATTCAAAATTGAAAGACTGTTTCGAGGTTGTTGAGTTACTGTTGAATTTAGGTCTGTGGCACAAAGTTTCGCATTTATAAATATTTAACCGATACAAGTTTTAATTAAATATCTAATGAATACAAATTCTTCGATCGATGTTTTCACAGAAATATCAAAAAATGGATACACCGCCGTGGAAAATTCACAGAAATCTGCATTTGGGCAGATACAAGTTAATACTAAGCGATAACCCTGTTTATCATGCGGCGGCGGCCATTTTTCTCGGAAATGTCGAATATTGTCCTTCGCTCGCAGTATCAATGAATTATTTATAAATGTGTATGTAGCTCATTGAATAATGAACAAAATATGATTTAATGATGCCTGCTTTATTTATAGAGTAGTTAACCTAGGTTATCTGAGTAATGTGAGCACGCTGAAGCTTCGTAAGAACAAAAATATTTTGTTTTTAAATAAAACTACTTTTTAACCGGAATAATCGCGTATCTATCTAATATATAAAATTCTCGTGTCACAGTTTTCGTTGCCATACTCCTCCGAAACGGCTTGACCGATTTTGATGAATTTTTTTGTGCTTATCCGGTATCTATGAGAATCGGCCAACATCTAATTTTTTTTTAATTTATATGGCAAAACTTCGTTTGCCGGGTCTGCTAATACTAATATATAAAGCTGAAGAGTTTGTTTGTTTGTTTGAACGCGCTAATCTCAGAAACTACAAGTGGGATTTGAAAATTTTTTTTTGCATTAGGTAGCCCAACTCCTGAGGAAGGTTATAGGCTATCCCAAAATTCCCACGGGATCAGAAGTTACGCGGGTAAAGCCGCTCGCGGTGGCTAGTAATTTATATTTTACATTAATCCGGTTAAAAAGTAGTTTTATTTAAATTATGAATCGTGAAAACTTAAGACAATATTATTTTGTTTTTGTTGTAAATTTAAAAGTCTCAACACAAAAAATTTGAATTTAGAAATTTTCGATTCTAATTTTAAACTACGCTGTTTAAAATTAGAATCGAACTTTACAGATTGCCAGCTAGGAAAACAATTTATTGCGTTTCGTTTTTAATTTTTTCATTTTTTAAAAAGTTAGCTGAAGAAAATTCT
This sequence comes from Stenoptilia bipunctidactyla, assembly GCA_944452665.1. Taxonomy (NCBI): domain Eukaryota; kingdom Metazoa; phylum Arthropoda; class Insecta; order Lepidoptera; family Pterophoridae; genus Stenoptilia; species Stenoptilia bipunctidactyla. The sequence continues at coordinate 1,905,493 of OX101738.1, read as the reverse complement.
TTATCAGGTCTAAGAAATTATCCAAAGTGGTTTGAAAGTGGTTTTTAATTTAAAGCTTATAAATAAGAGGCCCAGATTCCCCACGTCGCTGCCCGCGCTGCTGTCGCTGCCGTCCAGTTTGCAGCCTATGTGAATCGATGACTCTAATAGGTACAAATCCTGATGACATATAGGAAAGTTTTCTCCATCACCGACCATCTAGGGCTTTTGGGCGAAACTATATATAACGTTAAATTAAAATTTTCTATGCTGGAGTGGGAGCGAAAGAAAAACATAGAATGTGCCAGCTGCTTCTCTTCCCGGGCATACTGTAAAAGTCAGTTAAGGGACCGAGGTGTTATGGGAGGCTTTTTTGTGGGCGATAGGCTGACCCTCTGCAATAGCCGCTCTGTACTCGAATGCCTCCAAATTTGTCAAACGTGACAGCAGATGGTTTTATTACCTCTGGTGTTCTGCCCATACGGGACACAGGCGTGAAGTTATGTATGTATGTATTTAAATTTCAGTTCGCAATATATACAATATACAACGTTAACCTTACGACAATAAAACTGTAGAGTCTGGAGCATCGTAATAAGGTTTCTTGTTTAACCGTGTACTACAAGATATTTGGAGAGTGCGCGAGCGCTTTTTTGAAACAAATTAAGCACACACTCTTTTCCGGCCGGACTATTAAATGCAGAGAGAATTCCATACGATTATGGTGGATATTCCAAAAAGTAACACTAAGCGTTTTTTTTTTCATTTTCAGCCAAGGGACGGTTTGGCACCCACCGAAGCAAGCTCTATAGGAGGAGGATGAATCGCCAATCGGACAGCCAATCGGTAGATAGAGGCTGCGCAGAAAACTAAGCGCTTTGACAGTTTCTTTTTAAACGGGTCGTCAATGATTGGATTTGACAAATAAGTCCTCACTCTAGTAGAAGTTATAGGTAGCCAATGGAACCTTCGAACCGTTGAAGTGTGGATCTTAAGTAATTTTTTTCTTGAATTTAGTTATAAGCTATTAAATAAACAAGAAGAATTCAGAACCCAATAAAATAAGCAAAATTAAAATAATTCAAATGGCTGTTGAGTTAAACAGGATAATGCATGATAGTAATTACAACATCTTGAAAGCAGCCAGTGCCCACAGACTCCAACATCCAGCCGGGACTGTTGTCATCACTGTCACTGTCACCTGTCAGCCGCTTCCCGCGAACCCCCGCGTTGACAGTTGTAATGGCCGCAGCTGCGTTACAATTTGTACGCGCATGCGTTATTGCGCGCGCGTCGACAGATTTACTGGCGGACGTCGCTGATTGGTCCGACGAAGTGGTGTTTTTTTTGCGTGTACACGGAAAGCTTGTAGTTAAGTAAAATTGCTAAACATATTTTGGTAAATTTTACGGTTGAACTTCATTTATAAAAGAGGTATGTTTGGATCGTAGCAATTGCGTTCCCTAGTCTTTGCCTACCCCAAAGGGAGACAGGCGCGTGAAGTTTTGTTTGTATGTAAAAATCTATATCATTGCATGTACACATTACTCAGATATTGCAAATTAGAGACCGATGTTATTTTATGAACCTTTTGACTAGAGATCCTCGGTGCAATTCCAACTGGACCACCTACTTAAGAATACGTATTTTTCCTTCCATAAGTCGTCGTAATAGATCAATGATAATTGATCATCGTATTGCAGATCGGGCGGTACGTTGTTTCACCTGCTATACTGAATGACATACACAGCAGTCAGTACGCTACGAACCATATTATTTATTGCATATAAATAATTTAAAAGATGTAATATTTGTTAAACCCACAGCTATTGACCTTTCCACCGACCTTGCCATATGTAAATAAATTAAGAACGTATGCCGTCAAGATATGATTGCTTTTGTTTTTTGCAACACTCCAATCATCTCGGTTTTTGCATCTGTTATATCTCTGATTGTTTTTCTACGAATTATATTTGCATTGGTGTCATAGACTTAAAAATTTCATAGACATGTCTAAAGACAATAAAACAAACGAATTGAAGTTTCGTAATGTATTTTATCCAAAAAATCCTTAGAGAATTTAGGCAGATCATGCAGTCAATTCAACTTCATCTTTCGACAAAAATTGTTACCTGATGCACTTTATTGATCGATCTTACTGCAAAATTCCCTTCAATTAATTAAACTATAACAAACAAAGAGACAACTTTTTATATTTAATTTTAAGCGGATTTAAAATATGCCTCAATAACTATAAAGATTATTTTTTTGTTATTGAGGCATATTGTTTAATAATATCAATATCCAATTCAAAGCATCATGCGTTAGAGCCATCTCTATACTTCAGAAGGTGCGCCCGCGCATCGCGGAGGTCGTTAAATATTTTGACAGCTTGACGTTTTTATTTCCTCGTTACTACTAAACTGGAATATTGGCAGGCTGATTCATTATCATAATAAAATCATATTTGCATGCTATTTTATTTTATTTGTTCTATAGTCACCGCGATGGGAACTCGGCTGTGGGTGTTCTGCTGGTTTAAATTAATATTTTTTATAGCTTATTTTATGGTTCGTATAACTTTTAAAGTTGTACCGCATCTCTGGTTATTCGTGCAATGAATGCAAAGTTTTTTTATTTATTTATCAATTTATATACACACAAGTTTAGATACAAAATAAAACATTAATCAAAATAAGTACAAAGTTACAGCTTATCTCTATTGAAATCTCTTACAGCAGAACTAAGACTGGAGAGTTTTTTCAAAATGCAATCACAGTGCGTACTTATACATAATACACTATAAACTATATAAATACTTATAAATATGTAAACACACCAATATTATAACAACTTTATATAGGTACATAAAATACATATAGAATAATTCATACTATAAGTTACAGTAGAGAAAAGTAGTGATCTTTGACTTTATTTTCGAAACTAGATATGTTTTAACACTCACGAATGACATGAGGTAATGAGTCCACAATCTGACTGCATGGACGGAGAAAGAGTAGGAATAAAAATGGGTTTTATGAGAAGGCATATGTAGAAGAGTACGCACTTGTGCTCTACATGGCGTATCTTGGGAGCGTGAGTATAAAAACCTTTCACGCAAATAGATCGGAGTGAGTGGATTATTAAGGATATTGAAAAGGAGACAAAGGATTCTGGTGTTTCGACTGTATCGTATTGGAAGCCACCGAAGTTGCTTGCGATATTCGGAGATGCGATCGAAGTTCTTCAGGCCAAAGATAAAGCGAATGCAAAGATTTTGCAGGCGCTACAACTTGTTGAGAAGTTCTTCTGTAGCATCCAAATAACAAACATCAGCATAATCAAAGATGGGCAGTGAGTGACTGTGCAAGGGAAATTTTTGTTTTGAAAGGCAAAAAAACTTTTATGACATTTAGAGAGTGCAAGGAAAGTTATGTGATCCTAGAGGCGCGTTTGTGAGAATGAAAAAGGTAAAAGATAAAAAATATAGTTTACTACTGAGTTATCGTGACTTTTTGGAAGAACTCTTAATTTGGAATTGAGAGAGAAAGACTAAGGTTTTGATGAGGCACTATTTATAGTTTTAAATCATTTAAAAATAATTTGGTTTTTTAAGACAAAAAAATCATGACACTAATTTACCATGGATACGAAAAAGGTTTCAAGTTATACAGTGGACTTTCGTTTAATCAGATGAGAGAAACTCTGACCACCAACCAGCAGGGTTAGGTCAAACCACTTAGGTAGACATGATTCGTAGAAAAAAAATGGCACTATTAGGCTGCAAACTGTACGGTAGCGACAGCGACAGCGGCGCGGGCTGTGGCACGGGCAGCGATTTCTACGACACGATATAAAGTATTGAGTTTGTATGAAACCGCGACAAATTGCTCGAGCGTCCGCTTGCATCAAGAACGGCCCAAATTCCCCGCGTCGCTGCCCGCGCCGCTGTCTCTCTCGCTGTTGCTGCCGTCCAGTTTGCAGCCTTAGATATACAGATTGCTTTTCGAGACCATTTTCTAAACGCTCCAATGGGATTAAGACATTGCACAGACCGTTGTTTATTCGTATTTATCTAATTATCTATTTCAAGATAATTAATAATATTATAAATCATCACGCCTGTATCCCTTACATTACCAGAGGCAGGACAACAGAGGCTATAAAACCGTATGATTTTCACGTTTGAAAAATTTGGAGGTAGTATATGGAGAGAGACTATTCAAGTGTCAAGGGGTCAGCCTATCGCCCAAAAAAAATCCAATAAAACCTCTGTCCCTTAACTGACGTTTACAGAATGCCCGGGAAGAGAAGCAGCTGGCACATTCTATGTTTTCTTTTTCTATCAGTCCAGCATGGAAGGAGATAGAAATATAATCTTTTATCCGGATTTTACCGCATTTATTAAAAGTATACATTTTTCATGACGTTTCGGTGTCTGCAGGCAGGCAGCGCAGATCGTGGTTATTTTTACAGTAGTTATCTACACTTTCACAGCAAAATAAGAAAATATAATTTGTGATTCTAAAGTGTAAACCATTCACGAACTACCCACGATCCATTTAAATTTTCAAACAGACAAGCCCTTTCCTTGTCGCGCGTTATTATGCAGCCAGCCGATGTTCTGCGCCTACGCACGTCCGCGCTATCGAATGCTTGCACTGCACTATGCCACGACTGTAGACAGTTAAGTATATTATTTGATTTTAGTTCAAGTGTGGGAGGTAAGAATTCAATAATTTCAATTGACTTCAATAAGTTTTATATTTAGTTTTAAATTAAAACATTTAAACAGTTACTAAGAGATCAAATGATCAAATTTTCTCCTGGAACTTCTGTTTTGGAAGGTATATGGCGGATATGATTCATTATAATAAATTACTCCTCATACAAACTATTGTATTATGAATTATAAGATTAAAATTATAGGTAGTGTAGGTATTAAGTATACTTAATTGAAATTGAAATCACTACGACTAATCTCACCTCATTGTTTTTTTTTTCTCTTTTAATATTTAATTAAAAACCTTATTTCACTCAACACGTACCCTTAAGGTAATAGCTGAAAATCAATGATTTGCTCACCTGAGCAAATGTGAACATTGAGCTATGACCTTTTGCAATATTACACACACTAGTTAATATGAAACGTTACTTATGTTGATTGCAATCTATATTTTTTTTAAAGATTCCTTAAATTATAAACTTAATTAGTTCTAAATGTCTTGTTTTGTTTAGAGGTATTGTTTGTTTATAATGCATGCTGTTTTTTTTTAACTTTAATTGTAATTTTTGTGTGTATTAATGCAATAAACTGATTCTATTCTATTCTATAACAAGCAGCTATACAGCGGAACTAAGGGTTGAGGGGTGACTATGAACCAACGAGCGGCCCAGTGCTGGACGCCGAAATGGCTTCTATCAAAGCACAAAGACTAGACAGGGTGTCCCGCCAACCCTATGTATACAACACCCGAAAAAATTATAGGAAATTAATATTAGACGGCACAGCCTATCTTTGTACCACCGTCTCCCAAACTCTGTTTAACCTGCTATATCGTATCAGCTACTACGGTCCCATCTTCCAAAACTAGCTAAGCTCATTTAATACCCAATTACTTACAATTTTTTTTAAACATTGTATTATGGACTAAATATAAAACAACATTGCCGGAACATATAACTGCAGATGTTTATTTTTTTTTGGTCCACTCGGATTATTTGCTTTTTTCGCTTATTCAAGGGTTTGCACGTTCTATGTACAGAAGTACTTTAAAACTGAAAGTATGTGAATAAATAATATAACAATAGAATTGTATGGAAATAAATTTTACGAGGATTGTTTGGCTGGTTACAAATAAACCGGTCTTTAGATAATAAACTTGTAAAACTTAATATGAACTAACAATGACATATACAATGACGACCGGCTGGTGTAGCGGTAACATACATTGCCTTCTATGCCAGAGGTCCTGGGTTCGAATCCCGGCGGCGGCGGATATTTGTGTGATGAACACAGATATGAGTCGTCAAGTCATGGATGTTTTATGTTTATTTAAGTTTATTCTAATGAAAAATATGCATTTATTCAATATGTATGTTTATTTATTTTTTAAGTATATCAGTTATCTAGTATCCATAGCACAAGTTCTTTAAGAAACTTAATTTGGGCTAGATAATGTTGTTTGAGTGTCAGAAATATTTATTTATTAATTTACTGGCTGTTACACGCGTAATTTCTATACGCATGGGAATATCGGGATTCAAAGTATCCTATGTGTTATTCCAGACTATAATCTACATCTGCACCAATCCAGTTCTTGCGTGAAAGAGTAACAAACATCCATACATACAAGCTTTCGCGTTTATAAAATATTAGTACTTTTAATTTAGACTTATAACAAAAAAATGTGCTAAATATAATCATCCGACCAGGACTCGAACCTGGGACTCCGGACTACCGGGCCCTGGCGACATGCCATCGAAATTACATAGAATTTTTGCTTTTACGTGATATTGCTAACGTTGCTCCATCTTATGGTATGGCTTTGCAGTTAAGCGGGAGTCGAGTCCTTATTTTGCATATTTTTTCTATTATTTAAGAATAATTGAGCATTATTCAATGCGAAAACTTATAAACATTACTTATTTAAGAGACGACCGGCTGGTGTAGAGGTAACGTACATTGCCTTCTATGCCAGAGGTCCTGGGTTCGAATCCCGGCGGCGACGGATATTTGTGTGATGAACACAGATATTAGTCGTCAAGTCATGGACGTTTATATGTTTATTTAAGTTTATTTTCTAATAAAAAAAATGTATTTAATCAATATGTATGTTTATATATTTCTTAAGTATATCAGTTAACTAGTATCCATAACACAAGTTCTTTAAGAAACTTAATTTGGGCTAGATAATGTTGTGTGAGTGTCAGAAATATTTATTATTATTATTACGTATGCTTACAGCTACACGCCTTTCATTATTATTATTATTTATTTATTATTATTAAGAAATTGTTTACAAAGCAAACCTAAAACTATTTGTAACTATACCGTTACATTTAATTTGCTACTGTATTATAGTCCGTTCATAAGATGAGTCGTTATTCGAGTAATATTAACTGTGATTATGGCCGAGTGGTATCGGAGCTGTAACGATGGGGAGTTCAGGTTACGGTATGAATGAGCCCACCATGGGAAGATGCCACGAGACTAAGCAGCGTCTGTTTAGGGATGGCACTAGATAGATACAAATTTTATTGATACCACAAAATTCACAGACTCACTAATGTACTTAATATTATATTACTAGCTGACCCGGCAAACGTTGTTTTGCCATATAAATAAAAAAAAAATAGATGTTGGCCGATTCTCATAGATACCGGATAAGCACAAAAAATTTCATCAAAATCGGTCAAGCCGTTTCGGAGGAGTATGGCAACGAAAACTGTGACACGAGAATTTTATATATTAGATTAGGCTTACAAACTAGAATAAAACAAAAAAAGGACAGGTTAGTGCGATGTGTATCGGTACTGTAGCAGCGCAATAGGAGGCAGCTCAGAGTTGGCGGAAGAGCAAAACGCTGATTTTCAGCTACATCCTGAAGGGAGCAGCATATTGATAAAATGTCATATTTAGTTAGACGTGAAAATAAAAAATTACAATAAATTATATAAGTCAAACACATAAAATTTAATAATAATAATATTTGAATGATCATAAATATTAAATGAGAAGAAATTAATTAAAACTTTATAATATACAACGACAATAATAATATAAAATGAGTAAGTGAATGTCAGAATTATAAAATTGTATAAATACCTATGTCCAGTAGAACGAAATAAATTAAAAATATTTTCTGAATACTTGAATACCTAATAATATTTAAAATTGACACTACCGAAGAAACTGCATTTTAAAATGAGAAAAAGCACGTTTTTGAATTTCCTTCTTATGTTAAGTTTATAACATGATACATTATCTGAAATAGATTAAATAGATTACTTTTGTAACATCTATTTAAACTATTTTTTCAAATGAATAAAAAAATAAACCCTACAGGTTTATATTATTTATTAGTAAGAACAGATTTGCTTCCGTGCTGGACTGGGAGCGAAAGAAAAACGTAGAATGTGCCAGCTGCTTGTCTTCCCGGGCATTCTGTAAAAGTCAGTTAAGGGACAGCGGTTTTAAAGGCGTTTTTGTGGGCGATAGGATGACCCCCTGTCACTACAATAGTCTCTCTCCATCTTTATAATACCTCCAAATTTGTCAAACGTGACATCAGATGGTCTTGTAACCTCTGGTGTTCTACCTACCCCATAAGGGATACAGGCGTGAGGTTATGTATGTATGTATGTATAAATAATAAATAAATAAATAATTCTGACACTCACACAGCATTGTCTAGCCCAATTTAAGTTTCTTAAAGAACTTGTGTTATGGATACTAGATAATTGATATACTTAAGAAATATATAAACATACGTATTGAATAAATACATATTTTTTATTGGAATAAACTTAAATAAACATATAAACATCCATGACTTGACGGCTAATATCTGTGTTCATCACACCGATATCCGCCGCCGCCGGGATTTGAACCCAGGACCTCTGGTATAGATGGCAATGTATGTTACCACTACACCAGCCGGTCGTCAATTGTAATGTATGTAAAAACAGATTTACTGTGAAGTAGTGCTCCAGTCATATTTTTTTAAAACTGTTGTGTAAAGAAACGTGATGGTAGGTACTGATAAAGTCGTGTACAGAACTTATCAGTACCTACCATCAGCGAAAATTGAGGTTAAACGGTTTCTGTAAAATAATATTGAACATTATCTTAATCTTTTATATTCAAAGACTTGTTTATTTACACTTTATTGGTTTCTAATATGCACCAAAATTAAAAAATAAAAGTCTTTCATTTTTTTTTCATATATTTCTTGCTATCAATTTCGAATAGCCTATGTGCTATTTCTGACTGATCACTATTACTACACCAAATTTCATCCAAATCCGTTCTGCCGTGATTGAGGAACAAACATCCATCCATACACCCATCTGTCCATACATCCAAATTCAATTCACATTTATAATATTAGTAAGATGATCCAACATTGCTAACAAAAAATATTTTTTGTGCTTAATTGCGAAACAAATGTCACCCTTTTTCAAAATCATCTTATTTTATAAAAACCAACGGTTGTATAAAACTAAAAAAAAACTCTTACGTATAAAAAAATATGCCTCATTAAATTAATCCTTTTAACAAAAGATTTGTGACAGCCCTATCCTTCAAAGATCGATTCCGAGTAACAATCGACATGACACCTTTTAATTAAAGCACGCAAATTGTCCTGTTATCGCAGAATCTCTGCCGGCTCGAGTGACAACGTAGTCTCATTCGGTGCGTATGCGCCGATGCAATGCGCAGTATTCACAAGGAAATATCAAGTTTAATGGAGACCGTTTATTGGACATGCTAGACAGTTTGACGGACGAGTATTGTCTGTGGTTTGTGTTGTTTAAGAACGGATTTTTCTTTTAAATACTTTAGAATCTTAGTCACTGTGGCAGTTTGAGGATTTCTTCAAGTTGTTGCTTTAAATATTATTCTAGCTTTATTTTGTACTCAATTCCATCAGCTATCGTAAGGCTCAATGACAGCATGTATGTAGGAAGGCACTGGTTCTTCAAAACGTTTCTTCCATTCTGGACTTTGATAGAAAGAAAATTTAATTGAAAATAATAATAAGTAATAAAATAATAATAAATAATTCTGACACTCGCATAACATTATCTAGCCCAAATTAAGTTTTTTAAAGAACTTGTGTTATGGATACTAGATAACTGATTTACTTAAAAAATATATATTGAATAAACACATTTTTTATTAGAATAAACTTAAATAAACATATAAACATCCATGACTTGACGACTAATGTCTGCGTTCATCACACAAATATCCGCCGCCGCCGCTGGGAACCCAGGACCTCAGGCATAGAAGGCAATGTATGTTACCGCTACACCAGCCGGTCGTCAAATAAATATCTTATTGTCATTATATTACAATAATGTTTTTGTTAAAATGTGTTACTCGCAGCTATATGTTTCGGATGGCCTTTACGGCGCTTAATACATATTCCACGAAAAATAATCTACGTCACACGGAGCTGTCAACGCGTAGAAAAACAAGAGACGAACGACGTTAAAGGAATCAGGCATACATAAACGGCATAATATATGCTGGTGTTGCCAGAAAATGTTTCAATAACGCCGTGCGCGGGACATTAGCATACATATCGATGCGACGACGGTACGTTAGTGTAGGCACAGAAAAATTACATGAAAGAAACAAGGAAGGGAGAGATTTTGAAATTAAGTCAGATTTTTTAAGCTGATGCACTATTTAAGGCTTTTAGGTAATGCTTTAATCGTGAAAGTAATTGAGCCATTGTTGCCTTTTTTAACAGATTAACGGATATACTTGAAAATTTTCACCAATTTTCCAGGATATAGCCTGAAAAAGAAATAAATCGTTATTCATAGGTACATAGCCAGGATATTCGGGGGTTAAACCGCGAAGACTACGGACCTGCTTATGATTTAGGTAACTTTCAATGAACTTTTTTCGATAAAGTTTTAATATAGGTAGGTAGGTACTGCTGTGAAATTATACATGAATACATGGATACATAACTTCACGAATGTATCCCTTATGGGGTAGGCAGAGCACAAGAGGTTAGAAAACCATCTGATGTCACGTTTGACTTTGAAGGTATTATAATTATGGAAAGACACTATGGCAATGACAAGGGGTCAGCCTATCGTCAACAACAACGCTAACAAAACTCTCTAGATGTCTATTTCCAGAAAATACTTTATTTGTACGATGGGGTTTCGATTTTACTGAAGCGTCCGTGCCTATAGTCAGTCTTTTTCATGTAAAAACTGGTGAAGCATATTTTTATAGGTATGTATTATTCATTTGAAATAAGCTGCAAAAACAAATATTATGCCATACAAAAAAAATGCACTAATTTTTATTAATCAAATCCCTAAAAAACCAATAACTGTAGGTACATACATGAAAATACTGTGTATGTGAAATGTAAGATAAAACCTATTCATATTGAAAAATATATAGTATAAAAAGTGTCATTGACATGTTACAAGCATGAATTTAATATAAAGTTTACATTTCTGCCAAAAGATACAAATAAAACGTAAAATAAATTGTTCTAACTTTTTACTCCAATAATTTCACGCAAATTGAAATCGGAGAGCAAAAAGAAAAAAAAAACATTACGTTTTTTTCGTTTGTTAACTCTGTTATAGTAATTCATGACGGTTGAAAAACAACAGGGTACGTGCGAATGAATTGTTAACAAGAAAAGTTTTTCTATTAGGCGTTGACATTTGTTATTCAGTTTTCAGTATTTTTCATGTTTTTTCTTGTTTTCGCGGGTAAAGTTTAGTTAGTATTTTACTGGCTCTATCTACACCTGTCGGCTTACCAGCTAGTTATGTCTCACGGGATATAGTAGTTTTGGTAAGTTGCAGCTACTGTAACAGATATGCTGGTTCATGTTGGTTATATTTGATGTAAACTTTTGCTATGTAATGAACATAATAAATAACTCGCGCCATTTTCCCGGCAAAATTTCGATTTCCGCGTAAATATAGGATTAATGTAGCCTATGTGCTCTTTCAGACTGTATACTATCACTATCTAAATCCGTTGAGCCACTCTGCCGTGATTGAGGAACATACATCCATCCATCCAAACTTTCTCATTAATATTAGTAAGGAGTTACTTCCATGCTGGACTGGGAGCGAAAGAAAAACATAGAATGTGCCAGCTGCTTCTCTTCCTGGATAAACTGTCTGATAAAGTCAATTAAGGGACAGAGGTTTTATTGGCAGTTTTGTGGGCGACAGGCTGACCCCCTGTCACTGCAATAGCCTCTCACCATCATTATAATACCTCCTAAGTCAAACGTGACATCAGATGGTTTTACAGCCTCTGGTGTTCTGCCTTCCCCATAAGGGATACAGGCGTGAAGTTATGATACAGATATCGTACGAGGAAACCGAAAACATCCTACAAATACTACAGTAACTTATGTCAATATATCTCAGTTCATTAATTTCTGTTATTATTTATCTATTTATTATTAGCATTACATAGATATTATAAATTAATTAATAAAACTTATATTATCAATCTATGACTTATTTATTAGCAAATCAAACCAATCGCATATTCTTAAATCAAACTTAAGTATTTATATATTTAATTGTATGTATGTATTTAGTATGTAGTGTATGTAATATATCTTTATTAGCTTGTAAGTAAGTTGTACGCACTTAATTTGTTCTTTTTATTCTCATTCTCCAGCCTCAGGCTTGCTGGTAGAAAATTCTTATAGAAATAAGCTTTGCCTTTGTAATTTTTTTTTAATTCATATGTTTCTTTAATTAAGTTTCTATGTGTGTACATAAATTATTAAATAAATAAAAAGAAAGCTTTAAACGAAGTCGTCGTGGCGCCGTGGTTACTGTGCATATCAAACGATATCGCAGGTTGGGTGACCGCCGACCATTCATTTCCCACGACGACTTCCGTGCTTCGGAGGGCACGTTATTTTGTTATTAAAAGATTTTATTTTTAATGAATAATCTCAGCAAAAAAAGGAAAAACGTTTTATTCTAACGTAACAAAAACAAGTTCGTATTATCAAAGTGATCTCAAACTTTTATTAATACGGGGAACATTGGCAGTTATACCTACTGTCAGTTATGTACGCTGAAGAGTTTGTAAGTTTGCATGTTTGTTTTGAGCTCAAGCAGAAGAAGATTTAGCATTTCACAACCTAACGCTTTCATCATCACAACTCTTTGTAATGAGACTACTGTATAAGAGTATACGGCAGCCGGTACCGACTGCTTAACGTGCCCTCCGAATGAATGGTCGGCGGTCACCCATCCTAGCACCGACCGTTGCCCAACGTTGCTTAACCTGTGATATCGTTTGATTCAAACAGTAATCCCGGCGCTCCACCGGCTGCAACGACCTCACTAACCTAGCACTTTACGAAGGCAATTTTACTAAGAAATTTTAACGTAACAAAAAGTGAAGCAGATAAAGTCGCATGAAGCTGCTAGTTTCTGCCTGTAAGTTCTATTTCTGTCACTAAACTAAACACCATAATCTAAAACTCCTAACAATCTCAACACATGCGTAGATCTTTACTAGGAATTTCCTATCCTTAGTTACCACATGAAACGTAATAAAATGGATGTACAACTACAGTCTAAGGAGAGCGCATTTTGCATCTAAGTACGGCCATTACAGAGATATACGGCGAGCAATATTACGACTACGTTGTGGGTTGAAAACCTTGTATTCTACTTATATTATACAAGTGAATGTTTGTGAAGATGGATGGATGTATGTTTCTTTTTCTCAATATAACAGCTGGGTGCTTTGAGCTGGAATTTTACACCCTGGTAACCAGAGTTCTTCTTGACGATCGTCAAATTCTTGGTGTAATTATAAAATCGGCCTTTTTCATGTAGCTCAAAATCAAGTTAATCTTACTAATATTATAAATGTGAAAGTTTGGATGTATGGATGTTTGTTCCGCAATCACGGGAGAACGGCTCAAAGGATTTGGATGAAATTTGGCATAGTGATAGTGTACAGTCTGGAATAGCACATAGGCTACTTTTTATCCCGAAATTCCCGCGGGATTCAATATTGCAACAGTTTGTGTCTTATAAATAACATTTGTTTTAAACAAGTGACTCGTAGAGCAGACTAATTCAAAATGGTGTCAGGATTCCTTCATTAACCTGGCTAGCTACAAATCTTTTTTTTTAGTAGAGACTTGAGTTTGAACCTAATCTCACCTGATGGTAAGTTAAGTTGAGGTCAGAGATATTAAGTGGCAGATATTACCTATATGAAGGTAAGTCGTTAGCCAGGCAGACCCTAACGAGATTAGTCGCTATTTACGACAGTCTTATCCTGGGACGGTAGGGCTATTTTAAGCAAATACATTTTGTCGCCAAATATCATTGTTCTGTGTAGTCATTATGTGAATGTTATAAATATTTTATGGAGCGCCATCTGCCTTGCATCTTGTGCCTATACTCTTACATGGATCTCATCACGACTTTTCACCAGGCCAGATATAGTTATAATGCGAGTAAGGTCTCCAATAAAAAAAAATAAGCTGCCTATACCGTATCTGTCAGTGACTGTACACAAACCCACAGATAAATAAGTAAGTGTGTATTTGGTTTAGCACGAGACGTGCGTGACGTCACTCGATATTCGCTGCAGTAAACTTTAATAGAACTCGATACTAGGACTGGGTTTTATGCAATGCTCGGATGAAGAAGACATTTATTGTAAGTATTATGGTTAAATTGAAAGGCTATATTTACAAATTGGAATATTTAATAAACACTAGACCACAACGTAGCTAAAATTATGCTGGTATCGATAAAAATATCGAAGAATTACAATAAGCATCTCCGCTTATCGCAAGCAACTTCGATGGCTTCCAATACACTACCGTCGAAACACTAGAATCCTTTGTCTCCTTTTCAATATCCTTAATAATCCACTCACTCCTCTCTATTTTCTCTCTATTATAAGGTTTTTATACTCAGTTACTCACACTCTCAAAATACGCCATGTAAGAGCACACGTGCGTACTCTTCTCATAATGCCTTCTCATAAAACCGATTTTTATTCCTACTCTGTCTCCGTCCATGCAGTCAGATTGTGGAACTCATTACCTCATGTCATTCGTGAGTGTAAAACCATATCTAGTTTCAAATATAAAGTCAAAGATCACTACTTTTCTCTACTGTAAGTTATAGTATCCACTCTACTTACATGAACAATAGTATGAATTATGTATTTATTATAATTAGTATTATGTATGTATTTTAAGTACCTATATAAAGTTGTAATAATATATTGGTATGTATATATATTTATTAGAATTTAAATAGTTTGTAGTTTGTTATGTATTAGTACACACTATGATTGCATTTTGAACAAACTCTCCAGTCTTAGGTCTGCTGTAAGAGATTTCAATAGAGATAAGCTGTACCTTTGTACATATTTTGATTATGTTTCTTAATATTGTATCTTAACTTGTGTGTACACAAATTGTAAAATAAATAAATAAATAAATAAGCTTAATTAATGGCGCACAAAAGTGTTAAAGTTTAATGCCATTTAGCATCCGGCATGCAAAGTCGCCGTTACATTTCGTCATTGTTGTCATTTTTATAGCTGTCATTGTCATGTCAACTGTCTTGTCATTTGATACAAACCTGTCACTTGAAATTGGAAGGAATCGGAGAGAATTTAAAATTTTTCTTTTTTTTATATTTTTTCTGTAATCCTTATAGGTAATAGAATACCTCCGAGAAGGTACCTATTAGATATGGTAAGCGGGACACCCTGTATAAATCTCCAGAAGTCATCCATCCTCGTAGCAATCAGGCCAAAATGGGCATTGTTCATTTTTTTTCTATTATTTTTATCGTGTTATATTAATCTTTAACCTATTTTGAGAGACTAATTTGAGCTGTTTTATTTTTGTGTCTATATATATTGATTTTATTAAATTAGTAGGTACGTAATAACGTCGTCAGTGACATTAACTTTATGAACATGTGTCAGTCAGTAAAAAAACATTATCTGTGTGTGTGCTAAAGTCATGTAATGTCACCAAATGGATTGTAAACAAAAACATTTCAAAAATGTATTCAAATCAACATCTTAATTAAAGGATTTGATGCCATCAAGGTTAAATAAAGGTCAAATGTCTTTTGTTAAAAATCTATAAAACCCCAATGTTTTTAAATGTTTTAAATCGACAGAATTAATCAGAAACCTTATTCCTCGAAATGGTTTTTCATTTGAAGCAAATATAAAAAATTAACAATGCTCATTGTCGAAAGATATGCACTATAATAGTTCTATATAAAGTTAAGTTTAACAAAATGTTCTAACTTTATTTTTATAATTGGTATTTTTCTGCTTCTTTATTTATGTTTTTTAATGTTTTATTTTGTTCTATTATGTTATGTTGACTGTATCTTGCATTGTGTACTTTTATGTTCTTTTTTTATCATTATTTTATTTTTCTTTATTTTAATCTTGCTTCTTGTAAGTGGTTTTTTTTTTATAAGTGACTAAACCCGCGTTTGACCTCAATCTCACCTGATGGTAAGTGACGATGAGGTCGAAGATGAAAGCACACGGGTTTAGGAAGGAACTGGCTCTTTATACAATATTGCCGGAACACATTACCGCCGGAGCGGTAACATTTGGCGACAGACTTTATATAAAGTCGCGCTATATAAAGTGGTCGCTAGCCAGGCGGACCGAGAAGGGATCCTACCACCAAGCGAAAAAGTGGTATTTTTATTGTGTTGTCTTGTTTGTAGTTTTGTGTTAAATAAATTTGTGAATTTGAAAATTTGAATTTATATTGAGTTTATGACCAAATACGTAATCCAGTGAAAGTCAAAGAGAAGTTAATCCTGAATTCATAGAGCTAAAAGCTAAATCTAACATTTGAAAAGAGTCATATAAGTTAATGAACTACTACTAAACTACTACTACTAAAAAAAAGGAATATTTCCAGAACAGTTAAAACTTATATACGTAATTTAATATTAACGGTTACTGTAAATTATATTTTGACACTTCTACATCCCAGAGCCAAACTTGTTGGAAACCTTGTTTTCCAAACTACCTTAGCTGCAAATAGAATTAAAAACATCTGGCACCGCCAGCGTTAGGAACTTAAACTTTATCTACCAACTACCAAATATAATTAAATTTAAACTCTCTAAAGTATATAAAACATGACGTGAAATGAGCCCCTTTCTATATTTTTGAAAACCGATACCGCGGTATCAACTTCCATTAAATTTAGCTAAATGACAGAATCAACATGACAGCTCTCGTAATTGACAGCGCCAATATAAAGTGACAGCGTTTGTGTCGATTTCAGAATCAACAACTTGATGAAATATAATGAGTAAAGACGAGAGCAAAGTGCTAGCAAGTGGTGCTTATCAAATTTCAGCGATGGGCAGGGCTGTACGAAATGTACGGTTATAATATTTTTCCTGCTTTTTATTTTATAAGAACTTTCTGGAGAGGAATCGAAATAAACCTAAGTCTTTGGTGATCTTTGTCATTACCACAGATAACTATAAACTAGTTAAAACAGATGGCACAGTTAACTTAGTTGACAGTTAGTTCCACTGTTTATGAGAAGCGCTAGTGTCGCGCCCATAGTGACTCCCCAATACCTTTGTTCAATGATATCGACAGCATAGTTATATGACATATTAATGACTTACTGCTAGGTAGATGCTTCCCAATAATGCTTTCATTCATTTCTATCTGGAACTTGTTATTTCCTATGAAAATTTGCAGCATTTGGCCTCTTTTTGTCATCTCCGTTTTGGTCTGCCGAGGTGCCTTTTATAACATCCGTTATATGATTGACAATATTGAAAGTCCTTTGTGTTTCTGTATATCATATACTCATGAATATGGAAAACGAGAATAAAAGACATTTAATAGGGAAACGGTTGCCAAAAAGTATACTTGATGGAAATATTTAAAAATTGTCGGCGCTTTTTATTTATATCAATTTGCTCCTCCCTAGATCTTTTAAGAGTTGAGTGAATAGGTGCCTCTTGGATAAATACAAAGATTTCATAATTACTTTCCATTAAGTCATTGGACTAACAACATTGAATTTCAGTGGTATAATCAATGTAAAAATACAGCGGTTTGATAATCTAGTACGCGGGCTTATTCGACTAGATGTAGAAACAAAACTATTAAGAAAATTTTAAAAACGCACGGAGTTTAGAACTGAGAAGTTTAATACATATGAGCTAGTATATAAATCAGATTAACCAATTACATGGGTTCCTAGATTAAAGTCTAACATGCCGTTTAAGGTTGCAGTTTGTGCCAAATTAATATACAGGGTTGAATTTTAGTCACCAGCCAAATTCAAATGTTAGTTTCTTTGATACGATATAAACATACCTGCATATTTATTTAAGCGTCGCTCAGTATAAAAAAGTAGAAATTGGAATCACAAACCTTTTTAAAAATAATCGCTGTTGATGAACATAGCTACTACGGCGCGGCATTTCATTGAATACTACGACGTAGTACTACAAGATGATTTGTAGCAGCGTGTAGTCACCGTTATTTTAATGGTAATTTGGTCACTACCATGCTTTGATTAGTATATTAGCGGATATATATAATTTCCTTGTAAAAAAATACTTTTTTTTGCAATAATCGTTTTTATGATTGATAGGTACTTACTGTGTAAAAAAATTGGCCGGTGACTACAAATCAACCCTGTTTAAAGTTACTTGCTTACATAAGCGTACCAACGCTTCTTTTAGGTCCGTTCCGATACTGATTCTCGTAAAAACATAATTTAATTATCAACCGACTTCCAAAAACGGAGGAGGTTCTAAATTCGTCTGTATGTTTTTTTTTCGTGTCCTTGTTACACGATATTTCGGACAATTATGAATTGATTTTGAAAATTGTTGATTCATATGATAGAAGATACTTCATAGTTGGTACCATTTAAATTTCATCGAAATCGGTTGAGTACTTCATTGAAAATTTTGAACTTTTGTAAAAATATGTATGATTTC
The DNA here is from genome assembly GCA_944452665.1 of Stenoptilia bipunctidactyla. NCBI lineage: Eukaryota > Metazoa > Arthropoda > Insecta > Lepidoptera > Pterophoridae > Stenoptilia > Stenoptilia bipunctidactyla. The sequence goes on along the minus strand of OX101738.1, from coordinate 1,886,761 downwards.
GGAGAATGTTTATGTTGAAGGTACTCTCAATCTCAACTCAGCCAAAGTTTTCGACGTAAAGTCTGTTTTTTAATGCTCTGCATGCGTTGATTATTCTTTTCATTTCAGTATAAGTAAGTAGTAACCCTTCACTAAATTCTTTTCAAACATCTCACTGAACCCACCTCGCTAATACCCCTGCTCTCGTTACGTTACGTTTATCTAGACTCGAGAATTTCGAAGTTAAAAATGTGGGTTATACCTACTCGTATTGTTTTCAAACAGTTCAATCTTACTATTAGGTGACTGATATTCGAAAGTATGAATTGTGAAAATTTAAGACAATATCTACAGTAATTCAACTAGGCCGCATATTTGAAATAAATGCCTACAGCGCCGCGGTCCGTTCACATATTATGATAGGGTTTACTTTGTGTTTACTTCCATTTAGTTTTGTGACTGCAAATATACTTTCTTTATATAAACAAATAAAACACTTTGTAAATTGAATAGTAAGTGTTCAACAAAAATACGTTTTGTGTCAAAAAACTATGTTTACGTTTGAATAACAAATCGGTCTTATAAAGTAGCGACCGAAAAATACTTGCGCCTCGACTGAGACGCACGAAATTAAATTTAAAAGTACTTATAAGCTTTTTTTTTTTTAAATTAAAGTACTTATAAGCAATACGCATACTAACATAAAACTCAATCAACAATTGTTTCGTTATGCAGACACTCGCGACTGGCCGCATGCCGAGATCGAGCCGCGTAGATAGGTATAGCTCGCGTTTCGACCGTTTGTATGAAGTTGAATTACTATAGATATCTGTACTGTGCCTATAGTTAGTTCCATGCCTGCGCCAGGTACCTACCACCATGAAGTAATTATGTGCTTTGTTCGACTTATTGGAGTGTCCTTGCTTTTAAATAAAACACAACAAATATATAACAATCAACATTTTTCAGTGTCTCATTAAGCATTGTTTTTATTTTTAACATCTGAAAAGGTTTTACAAGACTTGACAGTGTTTCAAAATGCACTGATCTGAGAAGACAGACCTAGGGAACACATATAAAATATAGGTAGGTAGGTTACAAACTATTGCAGAGTTAAACAGAGGTTGTCTTCTATAAAGACATATTTCCTAGACAAGAGTGGTAACCCTATATTTCAGCTTAGTGCCAGCCCTATGCACATCCTTCATGTAAACAGAGTGCAGGCGAGGTGATTGCACAGCTGCCCGTGTCGTGTGCACTGCAATATGCGGGAAAGATACGGACCAGAGAAAATCAAGTATGATGAAAAGCCGTTAGGTAATTCTTTTTTTAATACAGTTGCTCAAAAAGTGGCGTATTGCAGGGACGTTTAGCGTTCGGGATGTGGGCTATTACAAACTTGTGCTTTTTCTTTACCTTTTCCGCACTCGTGCGTTCTCTTTCCCAAATGTCAAAATAATGTCCATTAAAAAGAAAAAATCAACCACGAAGTTTTTACTAAAAAAAAATCATAGAAGTTTTTACGATTCATGCAAATATTTCTGAAAATTAACTAATTTGTTTCAATATCAGGTAAAATGATTTGATGCAATGAGTTAGGTTAGGTTTCATTTAATTTTATCTCATTAAATTCATTTTCATTTCATGTCAATGCAAAAAATCTAGTAAAGACTTGGCTGTATGGGCATAGTTCCCTTTGCCTACCCAGAATGGGTAAACAAAACAAAAAAATCTCTGTTTATAATCTTTCACGGCTGGCGCCATTTTGTATATTATATAAAATTGCTTAATTTTTTCGCAACTGTATTAAAAATAGTCGTTCAGTACACGTGCGGAACCGTCATTGCAACTCGTTCCGACTGTCAACCCTCGCCTTCGGCTGCGCCTCGGCTCGTGTAGACATTTGTCGGAACTCTTTGCAATGACAGGCTTTCCGCACTCGTAATGAAATATACTATTTTATGAAACCTTTTTAGTTAAAAAAGTATAATATATGGACAAAAATGAAAATATTGAAATTGTCTCGATATTTTTATCCCGATAATATTATTTTATTTTATTCGGATGCTCAAAAATACTACTTTAATTGTTAAAGATCTACATACCGGAGAATTGTTAATGTAAATCACTATGTAGTATTTATCATAGTAAGTATGAATAGAATTCATAGCCACTTTAGGTATGTTACTTACCATTACATTATCTGTAATATCTCTCACCTCTATCGCTACATCTATCTACTTCTATCTTTACCTCTATATCTATGTCTACGTTTCTGTCTAGTACTTGATTGCCTAATGTATAAATATAATAGTAGACTCCAGAAGATCACCAACTCGTTCATGGGTCAATGTGTACGCTTTTATAATAAAATTCCAAAATATTTAAGATTAACCCTTCGATAGATTTAAGGATACGCATAAAGTTTTATTATAAGATATCCGGATGCAAGAAGATTGTAAATTGTTGTTGTTGTTATTGTGTATTTTTAAAAGATGATTGCTGTTGAGTTTCTTGCCACTTCTTCTCAACAGATCGACTTTCCGAAGTGGTGGTAGATTCAGTTCAAATTGTAAATTGTGACTTATTTCAAATGTAGGTATTTAAATACTTACGAAATAAAAATTCTTTTGACTTTGACATAATCAAAGACATATTCCAGATACTAACTGTATAACATGTTCGTTGTTAAGTGTACACTACTTTAAAAGTAAACCAATACTCCCAATTATTGTTCAAATGTGAAAGTATATTTGTATTCTTGTCGGATATGTGATAAGTTGATCTTGCTGTTGTTTTTATAGATCAAATTCCCAGAAAAGAAAACCGTGTAGTTAGGGCCCTTTTCCTGTCATGCGTTTTTTCGCCCGCGCGCGGTTTTGGTCCGCATGCGGGTTATAGCACGCTCCTGGCCACACGCACGACAGGGATTTCGTTATCTGCTGCAGTTTCGCGCGTGTCGCCAGTGACTACACTCGTGCACAAACGTGAACGTTACAACGCGCAAAAAATGAACGTTAAAAAAATAATTATCGCTTATATCATTTTCAAACGTAAAAAAAATAAAAAACAATTCAGAGTAGATCCATATCTTGAAACTAGATCACTCACTGGAATGTTTAATGTAAATTTTCAAAATCTCCGAGATAACCATCGAAAATTTAAGAACTACTTCCGATTGTCCCTTCGATCTTTTGACGAGTTGCTGGAAAGAATTGAACATAAGTTGGCTGTATCCAGTTTACGACGAATCGCAATAAGTCCTACGGAGCGTTTAGCAGTTACTTTGAGGTAAGTTACTCCCGTTAACAAGTATAAATAAAAAAAATTAAAATACCCCCGACGTAATAGTACGTTTTAGGTCACCATATTAATGATTACCGCTACATCATGTTGGAAAATAGCTGATGACCAAGATGATGATGATGAACAGCAAGGCCAAGAACCTAGAAAATTGGAGGTCCTTGTGATATCCACCAAAACGCATTGGGTCAGTGCGGTGGATTACGATCCGTACGACCTCGTTAGGGTAGGTCGTGCTCCTGCAGTGGGGACATTTAGAAGACTGAAGGAATGAAGGAAGGTTATACAAGGTGTAAGGGAGAGGTTCGAGAAAACTTTAAAAAAAAATCAAAAATATGTTAAAATTTAAGGTTTCATAATAATAATTTCGCAAAACAATTAATTATTAATGTGTCTCAGATCCAGTAGTAGTATCGTCTGGGGTACGGTTTTTATTATTAGCAGTATGTATTGTGGATGCAGATAATGTATTGCCTTCGAGAATAGCCGCATTATCAATGGGACGAGACACGCAGCTTGTAGTATTGTAAGTAGTAATAGTTATGTCGCTCCCAAATGTATCAGTATTGGCAGGGATACTTCTTTCAATATTGTACGGACTACGAGATCCAGCGCCAGCCATATTATGAGCAAAACTAGGTGTACAGCGTTCGATAGCAGTAAAATCGGTGGATGCAGTTGAGTTGCTTTCTAATACAGCCACATTATCAATGGAACCAGACATGTAGCTTGTTGTATTGTAAGCAGGAATAGTCATGCTCTCAAACACACTAGTATTGGCGGGGATACCACTGCCCATATCATATGGACTAGGAGTACTTAGTGGTGTCGTTACAGAATTGCTTCCTGACGATGAATAATTTGTATTTGGCATTTCAATCTCCATGATAACTTGCATTACTTTAGTCCGAAACAACATTTTCTGATAATTTGTAAATCTCTTAAGAGTAGGCTGCAATGACTGGAAAAAGGCTAAATCTTCACTTTCTAACTCTAGCTGATTGCTTTTCAAATATTGTAGTAAAGTATTTTCCAACTCAGATGTTGCCTTCTTTCTCTTTTGTGTTGGTGCTGCTGATGCTGAAATAGATTGCTGTTGTGTCAAAGCCGACGTAGACGGCAGCGGTGTAAGGGGTTCTGAAGTATACGGTGATGGCAGTACTGTGGTAGGCAAAGACGGGGTAACCTCATCAGCAGCATTTCCTAGTGACTCGTCTGTCGCATCATCTATCACTCTGTCCAAAAAAGTTAAAATTTCAAAATATTCGTACTTTTTCTTTTTTTTGGCTCCTGAACCTGATGATAGATTTCCGGCAACTTTCTCTTTTTTGTAAATATCCCTAGCGGTGCGCCACCTCTGTTTAATTTTTTTATCTGAAATTAAAAGAAATGTAATATAATAATATGTTTTTGCAGGTACTTAGCTACTGGAAATACTATGACCGACATGCATATGACCTACCAAATTGGAATCACAACGATAAGTAAAATAGTGCGACAAGTTTGTCGTATTATTTGGGATGAACTATCAGAAGAATGTATTCCGAAACCAAACCGCACTCAATGGAAAAATATTGCAGAAAATTTTTTAGTCCACGCACATTTTCCCAATTGTATTGGCGCAATAGATGGAAAGCATGTACGCGTGATACAACCAGAACACAGCGGATCAATGTATTTTAATTACAAGAAGTATTTTTCTATTGTTCTATTAGCAATGTGTGATTCTGACTATAATTTTACATATATTAATGTAGGATCACATGGTAGTAATTCTGACTCGGCAATCTTCCAGCAAAGTCAACTATATACCCAGTTGGAAAACAATACGTTGGATGTTCCAGAGCCCCAGCCCCTACCGCCAATTAATGGTAACTCATTAAACACGTCGCAAACTAGACCAAAAGTGCCTTTTGTTATAGTGGGAGATGAGGCGTTTGCATTATCGACACATGTTATGCGTCCTTACGCTCGAAGAGATTTGCCTTACAAAAAAAAAATTTATAACTACCGACAGTGCAGAGCCCGAAGGTATATAGAATGCAGTTTTGGCATTCTTTCTAATAAATTTAGGATTTACCACAGACCTATGAACGTGAAAAAGGATTTGGCTATATTAATAGTCAAAACCTCATGTGTTCTTCATAATTATATACGAAAACGCGACGGGTACGTGGTAAGTCATACTTTTAAATCACGTGGGCTCGTAGATTTAGCACGAGAAATAACGAGTAACAAAAACCGAATATCATCTTACACTGTCAGAGATATATTCACAGACTACTTTATAAGCGATGATGGTAAAGTCCCGTGGCAAAATCGTTATATATTTTAACGCTAGAGGGTCGTGACTAGGGCTTGCAAATATTCGACGAAATAAGTTATTTGAATATTCGAATTTTTTCACCACTGCTATTCGAATAATACGTATGCTATTATACTATTATATTTCCCGAATTGGCACCGTTGTCAATCTAATGTCATGTCATTACTGTTTTTAACCCACGTTTTCAACAATAATCCGCTGTCAAATGTATATAGAGTGAATGTAAGTAAATAAACAAATGTTCGAAACTTACCAAAATCTTTCTGTTCATCCTTAGTATAATTTTCGAAATTTGGAATTATTTCTTTGCAAATTTCTAACCAAGCAGCTGCCCTTGCTTCCCGGTTTTTGTAAAGTTCATTCTGCTTGTCCCACAACAAAGGGCGAAGGTGTACTTCAAATATGACTCTTTCTGTATCAATTTTCATTTTTGTTTGCGATTATACATGGACTGTGAACATGCGTGCGACCCGCTTGACAGTAAAAACAACACTGAAGGCACAAGATCACCGCCCGCATCCGGATAGCGCGCACGCGGGTTGCGCCCCCGCAGCCAATCCGCGTTCCGCGCGCGTGCTAGCCGCATGATAGGAAAATAATGTATGAAAAGATTGGATGCGGGCAGTCCGCATGCGGACCAAAACCGCGCGCGGGCGAAAAAACGCATGACAGGAAAAGGGCCCTTAAGTTTAGACATTTGTACAGTAGGACCTTATTTGTTTGAAATAGTCCTTGAAACATACAAGGTGACTGGTGACAAATTTTAGATACTGAAGGAGAGCACTCTGAACACAAATCTGATCATAATTATGTTATAAAAGTAGGTACTTAATTTTAAACCACCACCCGCTAAGTACCTATTGCATTACGCTTATGTAACCATGCGTTGCGTAATGAATTCTTTAACTTTCGGTAAAGTTTACTCAGTAAGTAATTAATATTATTTTTTATTGTATTTTTTCCCTTCATGAATGATCTCAAAACATCACGTCCTGGAATTTCGAAAATGACCCACCCGTCACCCTGTATATTTGAAGAGTTCTACTCCATGGGCAAAGAAGAGCTCTGAAATCCGAGGAGTAGTAGCTTTTTTATTACTGTTATGAAGCCTTTGTTCTTTTATCAGTTTTAAATCTCTTATTTGGGTAAATAAGAGATTCAGACCACCAAGATATTTTAGTAGAGCAACTACTGTATCTTGTAAACAGCTACAAATGTTCCAAAGAAGTCGTCGGCATAAATGATAGTTCGGAGGTCATCCATACTTACTCCGACCGTGAGCAACGTTGCTTAGCCCGCTATATGTAGGTAATGTACACAGGAGAAACTGCAGCAAACTGAAAAATCAATTCCACTTTTTTATTGTAATACAAAGGGTACTATATTCTGGTGTAGGTAGTTAAATCATGCCACATTTGTCTCCACAGCGTATTATTATTTACATAATCATGTAAGCCAGGATAAGTATCTTTTCATATAATTTTTTTCTGCAAATGCAACCTACTCCCTCCCACCATTCGTGTGTAAGAAACCTGTTTCATCCCAAAAATATGTTCCCGGTAATAACAAATGGAATACTTTATTCTGAAATTTGAAGTAATTCTCTCTTACACATTCCTTAAGTTCAAACGTAGCCACGAGGTGCTAGTAAAGTGTATTAAAACTGCATTTCATAAGTTTTTCAAGCATTTTTAAATCTATTTATAATCATTCCCACGAATATAAAATCCAAAAACGTTTATTTAAAACCCCTCTGCGACGCGTTCTACATTCGAATCGTCTTTTTTATGCCTCGTTCTGAATTTAAACAAGTATTTCTAAATATCGTATTCCGTCAACGTTTGCTGATTTGTCGATATTTGGTGAGATCGATGTTTTGTTATTGTTTTACGTGATACTAACAAATCGATTGTTAGCGATAAAACGGTCATACATTACTATTAACTGGTTTTTTATATATATATATATTTTTTTTATAAGTGACTAAACCCGCGTTTGACCTCAATCTCACCTGATGGTAAGTGACGATGAGGTCGAAGATGAAAGCACACGGGTTTAGGAAGGAACTGGCTCTTTATACAATATTGCCGTTTTATAAATTTTTTGTTTTAACGGTTCTATTTATTGAATACTAGCTGTGCCTGTGACTTCGTTTGCGTATACGACGAAACTTATCAATGAGTTTTTCGTTTTTTGTGTACTATTTGTGTAGAACGTAATTTATCGAGCATACCGGTATTAATACTTCCCTTGCGCGGGCCCTTTGGGGTTTCTTACAATGGAAAGCCAATTGTGTTTCATTAGCGGTGATTAAGAGGGTGTATGATAATCTTTGCTCGCGACATCGTTCGCGTTCTGTAAGTTTTTTGTAGTAGAATTCTACTTTGGTACATGTTTAACAGGATAACCGACAGCGAAGCTAACATTTATTATAACGAATGCTCACAAAGATAATGTTAACGACAGATAGTCACCGTACAATATCAATTGAGAGCTTAAGACATTATCAGTGAGCCCGTCCGGACTATGAACATAAAGGTTCCTTGGACTACTCACGCTGAAGCTGAGCATGTGAAAACAACTCACGCTAAGATAGACGCCAGCAACGCCTAGAGTCTAACCTTGTGCCTTATTTATTGTCATAGCGTAACATAAAGCTACTGGAAACTGTACCTACTCTCTTAAACTAAAATAGGAAATTGTTCAAAATCAAATGAATTCTAGGAATCAAAACACTTTCCCCAGCACCAAAACCGGTTAAAATTTCTGCCTTAATTATGTGAACACTGACGAGTAATCTGCGGTTTATCACTATTCCTAGTAATGCCACATACAGGATTTTCTGTGCGATCAAGATCGATAGGTATTTTAAACATATTATGAGCTATTTTTCCTCCTGGCAACAATGTCGCTGCTATTCCTTCTAAGTATTCCTAATAGAATTTCTCCCAAAGTATTAATAGTACCTACAAAGGCAGACACAGTCAAATAACAATTTTTGCGTCACCAGGGATGATAAGATCCGTTTAAAAAGGTCTTATAACCTATTTTTTGACAAATGTTTTTGTCTTTTAATTTTTGTGGAATTCACCATGTATTAAAATAGTTCGAGAAGTGAACAATCTATGCTACATGCGATCCTGCTATGCTACATATTTTGATAGCAGGTAATCCAAAAAGTGTACCCAAAAAGGATACAGTGATGATTATTTAATTTATACGTTAAAAGTTAACTGGTCCTATGACACCATTAGTTAATGTTTCAATTTAAACAATATGTTTTAATCACAAGTGTACCACCTTGAAACTCAACAATAGGCGTAATAAACAATGCATTTAATCGCCAATAAAAACAATATACAAGAAGATAACAAAGTATCAAATGTCAGATTTATCGTTTCCAGCGATATATTCCTTACAACCTCTACATTTTTTGTATTTGGTTTTTATTATTAAATGTACTAAATGTAGGGTTAGAAAGGGCGTGTGTGTATTATGGCCTTATGTATACCCTTACCTCACCAGCATCTTCGGTGTCTCAACTATCTTTGACCTTTGCCTTCTAAGTCCTTGACGTTCTGGTTCGGAAGCGTTCAAATCCTGAGTGGTTGATTTTTGTGCGGTTAAAACAGATATTTGCGTCAAATTAGGCTGAGCCAGATAAACTCGAACTCAAGACAGGAGACCGTCCAGGAGGTTATAAGCTTTATTTGGAGGAAATCGAAACAGTTGTCTCAAAGAAATTTAGTTCTCATTGAGGCAGGTTCTTAGCCAATATTGGAGCTAAATTCTTAATTCAAAAACTTTTTTATTCATTATAGGTTTCTAAAAAAAATACTTAATTAAAGTCAAACGGTAGATGAGGGCGAGACGTGGAGAATCTCGGGGAAGGCCTTTGTCCAGCAGTGTGCGTCTCTCGGCTCACGAAGATGATGATCGCCCATTATCCTACAATATAGCTAAGAATGCAAAGCTGGTTGTCTGCTATTATCAATAGCATTTTAGACTACATACGACATCGAGGGATTTAAATTAAATTTGCACCAGGAGCAAACTGCAGAGTTCGTGAATGTTGCAGACCACTAGGCTAAAATCTCAAATCTATAACTTGAGATCAAATTTTATAGAATGTAACCTAGAACCAAATAGCCCAGATGAGGAATACCTCCGGTCAATGGGTGTAACAGTTTTCTTTCAAAATCTGTGAAATCAGAAAAAAAAAACGCTTCAGTTATAATGTTTCAAGACAGAACGGTTGGCAATAGCCAGACAGTTCATATAATATTCAAAAGACTCAAACGATATTTTTATCTAAAATCGATAGAGTCATTCATCCTAACACGAAACTACACAAATTTGACTATTACTACTTAAAGAACATTTAACGGCACCCATTAGTTTTCTTTATGACACAACCAAACATTCCTAAACGTTTAACGCATACAATTTCATCATTAATATTAATATTACTCGCGTCTTTAAAGTTCAGACATTTAGTTTATTCAATTTATAAATTTTTAGTGTTGCCATAAATTAAGTATCAAAGATCGGATATCAAAGGATCACCGTCTCGCAGCGGGTTGCCCGGTTTCACGCGGCCATCTTGAATAAAAGTACTTCGCGCCAATATTTCCATACTGGCGAATAACCTACAACTTCGATAAGCGAGGTTTGAAGGCTCTGCAAACACTTGTGATTATTTACGACCAGCCCCCGCGACGCCTACGCTGCGCATGAGTTTGTCCACGCACGTTGAAATATACAGGGTGAGTTAGTTATGAAAAAACGCTTTAATTTAATCTGTGCAGAGTTGGAATCGCAGTCCTTCAAGTGATGCTTGTCTTAAACGTCAACTCATTTTAGAGACTCGACAACAAAACGCAGTATTGAAATCTGTATTTGAGGCAAAATTCCGGTTAGTATTAATATTAACCATAATTACTAATTAATATTAACCATAATTTCAAGTAACTTTCATAAGTTACTTGAAAGATAAATCACACACCTCAGATTCACGTATTTAAACGTTTGCTTTGAATTTTTTTGCGAATTAAAAAGTACCATTACAATAATTCTCAATCAGTAACTTACATTACGAAAATTTTTACTGGTATCATTATTTTCTTTTAGACATTTTGAACTGTCAGTTTACTGCAATGAATTATTTGCCAGGGTATGTCCAAAAATCCAGGTCCGAAAATCTCCTCAAAATCCCAAGAGCACCCTGTATCGTCGCGACTCGTAACAACCGCGCGAGCGCATTATAACAAAGTCATTGCTAATTTATAACGAATCCTGTTTAATTTTATTAGGTTTGCTTTAAAAATTACCATGACATTTGTTATTGTAATGTTTCGGAGTTATTCGCATGTTACCTGATGTGGCTCCGACTGTGTGACAAGTGTGTGGGGATCTGGAAAGAAAGGGTATTGTTATTGTACTTGTTTGAGATAAACAATGTTATTGAAATCGGCATGTTGATCTAAATTTTTTTTTATTTTTTTTTATTTTATTTATTCATAATAGGAACAAACAGTTTCTTATAAATTATAAAAATCACTATAAATAAATACTATATAAACCAATAGTTCCCTAAAAGAAGTAGAGTTAAACAGAAAGTACAATTTTGTAATTCACCTATGAAGTTCTTTTTTTTTTTCCTTTTATATCTTAACAAATAATTGTATATAAATGATGATGATATATTATTGGAGAAAAGCAAAAACAAGAAAAACATATTTGTTTACATTATATAAACAGAAAGCCTTTAAGTGGGGATTTAATTAATTACTTGAAGCTGGTCATGTGGCCGACATTACAAAAAAAAAGAAAAGATTTAAAAATAAATGACAAAAAAATTTTTTTTTTTTTTTAAAGAAAAGAAATATTTCCCTATGATTTGCCTTTTTTAATTAAATAAATTTTTGTTTACCACTGCTCTCAATCATACCATTATGAAGTAAATTTGTTTCTGCTATGAGTTAGTTACATGTGAAATATGATTTAAAACTTGCTTTTTGAATTTACTTAATGTATTTGAAAATATATCTATCACACTCAATTTTTCATTATAATTCTTACAAGCACGCTTTACGAAACTATTTTGAATGAAACATGTATTTACTGTTTTTAGAATGAAAGCTTTAAGCGGAGAGGTTTTTTGAAAAATGCTAGAGTCGATTTTAATGTGGGGTCAAGTCAACAACCTGTTTATTCACAAAATATGCATTCAATTAAGCCACACAAAATACAGTGTGGAAAAAAAATAGTGGCCCTGGAGGGAAACTGCCTTAAATCCTATAGTTCGCTTATTTTACTTTAAGGAAACATTCCTTTATTTTTAAAAAGAAACAAAACTGCAATCAAAGATTTTCTTAAATTTGCTTGTAACACCCGGGACTCGAACCAGTAAAAATTAAAAAAAAATAATGATTCGTTATTTTACTATACTAATCGATAGGATAATTGTTCAGGATAAAATTTCTCTAACAAACATTTGGTCTTACACTCGTCTGTCGTACAAAATATCCATGAAAAATAACTACACAAGTTTACATACATTACCTAGTACGGTTCACTTTCAACAAGTAAAAGACACGTTATAATTCTCTTATCTCTCTAACATTCAAAGAATTCAATTCAAAGTTCAATTCATTCGTATGAAGTACAAGCTTCCTAATTAATTTATTTCTAAGTACCTTATTGAAGAATTCTACAAGAAAATCGTTTAATAGTAATAATATCTCTATGCAGTTTAAAAATGGAACGTTTGAATTTGTTTGCAATGCCGAACAGCAATTTTAAAATTCGAACGAATATTTCGAACATTTTTATCGACTTTTTTCTGCCCACAATAGCAGAATTTCCAGGGCTTACCTTAATGAAAATTTCAATGTCTTGATTAGATGGCCTGCAAGAAGTCCAGTCCTGACGCCTCTAGACTACTTTTTATGGGGTCATGTAAAAAATATTATTTATAAAACGTGTTATGAGACCGTACAAGAGCTAAGGGTCGCGGTAAAAAAATGTGATTAGGGGCATACACCACAACACTTTGCTGAAGGCTACACGAAATGAATTTCAACGAAGACTAAATTTGTATCCGGAACGAGGGAGCTCGTTTCGAACAATTTATCAGTTAAATTATTAAAGTGTAACAAATGGATAATAAAATAAAATAAATTTTAAGATTTCACGTTTCCTTTTTATTTTAAAGACCAAATGTTTGTTAGAGAAATTTTATCCTGAACAATTATCCTATCGATTAGTATAGTAAAATAACGAATCTTTATTTTTTAATTTTTAGCTGGTTCGAGTCCCGCGGGAGTAACAACCGATTTTTTAAAAATCTTTGAATGTAGTTTTGTTTCTTTTTAAAAATAAAGGAATGTTTCCTTAAAGTAAAATAAGCTAACTATAGGATTTAAGGTAGTTTCCCTCCAGGGCCACTATTTTTTTTCCACACTGTATATTGGTCGCTAAAGGAAACAACGAAGAACAAAGATCTAAGCACACATATCAAAAGAAAGACCTTCAATCCCTGTGTTCTTTCGTGTATGACATACGGCTGCGAAACATGGGCACTAACGGACAAACACAGACAAAAGGTAAGAAGCATGTTAGGAGTCAGACTCATTGAGAAAATAAACAACTCGGAAGTAAGAAAAAGAACTAAAAATAAAATCCCGAGACAATCACACCAACTACATGGCCCCAAACTAAGCAAAGCTTGTGATATGGGATACCATGTAGCGAACTAGGGGGGAACCTAGAATATAAATACACATAAAGACCCAGCCACGGAACATTTTTTTCTTGTTCTGTCTGAGATGGTGTTGTTGTTGTTGGTGTCTGAGGCAGATAGGTTTACCCCATCGCCAAAGTGGTCGTCAACTAAAGCAATAGATATAATAACACGCATTGAACACTTGAAATGGAGTTGGACAGGACACATTCTACGTTGCAAATTAAATAAATGGAGCCAACAAGTAACTCTGTGGTACCCAAGAGGCAAAACAAGAAAACAAGGACATCCTCGAATGAGATTGTAGCGGTTTTCAAAAATAAAAAGGCTTTATTATTATTATTTTATATTTGTGACAACATTGACATTGTGTTGAATTATAGGATATGTACAAAGCAATAATAAAACTGTCCGTTGTCGTATGAATAAATCATCACAACTCCCTTATAAAGAGCCCACTGCAGGCCGCTAGACGCACGAAATAGTATATTATGTAACAAGTGAGCTAAGTTGCTAATTACAGTCGAGGCTGTGATTTTTTAATAATGAGCCGAGACTGTAATTAACAACGCTCACGAGTTACATACGACGTTTTTCAACACACTTGTGAGTAAAAGACAGACATACGTGGTCATAAAATAACAAACACACTTGATAACAAAGCTGTGAATTGTGTTTGAAAAATGGCGCCGAACCTCGCGCATGCGCGTAGTTTTTTTTTCCGTCAAATGTGTCAATGTCTGTATAGCATATACAGCCTATTTTAAGTGAAAATGTTTAATTTGGAGTTGTAAATGCAAATATTTTAATATTTTATGACAAATGATTGTAAATTGTGAATAATGTGTTTAATATACAAATTTATTTTACTAATATAAGGCGCAAACATTTAAAAATTTATATGGATTTGAAATGGTATAAAACCTCTTTGTTGTTTCTGAAAATATTTAGTGTATAAACCGGACCAATAAAATATGCTCTGTTTTCTCGCATGTTATTTGCACAAAGGTACAATTCAACTTTGTAGGATTCATTATATTATGCACTTCAATAGAATAACGCTCACTTTACGAGCAAGTATGTTGAAAAGATGTATTATTAAATTTTAAAGTATTCACAATACGCATATTAACGTAAAGCTCAATCAACAATTGTTTCGGTATGCAGACACTCGCGACTGGCCGCATGCCGTAGGTATAGCTCGCGTTTTGTCCGTTTTTATGAAGTTAAAGTACTGTAGATATTTGTAATGTGGTACTCTGTACTTTGTATACCCACATAAAATAGAAACAATCGTAAAGATTAAAAATAACGACGTCATTATTTAAATGTACAGCAACACATTCAGTTAAGTCTGTAACAGTGTAACGTGCATGCATCAGGAACTGTAAACTCGCCGGTTTGTTGACGGCGCGGGCGGCGCGACGGCGCGTTGCCGCGTGTCGATGAGCCAAATGAAGTGCCTCAGCTAGTTAAACATGTGACATACTGGTGAAAAGCTACGGAAATTGCTTGAAAACAGAAACGTGCGGTGATGTTTGACGCTTTTATATTTTTTATATTTGATTGATTTTATATAGGTATACAGGATTTTTTTTAGCCAAATTTAAATGTTATTTTCTTTGATAAGATATAAACGTATCTACATAATATTAATTTTAGTATCCCCCCGTACAAAAAAATAAAACTTTTTAACATATAGTCGCTGTTATTGAAAACAGCTACTACGACGCGGCGTTTCATTGTTAATACTACGCCGTAGTACTACAAGAAGTTATATAGTAGCGCATAGTCGTCTTTATTTTATTGGTATGCATTCATAATTTAGAGTGACCATGCTTTGGTTAATATGTCAGTGACTATATTAATTTCCTTGTAAAGAAATACCTACCTACATACATGCCTTTTTTGCAAAAATCGTTTCTGTAAAATTATACTTATTGTCTAAAAAAAATTTGGCTGGTGACTAAAATGCAACCCTATATATAAAGGGTGCACCTCGAAGGAGTCCTACCACCAAACGGGGACACTCTGACTAGTGGCCTTTTACGGCAGCCCTACACTCCTTAAATAGTGCTCTTAGTCCTTAAAAATCATTAGTTCATTAAGTGCGTATAATATTTGTGAGTGCGTAAGAATGTAAGTTTATTTTTACTTTAAATTTTACGTTTTCTCATGCTGGCACCTTACTATTAAAGCAAAAGTCATTGATCACTCCACTTCTAATGTAGGTTACGACAGTGATATTTCAGTGGTTACTTCCATATCCGAGTAACTGAAAAAAATATTGAGAAAAGGGTAATTCAACTCCGCGTCAATCCACTTTTTATTAAGTACATACATACATACATACATAACGTCACGCCTGTATCCCTTATGGTTTAGGCAGAATACCAGAGGTTACAAGACCATCTGATGTCGCGTTTGACAAATTTGGAGGTATTATAAAGATGGAAAGAGACTATTGTTGTGACAGGGGGTCAGCTTATCGCCCACAAAAACGCCTTTAAAACCTCTGTCCCTTAACTGACTTTTACAGAATGCCCGGGAAGAGAAGCAGCTGGCACATTCTACGTTTTTCTTTCGATCCCAGTCCAGCATAGAAGCTTTTTTATTAAGTAATCAATACGTATCTATCGAACACACTTACATGTGTCAGAGCTAGCATTGTCCGGGTCGTCTTAGAATAGTTCTACTGTCCTTGGATAAGCGTGTCGTAGGAGGCGACTAATTCGAGTGACCCCCGCTTGGTGGTAGGATCCCGTCAGGCTCCGGCTGGCTAGCGAACACCCTTTATATAAAATCGGTTTTAAGTGAGCGGTTTTAATTTAAAGTAGGTTAACTACAGTTTGAATGACTTGGTACGCGGATATAAAACTGTTCTAAACCCGAAGCTCAGTAATAGCTTGGTATTGGCGAAATATGACTGCTTACCGTTACGCTATTAATTGGAACATGTTCGCGAATAAACATTTTGTTATTTTAATAGAGCCAGAAATACATCTACGACTACGGACTCAACAGTAACTCAATCCTCAAAATTGTAATACAATTCATTCTATAATCCCACTTTTCTTAAAATCGAAAATCGAAAGTTGAAAAAATTTTTCATTGGGGCATACAAATTGACAAGACATTTTAACCGAATACAGATTTATTTATGTAATATAGAAATATAATTGGTTGCGATTTTACATGAAAATTATTACGTTACTTTAATAGTACGTACAAAACGTAAGTTTTATGAGTACCCATATAATATTTTAATTAGTACGAAATATAATTTATTTGCTAATGTAGTACCTACCTAACTGTAATGGTTTGCGTGCTGTTGATGTCTCTTACATTTTATACAAACTTATTGATCGATAGATAAATAAAGTGATATTTCTTTGTGTTAGGTTTTCACGATTACATACATACATACATAACGTCACGCCTGTATCCCTAATGGGGTAGGCAGAACACCAGAGACTATAAAACCATCTGATGTCACGTTTGACAAATTTGGAGATATTATAAAGATGGAAAGAGACTATTGTAGTGACAGGGAATCAGCCTATCGCCCACAAAAACGTCATAAAACCTCTGTCCCTTAACTGACTTTTACAGTATGCCCGGGAAGAGAAGCAGATGGTATATTCTATGTTTTTCTTTCGCTCCCAGTCCAGCATGGAAGCTAATGTACCTATCTGTAATGGTTTGCTTGCTGTTGATGTCTCTTACATTTTATAGAAACTTATTGAACGATAGATAAATAAACTTATATTTCTTTGTGTTAAGTTTTCACGATTCATACTTTGAAATAAAACACTTTTTAACCGGATTTTATCACATATAATTTTTTTTCTATGTCGCTCGTTACCACAGACTGCAGACACAGAAACGTCGAGTTAAAATGTAAAATCCTAATTATACGCTATAGATCCGGTTAAAAAGTGTTTTTTGATATTCCTTTGTTTTGTGCTATCAAGCACTGTGTCAGATAACCGCTCGTTAGCCGTCGTCCGGCCGCGACTGGCGACTGCCCGTTGCTGTTGACCGTCCACTGTTTACTGTATACACACGGTTGGTTTGGACAATCACGACGTAATTGTGCTGCTGTAACCTGTTTAAACGATTGCCTGAATTCGGTCTCGATTTGCTATGTGGTTAACGATGGGTTATGTATGAGCATGGCAAATAAAATATTTGCTTGTAAACTAGTGGGATTATAAAATTGAAAATTTGCGATTATGGATGTTTGTGTCTCGTTTACTCTAAAACGGCTAGTTGAAAAGGTGAAACTTTGTTAACGAATAGAAAAGAGCCTGGAATAACAAAAAAATACGTATCTTGATTTTCCCACCCAATTAGAATATACACGGGTGAAGAATGTGATGACTTTAAAAGCTCAAGTATGATGATGACAGACGTTATAGACACCCCCAACTACTCAAATTTTACTCGTTACTTTGGCGATTAAAATCCGAGAGATGTTAGACACAGACACCTCTTACAACAGAAGATGCTTGTACCATAAACCAAAAACATTAAACTGCGCGACAAATGATGTAAATAAAAAAACTACAGACCCTAGAGCATCGTCGTAAGGTTGCTTGTTTAACCGTGTACTACAGGATACATTTTGGTGAATGCGCGAGTGCTCTGTTTGAGCAAATTGAACCCTCACCCTTTTACCATCGGACTACTAGACGCAGACAGAACTTCCATCCGTATGTGGTTGATATTCCGAAAAGTAGAACTAAGCGCTTTGACAGTTCCTTTTTGATACGGGTCGCCAAGGTTTGGAATGAACTGCCTGCGTCTATTTTCCCTGACCAGTATAGTCCTAGTACTTTTAAGCGTCGAGTGAATAGGTTTCTCGTGGATGGACGTGTACCACCTTAGTCTTCATGTTCACTTAACATCAGGTGTCATGGAAGACAAACGTCCCATCCATATTTTATAAAAAAAAAAAAAATCGGTTTAAAAAAAACCAATAAGAGGCTTTTGACTTCCTAACTAGAAGTAAAGCTGTTGATCGAAATGCTAATAATAATTAAAACACTTGCTCTTCCCTTCAATTAACATAAATCTTTTACACATAGAACAGAACTTCGCGTACCTTTTAAAAGCATTAAATTCTTTAAAAGGGGATGCGCGATCTAGTCTGTAACTCATTTACTTCAGTTGAGTGGCGCCCTCTTCTGGATAATTAGCATAATTAGCATTAGCATGTGTAATTAGGTAACGTCACCCCTGATTGCTGGCAGGCAGTTTTGAAAACTTGAAGCACCCTGTACGTGGGTATCGTCGGAAGTAAAGATCATTCATTCATATTGATCGAAATTAAATAAATTATTTCTTCAGGTACCTTCGGGAGTGGAAGGAATTATGTATTTTAATTAACCAATTCTTTCTGCTTCTGTGTAGTTGGGGATGAAACAACGAAGTTATTGGTAATCAGTGATCATAATGAAAAAGTGAAAAAAAGAAAAACTTTTTTTGTTCGCAGTAGGTAGGTTTACACTTAGCGAACGTCAAACGCTGGATGAGGGTGGCGCGAGTCCGGATGACATGACAAATCTTGGGGGAGGCCTCCGTCGAGAAGTGTGCATCTCTCGGCTCATGAAGGTAATGATCGCCCATTATCCACCAATGTCTTGATGTTGTCTACTACTACTTCTTCGGCTTTAAAAAAACGAAATGAAAGTAGAACCCTAGGTAGACCGAGAGGAACAAAAGCCGGCGGAAAAAAAAACTCTCGTCACTCTTTTGCAAAAAGTTCTCATTATACGTACAATTTGGTAGAAATACAGCTCTGCTATGACATGAACAAACAAACAGAAGACAGCTATTCGTGCTTGCCAATATCATGTCACAGCCAAGCTGCTTACATAGTGATTAATGTTTAATATTTGGAAATAACCTGTGGAGACATCAATCCCACGCTCTTTTATCATCTAAATAATCTTTAATCATAAGGGTGTGTCTTAATTAATTTTAGTGCTCTGTAATCCTGATGTCTACAATCGCCTCTACAAACGCCACAACCTCGTAACCCAGGTTTGAGACGATGGATGGATGTTTTTACAAAATTTGTGATTAAGAAAGACTAGGATTTGAATTCTACCTAATATAGAATGTAATTTTTTCCATTTTTTTATGACTACTTTTCATATCGTTACCGATAAAGATTCACTATGTAGATACTTTTGAGAGCTGCATCAACCATTATCATATCTACATCTCAAATGGCTAGAATACAAGGATAAAACTATGGGTAGGTTCTATGCGTAAATTCAACACAAAAAGATTGTAAAAAAGTAGTTTCACTGTGAAAAAGTAACAAACATCGAGCTATACAAACTTCATCTCTATTATTTAACATAATAATATGGTATATCGTTAACATCGCAGTTAATAACCTAAAAAAATACAAAAATCTACATCCCATCTAAATCGTTAGCTAATTCAAACAAAAGTCCCAAATCGGCAAATCGGCAGCACCAGTATTGATCAGCGCCTGGCCCATTACTCCTTAATGCCGAGGAATTTGTTCAACAAATTGAGCGTGAACACTCGTTAATCGACACAGCCTCCATTGCTGATTATGTAACGTAAAGATATTGACTGTAAATTAAAAACACGTACTTTTTCGGGTGCCATTTTGAATTCGAGCGATCTTTTGGGAGTCGTTTACCGTGCGATTGGATCTATATTTGTTTTAAATATATTGAAATTTTTATGGTTCGTGTTGTTAAGTTTTACAAGGATGTAATTTCTCATATATCAATGTAATAGAACCGTAGCACTTAAGTGAGTGACAGAACCGATCTAGGTTAACTTAACTAATGAGTGTCATGAAGTTAAAAGTAGTCGAAAATCAGTCAAATTAACTTCACATTCCGGTCTACTATCAAATTACAATAATTATGAGTTAAAGTTTGTTTGTCTAAAGGTGCTAATCTCAAAAACTGCTAATTGGATTTTTTGTATTCGACCTAATCCTTGAATTAGGTTTTACAAGTTTATCAAGAAATTCTGATGGTATCAAAATTAACATGATGCTTCTAGTAAAAAATCTTAGTGTCTTTACCAGAGATTTAAAACAGTACTGTTTAAAATATTCATCATATCTCACATTACAGACCGTTCACTATAAGATGTCCTATGCCTGCTGATGTTGGCAGCATTGTGGCAGCAATGTTACCAATAATATGTGTCCATTTTAACCCCGTAATCTAACTTTGTTTATACCTACCACGTATAAATATATGTTTAATTTTCTGATTTGTAAATAATAAACAACTATAAGACTAGGAAGGTTTTGAATGACGACACAATTTATATTATACAAGGGCGAATCAAAAATTCTTAGAATGAATACAAAAAAAAAATTAAACAAGAATATTTTATTTTTCTACGTAATCTCCTTCTAATCTAATACACTTAGAATACCGCATCTCCAACTTTCTTATTCCTTCCGCAAAAAAATCATTTTCTCGACTATTAAAAAACTCCTCTGCGGCAGTCATAACCGCGTCATCATCGTCAAATTTAGTTCCACGAATATGCTCCTTTAATTTTGGAAATAAGTGAAAATCACTCGGGGCTAAGTCAGCAGAATATTGTGCGTGATCAAGGACTTCGAAGCCAGCACTGCGGATTGCGGTGAGCGCAACTTCCGAACGATGAGGTGGAGCGTTATCCTGGAGAAACAACACGCCCAATGACAATTTCCCACGACGTTTTTCTTTAATCGCTTCAGGTAATTTCGGGATTAAGTTTGCATAATAGGATCCAGTTATCGTTTGCCCTTTTGGCAAGTAATCAATAAAAAGGATTAATTCACTATCCCAGATAACGAAAACAGCTTGACAAGCAATAGTGCCAACATAACGGCAGTGGACATCTTATGATGAACGGACAATAGTGATATGATGATGATGATGTCCTCCCAGGTGTACCTATCCATCGACGGCGAGACCCTGTCAGTTGCTCGGATCTGTCTTCACTCATTTGTCCGAATGTGGCATAAGTTAAGTTAACAAAAGTGACAATCAATATCGGTGTTCCCTTTATAAAGTTGCATTGTATAAAAGGTAAGCCTCAGTTCGGTTGATCTGCACTGTATTGTGGGTAGCTAGTTCTTTCAATCAAGTCTATAGTAGGCTTAGCATAGACGCCTAGAGAAGCGTGTTGAAAATGAAACGTAATGCCCGATCCAGACTCTCCACGAGGCTGCGCGAGGGAACGCGAGTGCAAGAGTAGATGGTGCGCTCGTGTCCCTCACTTCGCCTTGCTGTCGCTCCACTTTGTATCTGTTTTTCGGGCGCGACTCAAACTACGAGAGGGCGTGAGGTGAGGGAATCAACCACACTATCTCGCTCACTTTGTTTTTAACTGCTGCGGAGTGGGGATATTTGTTTTATATCATGACAGAGTGGAATAGCGAGCTGTGTAACACTTTCAAGGAGTTATACCAAATGGAACCAATAATTTGGGATCCCAAGAATTCGTTTCATAAAGATAAAAATAAAGTGAATGACGCGTGGGACTGCAGAAGCAAATCATTAAACAAATCTATACAGGAGTTTAAAGCTAAAAAAAATCATTGATAGCGACTTATAAGAGGACTCCTGAGGAGGAAAAAAGCGTCGATTAAATCCATTGCTGCTACTAATGATTTTTATAAACCGATATGGTTTCTGTACGTACTTATGGATAGTTTTTTGAGTGACGTTAATGAATGTTTGTAAGGCATTAAATATTGGTAGGCACACTTCAATCACGTCCATCTTGTAGAACGTACGTACCGGGCAACTGAGTAAAATGGAGAGTGTGGATGGCTAGCACTCGTGCAGCCTCCACTCGTGAAGGCTCGTGCCGAGCGCCTCTAGGAGGCGCCTCGCGAGAGTCTGGATCCGGCATATCGGTTAACCCCTGGCCGCCTATCGGTGGAAGGACTACGTTCACATGGCTGGCCTTTACAAAAGGGTTTAAGGCCCGCCTCAATAAATCTTATCAACTCTATAACCTAAGTTTAGTTTTGCTTTATATATGAAATTCACACACTTAAAACTTCTTAGAGATTTCAGATCGTACCATAAATATAGCAAAAGTATTCGGTGATGTTGTATTCCGATAATGCTGATCTATTCTGAGTTTTGATTTCATCGTCAGTCACTGACATATCAGATTCATGTTTACGCGGGCTTTTAACCAATATAAAAATTTGAATAGTATGCCCCTTTTTTGAGGTCCATGGTTAAGTTTTGGTGTCTGTCGATTACCTTACTTAAATAAGATTAAGATCTAACACGGATTTATCCAAAGGTAAATAATTTCACTTAACACTACACCTGGCTTATTTCTTTTACAATTTAAATGCTCACAAAACTGGTGTAACATAAAACCAACATTTCTATTGTAAGTTCATCTATTCTTTTCCACATCACTCCCGCCCACTTCCTTAGATTGTTCAGAAAGTTGCACGTCAATATAAATTAAAAAAATAACCTTAAGGGCGCGTTCACAATGGCCCGTCACAATGTTATGATGTGGCTACAATCGCCGAATTAAGGATGCATTCATACGGCGCGTCTTAAACGCTACTGTGGATATTTCGCTTTGTATAAATGTTTGTTTCCATTGCGTATTTGGGATTTTTGGTCTGTTGTGATGAGAAATCTGTGAATATTTTAAAAACCATTACTAATTTTCAGCTTTATACTAATTTATTTAAATTATTGCCTCTTAATAATTATAGTCTTCGTTGATTAGTCACTAAAACTCAAGTTGTTTGAATCTCACTTTGGCATTACCATTGTGTGAACCATTTTGCAAAGTCTTCAAAACGCAGATATCTTGATGTGTTGCGGTTTTCTTTTTAAGGCTATGTTTCTCATTTTCGGTCAAATAATGGTCTCTAGTGTGAGGTTAATATAAAAGATATTTAAACGCTTACCATTTTTTTGTCAACCAAAACCAATGCGAAATTGATGAAATCTCATACTTAAAATTATCGTTGTACAATGGAACTGTGCCGTATAAGTCACCCGACACTTGCATTCTCAACAGCGGTGGGTGAGGCTTTTGTGGCTACCCACCGATGATCGCGTGTCCATAATTCTTACAATGCTTTGTCACCCTACACAAAACCTTGAACAGTTCAAGATTCGAGTTCTTTATTTAAATTTAAAACTGTCGAAAGATAATGTTACGGTAGTAAAAATTGTAGGGGAGTACTGAAAAGAATATGACTCTTGATAGTTATTAGAGACTCTTTAATTTTATATGTTGTAGGTACTAATAAAGAGGAACGTTTATAATTAGGTGTACAAATACGTTTCGCTAGAAGAGACCTAGCATAATGTATGTGTTTAAGATTTGAGTAGAATATAAATACAATTCTCTTACAATGAATTTTTATTTACTCATTTACCCGTACGAGTAAGTTGAAGTTTCAACTTTCAAGGTAACACAGAGGATGTTTATCCCGCTGAAAAATCAGGATACATACAGTATCAAAACGCTAAAGCAATTATTGTATGAAAACCGCTTCTTCTAATGTATCCATGAAGGCACGTAAGTAGCATGTTTTGTTTTGAAGAACTTTGTTACATAATTCATGAAAAAGAATTTGAACTAAAGGTACTCAAAAAAAAAAACCGTGAGCCAGTTCATAAGTAAACGATCGGCAATGTCTTTACGATCAATTTAGTGCCAACGCTGCGTCACGGATTCGAAGTTCGAACGCGCGGTGCATATAAGACTGCAACGTCCGTACGCGACGTAAGGAATGCGCCAAGCACCGCGTATGATACGCGCGTACGGTACGTAAAATGTTATGAAAGTTTGAATCTCTCTTAGTAGGTGTTATATAAATGTATGGGTAGGTGTGCCTATTAGAAGATACGGACGTACCCGAGGCGCGTTTGAACGGGTAATGCAGCGTTGTTGGCACTAAATAGGGAGTATCTTTCCCAGGGAAAAGCTGTTATTGTATGGTTGGTTTAAATTAATAGCAAGCTTGACTTAATTGTTAAAGTTAGCACTAATTTATCAAGTATCACCCCGTCTTAAGGTACGGAATACAGTAAGTCCTAAATTGGAACTTCACTAAACTTCGTCCTACAGTCGGATTAAACTATCCGACAATTCATCCTTTAGTTCTTACGGTCTTACATAGTGAGTAATCTGTGTTCCATCGAGTACCATTTCAGTGTTCAAATATGTAGAAAGAGAAAAGACATGTATTTTGGTACGCTGGTTTGGTAAGTTGATTTTTTTTTATCGTGAGATAGCAATATCAAAACGTAGTGTCCTTACCATTAGACAATCACGGAATAATGTGTATATAGGGTCTTTTTTATGAAGAACAAAATATTTTAGGAGAAGGTCAAGAAAGAGGGGGGGGGGTGCAATTTATGAAAAAAATGTTTTTTGTTGATTTTTTTTTCATTCTAATAAGTTAACAACATTTTAGTTTAATCTGTTATTTACGACTAAATAGCAAGAAATACAGGCGTTTTCCCAACTATTTCTATTATCTATATTAAAAAATACGTTAAGCCTCGATTTTTCAATAGTCAGAAAAATTTGATCACATAAAATAATTGTAAGATTTCAATTTATATACCATTTTTTTGTCATAAATTGAATCCACACATCATTCTTAACCTTCTCCTAAAATATCTTCAAAAAAATTGCCCTGTATACCAACTGCTTCTCGTCCCGGGCATACTGTAATAGTCAGTAAAGGGACAGAGGTTTTATTGGAGTTTTTGTGGGCGACAGGCTGACCCCTTTTCACTGCAATAGTCTCTGTCCATCATTATAATACCTTCAAAGTCAAACGTGACATTAGAATGTTTTATAGCCTCTGGGGCCTACTAAGGGATACAGGCGTGAAGTAAGGGATACATGTTATGTAAGCCACCTAGAAGAAACAATATTTTCCTCGGCGAAAACTTCCGAGAATGCTGGCATCAAATTGGTGTTATCCATCTCAGAAAACCATGTTGAAAAGTTTGATTTGGAGGTACTCCCTGTAGGTACCCGAGCTATTAAAAATGTGCGAAAGTAGTCATAAAAAAAAAAATATCGGATCTTTCACTAGCACTTACAGGTCTTGAAGCTGCCATAGATATTGTGTGTAATAGTGAAAAAGGATGAAAGACATCATAACTTAGTTCGCTTTAAATTTGACGACTAAACTTTGCCACTAACATAAAATGTGAAAAAGTTTAAAACAGCCAAAACCACAGCAGCTCATTAATAAATCTTTACGACACCACAATTAGTCGTCTGGATTCAGCAGTAATCTCCGAAGGCGCGCTTTGTGGGACAGTTTTAGATTTGATCTTCGTCGCCTGCGCAAGCGCATGAATCATTGTGAGATCTATTCCGAGGCTGGTGTGAAATTGTCGAGGCGTTTGTCATGATTGGAGACGAAATTTGAGATTTAAGGAGCTTTGGGAGCTATTAATGGTCTAAGTTTAGATTGGTCTACTTTTTTCGGCGAGTTTACAAAATTTATATACCTACATTCGAAAATACGATTTGAATTTTTAAATGCCGTTTTCAGCGTTGAAAGTTTTTGCATTAATTTAGGGTGAATAGTGAACCGTTATTGAATCTGTTTTACAGATATTTTTGTTCCATCCAATGCAAATTCTATAGTTAACTCAGTTTTCTAAACACTGATCTCCCGTCTCCATCATTTTGTCGTCCAAAAGAATAGAGTCCTCGTTAAGGAATACGTATAATATTTACAGGACGTCCTGAAGAAATATTTAAAGAAATGTTTTCCTCAAAAATATTTGTATAACATGTAAACAAACAGTTTACTTAAACTTAACCTGCGATATTAAGATTCTCCTAAGAGAAAATAAGGTTCACAATAAATGAAGTTCAGTTGCAATTTAACTTGAGTAACCACCTTTAACCATTTTTGTTGCTTTATGAAAGAATAACAATAACCTAATCATTAATCTACTTTGATGTTACTATACGCAGCGCTTAACTATTTACAATATTTAACTAAAAATTAAGTTAAAGCTAAGCAATTATATCGTTCAGCTCAGCAACGCTCCCTACGCGTGAATCTGACACGGATTAATCTGACAGTTGACATTCTGACAGTTGACAGCTCCGGCGTAAACTCCTGCGCAGACACTGTAAACGTCTATTTTATAGTGTTGATTTACTGCGCCTGCGGCTGCGGTGACTAATGGATTAATGTTAGTATGTGTAGCATGCGATCCCAGAACGATAAACTTATTGAATGGTTGGTGACATCGCGAAATAAATTATATTACTAGAAATAGTAATGAGTCAGTGTAGTAATAAGTTCAGTTAATGATTGAAACGATTGTAGTTTTATGGTGTAGTCTAGAATAAGTTACACAGTTTCCATATTTTATATGTACCTGATATCTTTAGGAACAGACGTGAAAGAGTAATGTTCATAGCAGATCTGTCAGATTTTTGACAACTCATGAAATGTATTAAAAAAACATATAGTGCAAATAATAGCTCATGTTCGGTTAATTCCAAATCATTTACTTATATTAGAAACCGCAGCAAGGATTTTAATATTTTACCCTCTCAAGTTACTCAATAGACTACTAGTACATTTGAAATGAAAATGCCGATATCGTTTCTAAGAAATTAAATCAAGTCTACACCAATAGTTTAGATATAAACAGGCAGCATTTAAATGGCAATGTCATCTTTATACATTCACATACCTAACAAAAGGTAGTTTGACAGATCAGAGACTGTATGGACCGTGAACATTATTCTTTGGTCATTAGAATACTTATTGACTGACAGATTTATGGCCTAAATTTATTCGTCACCCCCTTGGGAATATTTATTAAAAATGCCTGTTTAAGGCCTGAGACAGGCGTGAGGTTATGTATGCCTGTTTAAAAAAAATAAGACCGAACATAATGCGATGCGTTACTTTATTTAATTAATAGTAGTAAACATTATTGTGCAAACGAAAATTAATGTAACCGAATTCATCGTGTTAATTTATTAATAAATCTAACCATAATTTAAATGTTGCTCGTGATAAAATAACATCCATTGAACTAGTAGCTCATCGCAACTTTACCTAAAATAAATCTTATTAACACGTTCCAGCGCGGTACTTCTCTCCACAATGACACTAACAATCTTCATATAAATTTTTCGTACACCTATACCCGTACTGTTATATACATTATCATTCACCAATAACTCTGTGTCAGTGACTGCTATAGCCGTATACCGAGTTTAGCCGTAGTGCCTATTTTCATAATAACTAGACTATAAGACGCGCCCGTACGGTCATCGCAATAAAAATAAGCAAACCTTACAGAACTGATACATATGGTATTTCACCTAACAAGTTTGTAAATATTTGCTTATTTTTATTCAGACCAGAGCAAGTTGAAATCTCGAATCGTTTCGAGATTTCAACTTGTCGTTTCGAAGTCGTTTGAACTGTTTGAAATTCCCGCCATATTAGCTATGTGAACCGTTTTCAGATGGCGTCTAGTCTTAACTTTTAATGTATGAAGTTGTACTTCTTCTCTTGAGTATATGTGTTCTATGGGCGAAGCACTGAATTACGCGTTGAAGTAACCTTCATACATATACACCGGTTACCACCGTACTGTCAATGTGCGTAGCCCTTGTGTATGTGTGTGTATGATACCTAAAACAATCTTATTGAGCATGTATTTTTGACACTAGGAATTCAAGCCTCCTGTACAGAATAACAGTAAGACTGCTCTCTATGAAACTCCAGTGTAAATTTGCCGGCTTTTGCCGTAGTGATTTTTAGATTGAGTTCTGTGAAAACGGCGATACCCGTACTGCCATTACTTGAATTCCATATTTACTGTCTATGCCGTTACCGCGGTGGAACGTGTTAATACATGTGTTCGTAGTAAGGGTTATATCATAGTACAGATATCTACAGTAATTCAACTTCATACAAACGGACGAAACGCGAGCTATACCTACGCGGCTCGATCTCGGCAAGTGCTCGGCATGCGGCCAGCCGCGAGTGTCTGCATACCGAAACAATTGTTGATTGAGCTTGACGTTAATAGTCGGATTGTTTATACTTAAAAATGTAATAATACATCTTTTCGTGCGTCTCAATCGAGGCGCAAGTATTTTTTGGTTGCTAATTTATAAAACAGATTTGTTATTCAAACGTAAACATGGTTTTTTACCCAAAACGTACTTTTGTTGAACACTTCCCATTCAATTTACAAAGTGCTTTATTTGTTTATATAAAGAAAGTATATTTGCAGTCACAAAACAAAATGGAAGTAAACACAAAGTAGGCAAATGTAATTTAAACGCTGAGAGCGGGCAGCCCTATCACATGTGAACGGACCGTAGGCATTTATTTCAAAGATGCGGCCGAGTTGAATTATTGTATATATCTGTACTGTGGGTAATATTTATACCTACTGTTATGTTTTGAAAACGTAAAAAAACATTTTAGTCCTAATATCTAAAGTCTTTATGCTATCGATTGGGTCCAAAACTTGCTTGCTACTGTCAATTATTGTAATTCAATTTGTTGAGCAGTCTATTTTTAATCTCTAAATTGCATATCAGTAGATAGTCTGTGGTTGGAGATGTATAAAAAGAATGTGATACTGTTGGGTTTTTTTTTATTCAGACGCGCTAACGGTCAATTGAGTAAATGTGGATTTTCAGGGTTTAATCAAGAGAGGATTTGATTATTGTAAAACAGAGCTGTATAAGTGTATTGTATAGCACTATAGAAGAAAATATAAGAGTTGCCTTTGATAACAGCCAGTTTTATTTATCACTATAGTTGAATTGTTTTCAAATGATTTTCCTGACAGTTCTAATTTTCCATTACGCGCAAACTATTTACAACTAATTAGATATAAATAGGCGATATTAAATTAAAAAAAAAATTGAAAATAATATTGTTTTTACTGAAATTAGAAATTAAACTATTAATCAAGTATAATTTTTATTGTTAACTGCAAGTAAATTAAGTAAATGTCATAAAAAATATTCATCTCAAATTTACATATTCAAAGAAACGGAACGTTCAGATGACAGTGATTGACACTACTGAATCGACATTGAATCGCTGAATATGAGCGGCCATCATGTAATCGTAAGTCTCAATACATTTTTTCACCAACTGATTCGATATATAAAATCAATCGAATGGAAGATCGAACAAATTCGTTGCGGTAACGTCACTGAGGTTATCAATTTTGAACTGTCACGAAAATCATTTGAAAACAATTCAACTACAGTTTACTATACATAAAAAGAAAAGAAAAATCCTTTGCAAAGACTAATGTTAAATAAAATTTACTTATAAATTATTGTAAATGACACTTAGATATATAATTTTTTTTTTCTCTTGACATTAATATAAAATGAAATAAATGTAATCCTATAAGTGCGACATATGTACAACCCTAATACTATATGCATGCTGTCTGACAGTCAAATATGCGATCAAAACCAAAAACCCAACAACCTAAATGTACCATATTTTAGGCAATAAAGGAATTTTTGAATTTTGCGTTTCTTGTAAGTATAGCTATAACATTAATAAATCAATTTTTTGATGTGTCTCTCAACTCATATCTTCTCACACATCTAACAAGAACCTTTTAACTAACGATCTTTCATTACATGAACTTATTCTTCTACTAAATTAATTCAACTTTTTCCTCTCAACTCAAGATATCGCTTCCGTCTCCTAATCACCCCGCACCTCTCATTTACACAATATAATCGATATATTTCTATAAAAAGGAACGTAAAGTCCGCTATTTTTCCGCAGGGGGTCTATTAGTGTTGACCGTCTGGCGCCAATTTCATCACTAACGCTACAGCCCTTAAAAGGACATATTTCTTTCGAGTAAATAAGGTTGTTCTGTTTTGGTAGTTGTCTTTTTGCGTAAGGTTTAGAATGCAAATTGATATGTGTTTTAATGAGGTTAAGACTAAAGTTTTATGCTAAGTTTGGTTAAGTTAAAGTTAATTGCACAGTAGGTATTGATATGAGTTATTGGAAAGGTAAAAAGATAAGGAAATATTAATATTACGTAAGCTTTCACGATTAATATGTATTTTGTCGCATTGCTCGTGAACATTTTATCGATAATGGCCACGGTGTCTTAAATACAACAAATTTAATGCAGTAAAATTTAGTCTTAAGTGATTTCATACCCGTAGTTATGTTAATTTTAGTAGCTTAAACCTTTTTATTTCTACTTTTAGGATATCGTTGTAGTTTGTGGAAAAAGTTTTTTTTTAATCGGAAACTTTACAAAGAAATACAAATTTTCGTTTATCTAATCTCTGTGAAATCAATGACCCTAATTCATAGTCCTAACAAACAAACATAACGAATCTAACACTGAATACACTTCACGCAGCTAAAATTAAAAAACCAAACAAAATTTGCGTTTGCTCTATCAATTTGTGCTCCACCGCGAGTTAAACGAAGATAATAATTAGCTTTCGAAAATAGCAGGCACGTACGAAAACAATGTAAACAATACTTGCAATATTACACCTCGCGTATCCGCTGCCAGCTAAATATAGCGACCGCAGCATCCTGCCACTGGCACACAAGCTTAACTTAAACAAAACATCCAAAACATAACCAAAAACTACCTTAACATAACATTACAAGGTTCCATATCAAATAACAAAACAACCCAGTCAGTTAACCAGAGACAGATCATGATCAAGAAAAAAAAATAAACATTTCGAAATTTAAATATCACTCGAAATTGTAACTGTTATCGTTATTGGCAGCTTGAGTAAATAGCAGTCGTAATTTGACGGTCGATAAAGTTGAATTTTATTTGACACGTGAAGTTAATTTTGTTGGTTTAGGCAGTCGGCGTCGATGAACGTATTTATTTGTATGCGTATGTAAACGCAGGCGCACGCAGCTTCGCCTGTCAGATTGATGGATACGACAAATACGATAAAATGTGTCTTTCTACAGGACATTGATTTCCTGTGATATAAGGAGTTTTTGGAAGTTTGAAAGAAGGCTTTTCTACTGTGTAAAATCTAAAAGTATATGAAGCCATGGCTCAATTACCGAATACTTAGATTAAAAACATAAGGTTTCAGTTCAAGTAGGTACGACTAAGTAATTACAATTCTATAATTGTAAATTAACGAGAACTTGAACAATTTCGCAGAATGAAGAATCAATCTTGCATCTGCATTAAGCATCAATACATGTTGATCATCAGACGGTAGGGTTTTAAATTAAATTGAAGTTAGTCTTGTTGAGTCTCACTGTTTAAGTAAACTTGCCACTTTTAGGAATAACCAGCGAAATTACTACAAGCATTTGCTATCTAAATCCTAGCCACTGTTTAATTTTCATAATGAACACATTTAAGGTTTTGCATTGTCATGTTCACAAAAATACCTACTTCAAAGTAAGTTCAACTTTTTATAGGTCCCCATTGTAATACTTTTTTGAAGATAAGAATAAGAGCTTTTAAACAAAAAGCAAACAAACTTTTTAAGAAAACTTTTTGATTTATTTTAATTCCTCTTTTTTCACACCACGCCATCTAGTTTGTTCTATCGTAACTATAGGGTCTTTCAAAAGGATGGGTCGATTTCAAAATGGAATAAAACAGGCTGTCTGCCAGATATAAACAAAATTATTCTTTAATTTGAAAGGCCTATTCATGCCATTTTGTTTTGATTATGACATCGTTCAACTGCCCGCCGCGTCTTCGAACAGTGGCACAAATCTGCGAGGTCCAATTTTTGGCAGAATCAAATCGCCTGACCTCGGTAACCACCTCACAACTCACGTCTGCATGAAATAACCCTACCTTCAAATCGTTCATGCAAGATGTCTATTGCTTTGTGCTGTCTTGCTGGAATCACATGTCATCCACAACAGTATCGTTGAATTTAGGCTAAAAAAATGATTTAAATGGATCTGTTTGTTGATTGCTGTATGTCTGTATATATCCCGCACACAGCCTGTTTTATTCGCAGGCTGTCCTAATTGAAAGACCCTATAGTACGATAGAATACTTAAATCATTTTTCATAAATAAGTACATAATCTTGGTCTAGGACTTGTTCTAGCTTAGGCTCCATCGACCTGCATTAAAATTTCCTACTCATTTAGTTACTTATTAATTTTTTAGGAATGATTTTTTAATAGTAAGTTTGTCTTCTATGCTTATACCTGATGGAAATTTCACTTGAAGGCTATGGTGGTGACGTGGAAGACTATGGTGGCTATGGTGGAAGGCTTTTTGTGTATGAACCTACATGTTCACCTACATGTACACAAAAAGTCTGTATTGGTAGGACTGCAGTGCTAGCACGGATCTTTTGTCGATCGTAAGTTTACGAATGCTCGTATAGTATGGAGACGGTTTTGCAAGCAATAATTGAAATCTATCCATTGCCGCACGGTCAGCTTAAATAAATGTGTTCCTTGTTAATTTTGAATGTTTGTTAACAGGTTCTACTCTTAAATAACTGTAAAATAAAAAATTACATTGTTACTAAAAACTTGCAACCGACTCCATACTATACGAGCATTCGTGAACTTACGATCGACAAAAGATCCGTGCTAGCACTGCTGTATTGGTCAGGAAAACAGATGCAGGCAGATCGTTCCAAAAAGGAAGTGTCGATACGTTATGTCCGACTTTTTGGTAAATATTCTACATAGGTATGGAAATTCTATAGGTATATTTGAGTCTGGTATTCCAGTGGTAAAAAGGAGCGGGTTCAATTAGGTTAAAAAGAGCACTCTTGTCAAAAGTTATTTATTGTTATCATTCACAAACACATATTATTCCGTCTCTGTCACTTAAAACAATATAATATCCTTTCCAAGTAATTCCTTGAACAGGCACTTCCTACCAACATCGCGGTGACACAGCGAGGTTGCTAAATGATCGATCGAGCGCCGCCCGCGCCGCCGCCATGGGACCGAGATGCGCGCGCAATTGCTTGTGATTGATCGTGCGCGGGCGCAGCCATGGACTGCCGATTTGCTATGGAGTTGGGAATTGTTTTGGAGTTTTTAAATGATCGATATTGTAGGCATTGCGGTATTATTTGAGGCTGCTTACCTACTACTCGTATAAATTCGTCTGTGACAGGGCTTGGGCATCATGTCGTGAAATTTGCAATACATTTTTTTTCGGACTTAGGTTAGGTGAGCTGTACTTATGTATCTCCAATGTAAGCAGTTATAAGCTTATGTCATGGAGACTAGGTGGACCATGACGGGATCATAACACCTATTGACACTCGGCTCTTTCACGATACGCTGATCCAGAGGAGGTAGGACTATTCGAAGACGACTCTTTACGGCCAAAACAATGCTGGCTTCTTAACGCATAAGTCAATTTGTATCTCGTCCATATAGAAAGAAAGAAAGAAAGAAAGAAATGATTTATTCGACAATAAAAAAACTTTACAAACAAAAATAATTAATTATAAATTAATAATAAAAAATTGTCGAAAACGGCAACAGCTCAGCAAATGCTACAGCCGAAGGCTGCAGCGCTGATTTTCAGCTGTGCCGGTTTGGAGGCTGGGGTAGTTTTTACAAATAAGTATAACATTATTAAAACATAAAATTGGTGCATACATCAACGACTTATCTAAAAATAATAATAATTTATGAAATAGAGTAACAAATAAAAATTCACAATGTAGGTACTCAAATAAAAATAGTAGGTAATAGAATAAATAACATAGGTAAAGATAAATAAATAAATGCAAAAAAGTTAGTATGTATAAATTTAACATATAAAATAATTTAAACATTAAAACATGAATGTAATAAGTATATTATATACAATACTCTCATTATACATACGCTACCCAGGACAAGATTTTTGTTGAAACAGTAAATACTCTCTGAAATTGCGCTTAAAAGTCTGTTTAGATGCAGAGTTTTTGATCGGTGGAGGTATATCGTTCCAACACTTACTCGCCTGGTAGCGAAAACTGCCACGAAAAGCTGTGGTTCTGTGATGCTGTGTTGTCAACCTGGATGATGCCGCTCTTGTGTTATAGGCACTATACGAAGAGAACCAAGTTAATTTTTCGTACAAGTATTGTGGCTGCTTACTAGTGATAAGGTCAAACAGCAGTGTACCAAAATGCAGTTTTTGACGATTTTTCATTTTTAGCACATTTGCTTTGTTAAGGAACGGTGTTACGTGTCCTCGACGTGGTATGCTATAGCAAAAACGAGCACAGGAATTTTGCACACGCTGTATCAACCGCTGAGTCCTAACGAGCAAACAAGGTCCAAACACGACATCACCATAGTTTAATTTGGATAGAATAAGAGATTCACATAACTTTTCACGCATTACTGTGTTCAAAAAAGGTCTAATGTTATATAATATTTTAAGCTTGTAAAAGCAACTGCTAACTGTCTTATTTACGTGTTTCTCAAATTTTAGATTACCATCAAATATAACACCCAAGTTTCTGGCTTCCCCAACAGTATCAATCTTCACACCGCCCAATTTAACTTCAAGACCCAGTCTAGATACTTCCTTTACGTTATTTTTAGAGCCTAGAACTAACAATTTAGTTTTCTGAGGATTAAGGACCAAAGAATTTTTAGACGCCCAGTCATGAATTCTCGATAGATCCTCATTCAGAAGTTTAACTGTATAGTTTAAATCTTTTGGGTGGCAGCTCTGGTACAATTGAACGTCGTCTGCGTAAAAATGATAATTGCTATTTAATATTACGTCGCTTATATCCGTGCTGTATAAAATATATAAGAGCGGACCCAGTATTGAACCTTGTGGGACTCCTCTAGGTGCGAACCGTAGTTCAGATAAAAAACGTGATCCGTCATTTTTTATTATTTCTACTATCTGATACCTATTTTTGAGATAGCTGGAAAACCAATTCAATGAAGGAATTTCCACACCGTAAAAAGCCAGCTTAGACAAAAGCAAATTAGTGTTTATGCAGTCGAACGCGCGGGTGAAATCAAGCAGAGTCAAAAGAGAACATTTACCCGAATCTTGTTCCTTTAAGATATTATCTACTATGTCTAATAGAGCAGTGATTGTACCCCGACGTTTTCTGAATCCAGACTGCAAGTAGTTAAGTATGTTATTCTGCTCTAAGAATTTACAAAATTGTAAGTAAACCACCTTTTCAACAATTTTTGAGAAAAAAGAAAGGAAACTAATCGGTCGGATATCTTTTAAGTTAGAGGGATTAGCAACTTTCGGAAGTGGTTTGACTTTCGCTACCTTCCAAACATCTGGGAAATGCCCACTCATTAAGGAATGATTTACAATTCCAGTTATTACGGTTAAAGTTCGCGGAAGTGTCATTAACAACATATCTCTGGAGATTTCATCAATACCTTGAGCATTCGATTTTAAGTCAATAATAACTTTAGCTATAAGAAATTCACTCACTGGTTCTAAGTTAAAAGATTTTTCAGAAAAGCGGTTGTGTTCATAATACGTCAAGTGTGAGATGTCAACATTAGGGTTACCGGGAACATTAAGAAAAAAGTCGTTAATTTTGTTTGGATCATTAAAATTTGTATCATCAGGTAAAATATAGCTGTTGTCGTCTTTGCGCAGCACGGTTTTTTTCAAATTTTGCCAAAGTTCCTTTGAATTTTTAGAATTATCATTAATGTGGGTTTTGAAGTAAGCACGTTTTTCACTATCCAAGGCAGTTTTAGACAATTTTTTAAGTTCTAAATAATATTTTTTGTGTTCGTCTTTACGGGATTTTCGAAACTTGGTCAAAGCTTGATCACGCAGTTTCATCATGTATCGCACATTTGAAGTCAACCACGGTAGGTGGGAATCCTTAATAGTTATTTTTGTAAGGGGAGCAAACTTGTCAAACAATTCGGTAATTTTGTTATTGAATAAATTTACCATATCATTAATTGATTTTTCATCAAGTATATTTTCCCAATTATATTCATTTACAGCTTTGTCAAATTGTTCTAAGTTTACACTCTTAAGTGGACGATACGATACAGTTTTTTTTTGTACTTTTGGTTTTCTTATTTTAACGACAGAACTGACAAATGAGTGACCGTATGTAGAAACGCTGTCAACCTTCACTTCACGGGTCGGCGCATCAGTACATATTACATCTAGTAATGTACGACTATGTTCGGTAAAATGAGTAGGTTCTGAAACGATTTGGGTAAGGCGGAAGGATGTTAAAAAACTTTGAAACTGAGAAAAGTTGGAATTAGTAGTTGTAAGAAGATCGATGTTAAAGTCACCCATTAAGATAATAAATTCGTAGTGCGAGAAAGATGAGATAGTGTCAATTAATGTATGAAAAAATAGATCTGGGTTGAGCCAAGGGGGTCGGTAAGCTGTGCCAATCAAAACACGGTGAGATAATAATTTGATTTTAACCCAAAACTGCTCAATACTTGATTGTCCCAGAGTTATTTTGCTATACTTTATTCCGTGTCTTACATAAAAACCTACTCCTCCCCCCCTACCATTACGCACATGGTCAGGACGCGGTGTGTTTATAAATTTGTAGTTAGGTAATTGTAAAGCCAGTTCGTCTTCACCGGTTCGAATCCAAGTTTCATTTACCGACACGATATCAACAGAGCTATCCTGTATAACTCTATAAAGGTTGTCATGATTCGTTCTGAGGGAACCCGCGTTTATATGGCCAATTTTAAGCTGCTTTGTTTTATCATACATAGAAAGACAGAAAGTAATGGAAACTATGCATTAACATGTTTATGACAGTAAGGTCAAGTATAAATATACATATAAAATATAAGTTATAAATAATTAATAAATGAAATAAATAAATATACAGAATATTTACGTGAACAAATATGTTGTAAAGTACTGTTCTCGTCATAAATATATTAAAAAAATTAAGTACGTAAAAATGCATATCGCCAAATATAACACAATTATCTGAGATAACATATAACCGAAATAAAAAGAAAATTAGACAATCAAATCGCACACGATAGGTCACTCTGAGACTGCAATTTATACACTGAGAAAAAAGAGTTGCTTTATAAAAATATAAACTAATATATAAGCTAATCAATTGTGAAAGTATACTACAAAAACCATACAATTTTAATATACTTATTTGTATATGAATTTTTAATAATAAAGAAGTTATTAAATTAAAAAATGCTAAGTAATTAAATTTCGTATTGGAGATTAAGCTACATTTTTCTGCAAACAAGCAAGATAAAATAACATAGAAACAAATTAAACAATGAGAAAGACAGTGACCTATATGAAGACTAAGTTTCTTCAGTTTGAATTGCAGCAATACCAAAAATTCTAACAAAATCATCTTCATTTCGTATACGGAAGACCGGCGCATTTTCATCCTTCCTAACAAATATACTGCCATCGCGAGTCCATGCAAATCTCCACCTTTTCTCTTTCGTGAACTCTCTGGCACGCTGAAAAAGTTTGCGATTAATATATGTCAAGCGTTCATTGATAAAGAATTTCTTTTCTTCCCCTGGCAAGTCAAGATCGCGCGTAGAAAGGTTCCTTCGAACGCGAGCACTTTTCAGAATGGAGTCTCTCGTAAGACGCCGCGCTAGGCGAACCGTGATTGGGCGAGGTTTCTGATCACCTTCTACTTGATTCCGCCGAACTAATCCATTACCACGTATAGAGACTATGTCATGTTCAACTACGGAGACCCCTAACTTTTTCGACATTATTAAGAATAAATGTGTCAAATTCTCCTCGCGTTTTTCCGGTATCCCTGTGATGTCAATGTCATTAGACAAAGATTCTTGTTCTTTACCATTAATTTCATGTTTTAAGATAGATACTGTGTTACGTAGGTTTATTAATTCATCTTCATTAGAAGACATTGGTTTAGCCGTCTCAAGATTAGTAACTCTAACCTCCAATCCTTCCAGTTTGATATTTTGATCGCTTATTTTTGCGTCAAAAGTTGATAGATTTTGACGAATACTGCGCAGCTCACTGTGTATTTCCAAACGAAATGATTTCAACTCGTTCATGACGTCAATAAGTTTGATATTCTCACTCGTATTTGGAGATTGAATGAGAGAACTGTAATTATCAGAATGTGTGATTATATCTATGCCTTTTACCGGTGTTTCCGAGTTATTAGGCGTCCTTGGTTGCTTAACTTTGCAAGTGGGACAGAGCCAGTCTTTAGGTATATTTGAATTGCTCAAGTTAACACAATTTCGGTGAAATGAAGTCGAACAATTAGGACAGCTGGCGACACCTAGTGTGGCGGAAACGAACTTGCCACAAGCCCCACACTTAGAATTCGGAGCCATGAAATCTTCTTAAAATAATAAACTTATAAAATTTATAAAAAATATCGCCCGCTACAGGTTTCGAAACACGACGTCAAGGATCGCGCTTGCGGCAGATTCAACGCCTTAGACCACTAGTCCACTGACAGATAGTTAATGATTTTGAAATTGTGCTATAGTTCATAAAGTATTAACAAATGTAAGCGGGTAGGATGTATAATTTGTATGAATCGACTGATTTGTCAGAGCGAAGCACTAATAGCTCTTTAAACACTGCACAGAATTATGTTATTTTTTCGATAAGCACAACACAACGAACTATTCCGCCTTTAGGGACTCTAAATTTCGAGTAAAAACTGTATTATGTTCGTGACGGAAAATAAATGTACGGAGCGCAAATTTTACGTGTTATCTCTAGCGAAATCCAAACTACCCTCAATGATATGATCTCATATGATCTCACATGGGATAGATCCACTACAAATGTCAAATAGGTATAATAAAAAGTAGGTTAACGAGGTAGTGTGCATTAGCTAAAATATTTTTTTTATTTAATATTACTTTCTTGTTCTCTAAAAGACTCTACATATGTAGGTAACAATTTCATATTTCTGATGAAGTATTGCTTCTTACTTCAAAATGTGTAAACGCAAAGACAAACGGGTTTAACTAAACTAACTACATGAATATAAATGACACAACAAATCCTTCCTGTCATCCTCCAAATGAACTTAACGTTCTCACTTAACCCCTACAATATTAGTTGTTAGTCTGTCCATTACCCGCCACATAGGAAATAGCTGTCATAAGATCATCGCTCATCTTTAACCAGTGGGAAAACACCTCGGCCTGATTCGATAATGTCGCTAACTAGAGTTAAATTGATTTTGATTACAGTTCACTTGTCTTTATTTTTGATTGTCGGGTTTAGTAATATGAATGATGGAATTTTATTATATCCGTCAAAGAATGAAGGTGTTCTGATGTGATCAGAGACCATTATCATCAGTAATCAACGAATGCAGAGTATTAAAAAACCGACTTCACGTTAAAAGTTTGGCTGAAGTATAAGGTCGTCGTCGTCCTTTGTATATTTTTTTTCTTAAGGTGCTCAATCGATTTCGGTGAAATCAATATGGGACTAGCTCTGAAGTATCGTCTATCATATGAAATAAGAATATTCAAAATCGTGTTACAAAGACACAAGTAAAACATACACACGAGTTGACAGCCCCCTCGCTTTGAAAGTCGGTTAGAATTCCACATTTAAGTTTACAGGGTCCATTGCAGTTGGACATTCGGTCAAACAGCACTATCTAGCCCTTGAGTTATAAATAGTGTTATAGGTATTAGATAGTTATATATACTAGATTACAGATATACATACATACACCATGGTAATTTTATCTTTACAGTATTTCAACTCGGCCGCATCTTTCGGAAAAATACTTTGCTGATGATATAATGACTATGGTCCCAGTTTGTCATGTTCGTGTTGTGCATCCATAGCTCAATGCACCTACTATGTAAGCAATTTGGTTTTGGCATGACATTGGCTCTCACAATTAGCTGTCTTGTGTTTGTTTTTTCCATGTCATGATCAATTTGTACTGTATGTACCTATTTGTTTTAATTCGTATAATCCTGACTGAAAAAGAGTGCGAAGAGTTTTTTTCCGCCGGCTTTTTTGTCTCTTGGTCTACTGTAATATCTTATTCAATAACTATCAACACCTTGTTAAAGCCGAAGTACAAAATTGTGACGTCATAAGCGATGGTCTCATGATGAATAAAAAGTTTTTCATTTCATTTTTCATTTTCATTTCTCTACTGAGACGTACGAAATGATTTTTTATTAAATTTTAAAGCATGAATCCGCATTTTAATGTAAACCTCAATCAAAAATTGTTTCGGCATGCAGGCAGCCGCGACTGGCCGTGTCATGTTAATTTACAAATAAATACAATATCATGAAAATATAGGTACCTACGTATGTTGTGCTCAAAAGGGCGAAAGGTGAAGAAAAATTGTAAGTTTATTGAAATAAATGCTATATAAAATCGACTGACATGCGTTACACGAAATAATTTCATATAAAATTTTAAACTTAAGCTTGTTTTGCAGTAATGATCAAGGATTAAACTTTAATAATATTTTAATATTACATACATACATAACGTCACGCCACAAGACCATCTGGTGTCACGTTTGACAAATTTGGAGGTATAATAAAGATGGAGAGAGACTATTGTAGTGACAGGGGGTCAATCTATCGCCCACCAAAACGCCTTTATAACCTCGGTCCCTTAACTGACTTTTACAGTATGTACGGGAGAAGCAGCTGGCACATTCTACGTTTTGCTTCCGCTCCCGGTCCAGCATGGAAGCTAATATTACCGTCTTCCTTAACATAAAGATCTTAATTTCTAATAAAATAGCTAATACGAAAGACAACCTAAAACACAGAATCCTGTTTTGGATTTCCTGGACAAAACAACTTTCAAGTATTCATGTTTAATGCATACTTCATACAATCATAATACTTGTTTCAAGCTTATCAGTCTATCTGGTAGTTAAGCTTAACATGATATTAAGCTGCTGTCAGAAACAGCTGTTCCATGTCAAGGGGTAACTTTCAGAGTGTTCAGGCTTAATCCTTCTCTAACAAATCCAACATCTAGCTATAATTACCGTGCAAAATACCTTTACTGTACCCATTGCCCACCGGTCAATGTTCTTCCGTAGAACATCCTTGTCAAGGGATATTCAACTCTATTTGCATGCGCAATAAAAGCCAATTTATTCATCGTGATTATTACTCTCATGACTAGGAGAACAGAAGTCGATAAACCTGTCAAATACGCCCAGTGACTTGATTAAACAATAAAGGAATTTCATACGTAAATTGACTCTTAGGAGTAAGTGATAGAGTGGGTTTTTGAGAGATCTGAACGGTGTTGGTTATGTTATTTTAGGCTAGCTTTAAACTCAAGGTGTGGAAATAACAAGCGAGCTTATGTTGAATGTATAAACAGTGGACTCAATCAGATTTTGTATGTACAGGTGCGAGCAAAAATATCAAATAGTGATCACGAGTAATTGTTGAGAAATGATAACGATTTGAATTAAAGGCATTAAATTTGACCTCATAATTTCAATTTACTGATAAGTAATTAAATATATTTTCAGAAACAGATATAAAACTCTCTAAAATAATGTTGTAATTTTAACTGCCCCTTTAGAGCATTGGTCGAAGCTTTTTCTAAAATACGTTTAGTTCTTAAATAACTGAAAAAAATGTGATCCTGGTCGGGTAATTTTTATTTATTATTTTTTTCACTTATTTAAGAATAAGTGAGCATTTTAAAAGCAAAATTTTTTTTTTTATTAAATACCTTTAGTTATCTCTGTTTTGGTTTCCATCACACAAGATTTTAAAAAAATCTTTGGGGCCACATAGTTGTGTATCAGTTTGGGTGCTTTAATATTTAATTTATGCAATATAAATAAATGAATAAGTAGTATAAACATTTTCAATTGACATTTACACCATTAAATTGGTTTAGATTAAATTTTTCTTTGCCTGCGACTTAGGCTCCTTTGGTTAGAATTTGGCAAAGATTTCTTTTTTCTTTTAGGTACTTGTACTAATCTAGCTAATAATTTACAAATATAAAGCTTTTATTTCCCATTCAATCCAATATAAAAACAAAACACATCTTAAAATATTTTTTTAAAGGACCACAATTTGTGCTCGCTCCTGTATTTACACTACTG
Organism: Stenoptilia bipunctidactyla; assembly: GCA_944452665.1. Classification (NCBI taxonomy): domain Eukaryota; kingdom Metazoa; phylum Arthropoda; class Insecta; order Lepidoptera; family Pterophoridae; genus Stenoptilia; species Stenoptilia bipunctidactyla. The sequence continues at coordinate 1,844,304 of OX101738.1, read as the reverse complement.
GGTACAGGGTGGCATTAACTTTGTAAATAAAGCGTGAACGTGGATGTAAGACTCGAAGGCAAGTATTTTTTGTTTTCACAACTTCTCATAGTTCATACAATACAATAAGTAGTTACATATTGAGGCTGAATAAAATGTAACTATCAAAAAGAATATGATTAGAAAGAGTAATGTCAACGGTCCATACAGTCTACATACATACATAACTTCACGTCTGTATCCCTTATGGGGTAGGCAGAACATCAGAGGTTATAAAACCATCTGATGTCACGTTTGACAAATTTCGAGGCATTAAGTATAATGATGGAGAGAGATTACTGCAGTGATAAGGGGTCAGCCTATCGCCCACGAAAAACCTCCAATAAAACCTCTGTCCCTTAACTGGCTTTTACAGTATGTCCGGGAAGAGAAGCAGCTGGTACATTCCATGTTTTTCCTTTGCTCCCAGTCCAGCATGGAAGAAATACATTCATATACCTAAAAAAGTAGTTTGACAGTCTCTGACCTGTCAAACTACTTATTGTTAGGTATGTGAATGTATAAAGATGCTATTGACATTGAAATGCTGCCTGTTTATATCTAAACTATTGGTGCAGACTTGATTTAATTTCTTAGTACAAACGATATCGAGATTTTCATTTCAAGTGGATGATACTAGTAGTCTATTGAGTAACTTGAGAGGGTAAAATATTAAAATCCTTGCTGCGATTTCTAATATAAGTAAATGATTTGAAATTAACCGAACATGAGCTAATAATTGCACTATAATATGTTGTTTTAATACATTTCATGAGTTGTCAAAAATCTTACAGGTCAGCTATGAACATTATTACTCTTTTCATGAACTACTTATGTCTTGTTTATTGGTGAATCAGTCTTTTATTATCCTTTCTCTCATTGATGGTGAGTGACGATGCGAGGGAAGATATAGCAAACAGGAAAAGGAAGGTACGTTTTGCTATCATGAAACACTGCTGGAAGATATCCGCACCCAAGTGATGATACTTAATAATAAATATTTTAATGTTCACGATTTCTTTTTTAACAGATAAATTATATTAAAATATTTTACATATTAACTCGACGACGACGTGTCTGTGTACGTACATGCCCCGTGATCAGTCACTCGTCTCGTTAAAAACGTATTTTATTTAAAACATAATGGATAGATTGTCACCCTGGTGACAAATTTTAGATACTGAAGGAGAGCACTCTGTACTCGATTCTGATCATAATTATGTAATAAAAGTAGGTATTTAATTTTTCACCAAAAATCCCTATGAATAAATAAAGAGACATTACTACACTGTTCCCGACGCTTTGCCTCAGTCAACACGCACACAGCAGTGTTTCCACCACACGCACATCACCACCCGCTCAGTATCTATTGCATTACGCTTATGTTGTTATGTTATGTTGCTTAATGACTTCTTTAACTTTCGGTTAAGTCTACTAAGTAAATAATTAATATTTATTTTGTATTTCATTTTTTCTCTTCATATATTATCTCAAACTATCACGTCCTGGGATTTTGATAATGACCCACCAGTCACCCTGTATAAATTAGCTGTTTACACTTTGAAGAAATTAGATATCGCTTTCTTCAGCCTCTTATACATAATCATTCAATAGCCTTAATTGCACAACGTAACGATCATCCAATACCGCCGCCGGCTGGCCAATGATTGATCGCTTTATAATACAACAAACAACCCCTGTGTTCTAATTACAAAATAATCTCCTCACTCACTGCAGGGTACACGATATAGACATCCTTTGTATACTGTGTACAAGGCTAACATTAATGAAAGGTATATAACGCTAGTTGTGATACCCGGCCCCGCTCGCGTGAAGTTTTTTTTGGAAAGTCAGGATGGGAAGTTCGTCTCCCATGATACCTGGTGGTATATGATAATGAAACTAAGGTGGTACAGATCCATCCACAAGAAACCTATTCAATAGACTCGTAAAGTATTGCAGTGGTCAGGAAAAATAGATACAGTTAATTCTTAACATTGGTGACCCGTATCAAAAAGTAACTGTTCTCAAAAAATTATCTCAAACTATCACGTCCTGGAATTTCGAAAATGACCCACCAGCCACCCTGTATAAGCAGAATTACGGATTGTCCTGTGGATCCCTGATCATATGATATTGGAAAGGATGGTTGTCTTGCTTTCCAGCGATAAGACCGCCAATTGTATTTCAAAATTGTTATTATGTATTTCCTTTTTTTGTACTTATTAATACAATGAAGTGTAAATAAATAAATAAATGATATGAAGATAGGTACCTAACATAATAAAATTGGTTTTCAATTAACTTGTAGTGCATCTTGTAATATTTATTGAATTTACTCGTCGAAAACGGTTTAGCTAGCATATACCTATTTATTATCATAAAACATAGCATTAAAAAAATACCGTTGAACAGAACCTGATATTTCATAATAATTGTATATTTTTTATATTTTATAACGACGCCAAACCAAAACCTCTACAATGACTTATCAAAAAACCGTCTTCTAAAACGAAAAATATGTAATTCCACATTTCACAGTCCAAAAACAAAAATAAAAAACAAGTGAAGTCTCCAACAAAACGGCTGCTTCGTGAAGCTATTTGTTCAACCGTCGCGTCGTGTCCGAGTGCCGAGTTGGGCACTTGACTCCTCAAGTGGTTCAGAAATAACAACAGTTCCTTTTGTGACACTCTCGGTGGCTCTTGAGAGGTTAAACGAAGATGAGCGAGCAATGAGTTTCAGGTTTTGTTCAAAGAATTTTTGACCTTTGAGAACGTTGAGTAGTTAGTTGGATTGCTGTTAGTGACGTGGGTTTAGGTTGTGATTTTAAAAGAAGTTTAAGTTGAAGAAACAATGAAGAAAATTTGTATTTATACGGGGTTAATTTTAATTAGCGCATTACCTCTCCCAGGCCTCTCTACATCAATCCCAACTACATTTGTTATACGACTTTTTAAAATTTCAGTTTTCCCATAAAAATATTTATAGCCTCAATTTAGAGTAGTAACTCTATTTACTCTGAGCGTAGGTATGCCACGCACCTTGCGCAGTAAAATATCGCTTCATAATAATAATAGGTACTTCTTACAAAATGTAGAGCAAGGAGCAAACATTTTTTAGTTGTTAATTTTTGTGTTATTTTTCAAGATTTGTAAAAAGTCGTAGAACATATGTTGTTGGGATTGATGTGGAGAGGCTGCCCGCAAGAGGTGATGCGCTAATTAAAATTAATCCTGTATAGTGTGTCCTTCACACCTTTGTCTTATAGTCAAACTTATAGTAACATCAATGCGAAGCTCCTTAAGCAGTCGTTGTTTTACAAATCAAGGTTAATTCTGCAAAAGGAAAAATAAAACCGTACTTGAAAGAGTTTTGGCGCCAACGCTTATGTATGGTAGTGAATCTTGGGTGTGGCAGAAGAGACATGAAAGCAAGATTAATGCTGTGGAGATGAGAGCGTTAAGAAGCATGTGTGGAGTGAAATTGAGTGATAGGGTGCGCAATAGTGAAGTAAGAAAGAGATGCGGATTGAAAGAAGATGTAGTGACTAAGATTGAAAAGGGTATGCTACGGTGGTTTGGACATTTGGAAAGGATGAGTGAAAGTAGATTTACGAAAGAGGTGTAGAGAGCAAGAATGGATGGTGCTGTCGGAAGGGGCCGCCCTAGGCGAACATACGCCGATCAAATTGGCGACGTTCTTAAAAAGGGCCTAGTTAAAAGTACCCGTAACCGGCGATCATGTATGAAAAGATTAATGAACGTGGAGAAAGCGAAAGAGGTATGTCTGGATCGAAGCAATTGGTGTTCTCTTGTCTCTGCCTACACCAAAGGGAGACAGGCGTGAGGTTATGTATGTATGAAAAATAAAAGTTTTCTACAGAATGGCACGGTTTTGGAATTGTCCCACCACCTGAGGTATTTTTGTCGACGAAATTGTGTATAGATACTGACTGCCCTTAAAGTCCTATTACTACACGCGGGTTACACTACATAGTAATTTTTCATATAGCTTTCAATATTGCGTTTAATTTTAAAGTAAATGTTCTTTAAGTTACTTCTTAGAAATTGATAGTCTTATATTAGCGTTCTATCAAGACAAAGAAGTAATTATGTTTATTGCGTAGGTACTAAAGAATATAAAAACAAAATATTTTATCCAACCGACTTCCAAAAAAGGAGGAGGTTCTCAATTCGTAGGTATGTTTCTTTTTGTGTCTCTGTTACACGATATTTTGGACAATTATGAATCGATTTTGAAAATTCTTGTTTCATATGATAGAGGATACTTCATAGTTGGTCACATATAAATTTCATCGAAATCGGTGGAGTACTTCATCAAAAATTTTAAATGTTTGAAAAAACATGTATGATTTTGGAGAATGTTTACGTTGATGTCATTATAACTCAAAGTTTTGACGTGACGTCGGTTTTTTAATGCTCTGCATTCGTTGATTATTCTACAATATGCTCTACCTACAACGACGGAAGTGACAACAGTTATGATTCCTTAAAATACAAGTAGATACTATGTACGTATAAATTTTATATTTCAGACACATTTTGCACTACATTTTTGTTAGTTTATTTAACATTTGTAAAATCTTTTTAGTTAAATTTCTTCGAAAGTAAAAAAATATAACATAATTATTAAACTCAACAAAGAGAATCGTGTGGAATCAAAGCACGTTGATACGTTGTTTTTTACGCTTCAGAAGTACAAATCTGAATGTTTAGAAACAATTTGTATCTTTTATTGATAAATGCAAAATGCAACTCATTTTGGAAACTGTTTAACAGTTATTCAAAAGAAACCAACTTTAAATTACAACGTATCAACACAACAATACGTTTTATTCACTCTCTCAAAACGCATCAAATCCCAGCTTCCGTCTTGTAGTCAGAGCTAGTCAAACACGAGATCTCTCCGGTCCAGGTAAACATGCCATTGATTGCTGATTGCATTAGGCGTTCCTCGTTAGTGCAGCGCCGTAATACTACGTGATGCAGTTTCGTGACATTTGACAGATGATAAGATTTCATAGGGTTATAGGTTAGCTAATATGGACTGACGTTTCATTGTATTTTTTTTATTGTTTTAGCTGAAGACTTTCCAGGGCAATACAGACGAAATTGGCATTACATTTTAGTTTGATTTAAAGAAGGCAGGAACCAGGAACTGACATATCGATGAGTATTTTTTTATCTCTTATGGGGTAGGCAGAACAGCAGAGGTTGCAAAACCATTTGATGTCATGTTTGACAAATTTGGAGGCATTATTTTTCCTATTTTCCCTGACCAGTATAGTCCTAGTACTTTTAAGCGTCGCGTGAATAGGTTTCTCGTGGATGGACGTGTACCACCTTAGTCTTCATGTTCACTTAACATCAGGTGTCATGGAAGACAAATGTCCCATCCACATTTTATAAAAAAAAAAATATATAACGATGGCGAGAGACCATGGGTCAGCCTGTCGCCCACAAAAAAACCTCCCACAACACCTCTGTCCCTTAACTGATTTTTATAGTATGCCCGGGGAGAGAAGCAGCTGGTACATCCTATGTTTTTCTTTTGTTCCCAGTCCAGCATGGAAGCAGAAATTTCTCGCGTTTTATCTTTTTCTCACCAAAAAGCAAAATACGATGACATTACAAGGATTAGGGAATGAGTTTTCTCTTAATAAAATAATACCAAAACGAGTTACCGTGTTACTGAAGATGTTTCGTGGCAGACTTTATACGAAGGTGTAAGAGCAAGGTGAACCTTAAAGGGTTCTGCCATCACGAGAGTCTCGCGTAAAAGTCGCTTTCTACGATCCGCTTCGCTTATCCAGACCCGGCAAGGATATTCTTAGCTGCCCTACGCTCCCTTCAATCGGTTAATAGAATAAAATAAATAAAATCCCCTGACAATCACACCAACTACATGGCCCCAAAGTAAGCATAGCTTGTGTTATGGGATACCATGTAGCGAACTAGGGGGGAACCTACAATATAAATACATAAATAGATAAAGACCTAGACACGGAACATTTTTTTTTGTTTCATGCGGGAAACGTACCCGCAACCACTGGCGTCTGAGGCAGACAGGTTTACCCCATCGCCAAAGTGGTCATCTTTGTACGAAAGATCGATCTATTTAACACGCTTGCTTGATGCTTTTCCTAGCTAGAATTAATCACACCAAAACATTGATCAGAATAATTTTTGAAAGAGCTTAATCATGAACCGTCATGGCTCGATAAACACAAGATTCAGAGTCCGTGCATACTCGTATCTTATGGAAACCCAAAATCAAAGTTTTAACAACGACCTATAACAAAAACTGCCAGAAAATTTGTTAGAAGCCATAAAAAATATCTTCCTTATCTCTCTAACCATAAAAATGACTCAAAATCGATATCCTATACTTGACCTTTCTTTTATTGCCAATAGATCTTACCGCTGCCGTCCCTCTAAAAAAATTACCAGCTCGTTTGATACCGTAGCGGGAACGCGGGCACAGCGACGCCTGGCGGTTATTACGCGAGATCTATCTGGACATTTTTGAGAAATTCAATTTTGGCACATGACGACAACATGCCTGAGATGGGTTACTCGGCGTAATATGACGTTCTGATATCAAATTCGATTTACGTCCCAGTAGATTGACGTGAAAGGTGATCTTCATTTTATTTTGGCAGAAATCCATTTTTTCGGTATAAAAGACGCCATTTTGTTTACTTACCTTCATATGATTTTGTTATGTGTATGGATTATTATGCAGGCGCATGATAAAAGCTTTCTGCAAAGGTTTTAGAATTTATTACTTACCGTAACATTGAATTATATTTGGGCAAATTGACAGACACTTTGAGAAAAAAGAATGGATACCTCTTCAGCATACTCGTATTGCCAAATGTACCTACGCGTTGTTGGTTACATTTGACATTTTGTGGTTCGTTAGATTTGTTTAAGGTTAAAATTATATTTGTATACTTCTTTCTTTTTTGTATAATTATTTATTATTTATATAATTCTTTATTTGTAACAAAAATCAAATAGATATCGATGTATTCAAAAATGTGAAAATTACCAAGATTTTAAGGAACAGTTAAACGTATAACTTTTCGCTTAATATTGAAAGTGTTTTTTACAAAACTCACTTGTACGAGTCTTTAAAATGATATAACTTTTTACAAAATATAATTATACTGCGCGTTAATAAAGTGCGTATATATGAATTCTATGACTTTTTCCATAAAAAGAAAGGTTTATCCGAAAATAATAATATAAAGCTTGTTCAATTAGTGTAATATCAAATTTCTTCATCGCCAATGCCATCAACAACGAACTCCAGTTAATTTGGTGGAACATTTGGCTTATTCACAAACTCTTCGACAATCTATTAAACTTTTATTGTAATTTCTCAATATCTTTTTGTAACGGTGGGAAATAAAAAAAGAAAATAGGATAACTTAAGAAAAGTTTTTAATTGTAAACATTAACCTTATTATCCATTATTACATTATTTATTTTTCCGGAAAGTAAACTCCTAAAAAGTGTTGTTTAAATAAAATAAAGTAATGAGAGAAAGAAGAGAGAATATCTTAGTAAAATAAAAATGTGAGTTTGTTGAAATTATCCTAATTAGTTTCATTATGACGAGGTTAATAAAAATTACAAACAAATAGGTAAGTACTCTATTTTGGCGTATGAAGTAATCCATTGTCATCACAACGCGGCGTATAGGTATCATCATCATCACAACTCCGTGTAATGAGCCCACTGCAGGGCTATGAGTCTCTCCTCTGGGTGACGAGGAGGTTTAGGCCGTAATCCACCAAGCTGACCCGGTGCTGGTTGGTGGATGTCAGATATTTCAGGGTGCCGAAATGGCTTCTGACAAACCCTAACGACTACTGTATACAAGTATACAGCACTGGGACCGACTGCTTAGCGTGCCCTCCGAAGCATGGACGTCGTCGTGAGAAATGAATGGTCGGCGGTATCGTTTGATATGCACAGTAACCACGGCGCCACGACGACTTCATATATGTATGTACATGATCAAATAACCGTTATGACAGATATAAATTGAATAAATTTAATTGAGTCTGTCGACACTCATACTGCATTATCCTTAATATTCTTCAATCGACGACCACTTTGGCTATGGGGTTACACTATCTGCCTCAGACGCCAGTGGTTGCGGGCTCGATTCCCGCAAGGAATAAAAAAAATGTTGCGGGTCTGGGCGTTTATTTACATTCTAGGTTCCCCCTAGTTCGCTACATGGTATCCTATAACACAAGATATGCTTACTTTGGGGCTATGTAGTTGGTGTGATTGTCTGGGGATTTTATTTATTTAATTTATGAAAAGCCTGCCCAAAACTGTCATCTTCGACCTCATCTGCACTTACCATCATTGAGGTCAGACGTCGGTTCAGTAACCAATAAAAAAAATTGCTAGACCATGTGTATTTTTCATGCTTAAAGCAAGTAATTCTTAAATAAATGAAGAAATGTGATAAATGATTAAAATCACCCGACCAGGACTCCAACTTGGGACCTCTCGTTTGCCAGAAGAGTGCTGTTCCACTGAGCTACCGGGGCCTGGCGGTAGGCTTCGAAATTACTTACCACATTTTTTTTTTACGTTATATTGCTAACGTAGCTCCATCTAATGGTATAGCTTTGCAGCTAAGACCACCCGAGACCAATTTCTTTTCAGAAATTGTGAATCCCAGTTAAAGTGAAGCATTAGTAATGTTTTTAAGTTTTTGCTATACAGCTCAGTGGAAGAGCACTCGTCCGGCAAACGAGAGGTCCCAGGTTCGAGTCCTAGTCGGGTGATTTTTATTGATCACATTTTTCATTTATTTAAGAATAATTGAACATTTTAAATGCGAAAACTTAAAAACATTATTAAAGCAAGAAATATATTGAACATAAAATTACATACATTTTACATACAATTACAGACATAAAATTGAAAGTAATGTTGTGAATAGAGGGTTGGAGGCCCTGTGTTATCTTAACGTCCATTTAACTGACAGAATTGATCAGAGAATGTGGTATCACTGACACTGACAGTAATTAGACAGTGAAACCTAATAATACAAACGTGTGACTTCTGAAATAGAATCTTGTTTAAAAAGGGCATCAAAATCAAAATACTAAAATAAATTATTTCAGTTGTAAAACTAGAAAAGGAAAAAGCTGGCGGAAAAAATCAGCTCTCATTTTACCCGATTACAACGAAGCAAAAAGGAGGTTTATGATTTCGACGGGTATGTGGGTAATTGGGTATGGATGTTCATCTGTTCCCTCAGAACATCTAAAGTAGTAATCATAATTGGACAAATTAATGTTGGAAGCCACTTCACTGTCCGCTGGCTATAGGCTACAAAAAAATACGTTAAATTGACAACATGGCGCCCTCTAGGGGACTTAAAGTGAAGAACTAAAAAAAAATTTCTTTTCGGTTTCGTGTGGGGTATCAAATGAAAAAACTTTGTGAGCACATTTCAAATATGTAAATACCAAACGAATCCAAAACGACTGAAAAAAGAAGGTCAAGAAACATGCTCTAAAAAGTAGGAAACAAGTAGGTGTCTAATAGTCTTCGCTAAAATATTTATGTATGTACATCATATTGATAGAGATATGTTTAAAGGATAGCCGTAGTCGTACGTATGGCACCTTTTATAGCAAAGCAGATTTATTTAAATAATTATATCATATATTAAGGTTTTGCAGGTGTCAGAAAAAGTCATTCCAAATCACAAGCTGATTGTTAAAAAGAAATGTCAAAACTGTGTCTTGTTCAGTATTTGGTAATAACATGGTGATAACCTCTCCGAAATGAAAAACTCACCACATAGAGTCAAGGCAAAAAGAAAAATTTTGTCATTCAATAATATTCGTCCTTTTTTTTCAAAAGCAGTTATAGATAAGTTAGAAAGAGAAAACTTGATTATTGATATGTTGACAGATATTTGATAGGACATTTCGTTAAATGAATAAATTGTTACGTCGTTGGCTAGATAAAATGACCTATTCTTTAATTGGTCATACGTAATGAAAACGTAACTCTTATTGGCCGCAGCAGACTGCCATGCTACCTTTACCTCATTGGTTTAAATTAATAACTTGTTACGTCGTCGTTGGCTAGAAATAATTACTTATTTTGTAAATGGTTAAATGTAACCTAGCAACCCATTACAGTCAAACAGTTCGTAAGCAGTGGTTTAGATGTCAAGATTTTGAATATAGAAAGGAATTTTGGTAGTGAATTCTATTGTTCGTAGGCAAAACGAACAGTTTTCATGATATTGAAACCCGCCATGAGTAGTTTTTGAGATAGGGAATTTCAACCGACTTTTTTTGCCAGTCGCAGCTGGCATCATCGCGCAACTTGCGATACACATTTAAATCCGTTAGCGACATCTCTCAATGGTATTTAACCGTAACAAGCATATAATGCGGTTAATTTCCCCGTTAATAACGAAAAATACATAACCGCGCGGTTAAAATTGTTAATAACCTGCTTCGCATTTATACCTCAGAGGGCTAGGAAAGAACCTAAATCATTGCAGTTAATTACTAAAAGTGTTTTATCTGCTGTCTCGTTCCAAAAACAAATTGATTAAACCCGTAATAAAAATAAAAACTTTCCCTGAACAGTAAAACTATAACCCTCTTCCGCCACACAACGACCACATAAATTAATTTCATCGTCGTTAAACAATAAACCGCCTACCCGCATTATTCCTAGTTACCTGAAGGGTGTAAACTAACCAAAAATACATCAAATCTCGGTCTTAAATCTTTATTTGACTTTTATAAAGACATAACGGCAACTCGGCAACCCTAGCTTGATACATAATTCCCTTTTTTTCGACACAATCGGTATCCCTTTTTATGGCTTGCCTATAAAAGTCCTTTGGATATTTTTATGTCTGTCGAACGTTTCCGGAAGTAAATATAAGGAAAATTTCTGCGACGATAAGAACAAATAAAAGAACTGTTTTCATATTAGCTGTTTGTTTTGAGAAACGCGAAGTTTTTGAGTTTTGTGCTGAATCAAGGATGACGTAACTCGTTATTATCAACCGATTTCAAGGACGAGATCCTCAATTCATGTGTATGTTTCTTTTGTGTCTTTATTAAACAATTTTTTGGGACAAATATAATAATGAATAATAATAATAAAATCCCCAGACGATCACACCAACCACATGGCCCCAAAGTAAGCGAAGCTTGTGTTATGGGATGCCATGTAGCGAACTAAGAGGGAACCTAGAATATACATACATAAATCGATAAACACCCAGACACGGAACATGTTTTTTTATTGTTCCGTGAGGGAATCGAACCCGCAACCACTGGTGTCTGAAGCAGACAGGTTTACCCCATCGCCACAGTGGTCGTCAAAAATATGAATCGGTATTATAGAGGATACTTTAAAGGTTTCATGTTATAGAGGATACTTTAAAGGTGATACCATATAAATTTCTTTAAAATCGATTGAGCAATTTCTGAAAAAATCAAAACTTAAAAAAAAAAATTATGCGTACGGACAATATTTCCATTGATGACTTTATACTTATACATGGTTGATTTTTAGTCACCAGCCAAATTTAATTAAATGTTAGTTTCTTTGATACGATATAAACATACCTGCATATATCTTAGCGGCGCTCAGCTCAGTACAAAAAAGTAGAAATATGGAATCACAAACTTTTCAACAAATAGTTGCTGTTGATGAACATGAAGTCGTCGTGGCGCCGTGGTTACTGTGTGTATCTTACGATATCACAGGTAAAGCAACGTTCGGCACGGACAGTACTTGGATGGGTGACCGCCGACCATTCATATCTCACGACGACTTCCGTGCTTCGGAGGGCACGTTAAGCAGTCGGTCCCGGGTGCTGTATACTTGTATACAGTACCTAGTCGTTAGGGTTTGTCAGAAGTCATCTAGGCGCCCTAAAAATTCTGGCATCCACCACCCAGCACTGGGCCAGCTTGGTGGATTATGGCCTATACCTCCTCTTCACCCAGGGGCCTTTTTCGTTTTGGCCAGTTGCGCTTTATTCGTAAAGTGCGACGTCGAAGCCCATTTGGATCTCGGAGATCGGTGCTATCCGTTTAACATGTGCGCCACGGCTCCGTAGGTTCGAATCTAACTCAGTTCGATGTCGGGGCTCGGAATAGTCTGTAGACGACTTACGTTCCTGGCGGGGTGTTGTGCTCGGTAGAGCAGCGTCGTGCTGCGATCTGTTGAGACTCAGCCCTACGCCAGGTGATTCGTCCGTGGACGATGAAGTACTTGCTGTTATGTGCAGTTGGAGAGTGTGTTGTTGTTGTCGTTGTTGTTGCGTTTTAAATCATTCACAATGAATCGTTTAATGACGCCCCAACGGCACGCAGCACGACGGCCATGGGTGCCACGACGTAGTACTACAAAATGCGTGTAGTAGCGCGTAGGCATCTTTATTTTAATGGTAATTTAGAGTGACCATGCTTAGCTTAACATGTTAGCGGATATATTAATTTCCTTGTAAAAAAAAAAATACTTTTTTTTTGCAAAAAGTGTTTGTATAAATGATACTTATTGTGTAAAAAATTTTTGTCCGATGACCACAAATCAACCTTGTATATACCAAAGTGTTGACGTGAAGTTTGTTCGTCCTGTCTACCAGCTCCTAGCTGGTAGGTAACAATGTAGATGATTCAGCACGTAGTGCTTCCTGTTATTTTTCTAAGTGCAGCCTTCATCGCCGACTGGCTGTCGCTCATTTCTTCGGTCGATTGTCGGTACAATGACAAAAGATCATTGAGGGGAGGTTTAGCGAGTAGAAGTCTCACATTGTTTGGGATCAACTGGCCGGGGACCTGTCCCCTAGCAAGTGCCCTTTTGTACTTCTGACGTATTGTCCTTCTCCCTTCATTGAGTGTTCGTACGGTAGGCCTACGGGCGTTCTGAAGGTTGTCTAATGTGGCGGGAAAGAAAAGTGAAGTCTGTTTTTTTTTTCGTCAAAAGGTTCTCTTCTCCCAGATTTGAAGTGTCTGATCGTGTAAGCCGTGTAGGGTCGTTTTTGAATAGCCTCACTGTGCCTGCGCCTGCGCTGATGTGTTGTAAAAGGCGACTAATCCTCCGAGTGACGCCAGCTTGACAAGACTCCTTCAATAATCCCTCGGCAAGCGACAACCCTTCAAAATTCTGGAGCCAAATATGACCGCTCCAGGGGTGATGTGTTTCGGCTATATTTTATGTACAGTTAGTTCCTATCTAAACTGTCTTTTTCGACCTTTTCTTCACTTATCTATATGTTTATTTACTCTTTATTGTAAAATAACAGAAATATAGAGAAACAACATTGGACAAAATGTAAAAAAGGCAGTCTTATCGCTCTAGCTAGAGCGATGTCTACCAAACAACTATTTATAGGGAATTCTAGTGAAAAATTAAGTACCTACTGTTTTACATAATTATGATCAGAATCGAGTACAGAGTGCTCTCCTTCAATATCTAAAATTTGTCACCAGTCACCCAGTATAAAAATATTCAGCACCTGGGCTGGGACCGATTGCTTAGTGTGTCCGATTGTTAGTCTTCCAAAGCACAGTTGTTAAGAGAAATTAATGGTCGTATAAATTAATATTAACGAGGAAACGGATGAAATTATTTTAGTACTTTTTTTTTTTGCCCTACAATATTATCCTTGAAAATGTGCGTGCTAAAGGGCGACTTATATAAATACCTTTGGACTTGCGTGGTGGCGGTGTCCCTTGAGGACCGCCCTTTAAACTTAGTGTGCTACGAAATACATACATTATCATGATGTTACCTTAATCTCATACATCTATGCTAATATTGTAAAGCTTAAGAGTTTGTTTGTTATAAGGAATGTTTTTTTAATAGAAACCAGTTCTTTCTTAGACCTGCAGATAATCTTAGGTTTTATCTTGACGTTCTATCAGGTGAGTTTGAGGACAGATTCAGGTTTGACCACAGTTTTCGCTACACGGACTTGGTTCCAAAATACATTTTTTTAAATATAGGAAAAGGATAGGACGTTTGTTTTCCATGCCACCTGATGGAAAGTGGTACAGGTCCATCAACGAGAAACCTATTCACTCGACACTTAAAAGTTCCAGGACTGTAGTGGTCAGGGAAAACAGACGGCAATTGGCAATCCGTACCAATAAGGAACTATCGAATCGTTTTGTTCGACTTCTTGGTAAATCCACTATATACCTAGGGATGGAAGTTCTGTCTGCTTTTGGTAGTCCGGTGGTAAAAAGGAGTAGGTTCAATTTGGTCAAAAAGAGCACTCGCACATTCCCCAGAATGTTGCCGATAAAATACTGTCAAACAAGCAACCTTACGATGATGCTCTAGCGTCTGCAATTTTTTTAGTTTGTTAGGTCGTCCTCATTAATGAGTTTCCGTGCTCTTTGGTCAACAGAGTCTAGCGCTTCAAGCTGGTATTTGGCGGAACCATCCCAATTCTTTAGGAATACAAGTCAGTAGAAATTAAACAAAAATACTTACTTCAATTTTATGAAATGGCAGCTAAATGAATGAAAGAATTCGGGAAAATGAAAAAGTATAAAATTCACTATCATTTTAAATGGCTGAGTATTCCGCCAAAAAAGATACGATTTTCTAACAGTCTTACATCCGGACCAACTCCAAATAACGGGTTATCCATTCATTACGACAGGCCTATGAAAAAAAAAAAGAAAATCGGCTGGTAGGTTCGGAGATTCTTACGTTCAAACAAACAAGCCCTTCGACCTTAAGTATTACCCACTTACCTACATCCATTTTCAGATAATACTAGCTGACCCGGCAAACGTTGTTTTGCCATATAAATAAAAAAAAATAGATGTTGGTCGATTCTCATAGATACCGGATAAGCACAAAAAATTTCATCAAAATCGGTCAAGCCGTTTCGGAGGAGTATGGCAACGAAAACTGTAACACGAGAATTTTATATATAAGATATTGAATGCTTCACATATCACGTGATGAATTTTGTAAGTTTCGTTTGACGACCACTTTTGCGATTAGGTAAACCAATCTGCCTCAGACGCCAGTGATCGCGGGTTCGATTCCCGTACGGAACAAGAAAAAAAATGTTCCGCTTATGGGCGTTTATCTAGATATATGTATTTACATTCTAGGTTCCCCCCAAGATCGCTACATGGTATCTCATAACTCAAGCTGCGTAGACTTTGAGGCCATGTAGTTGGTGTGATTGCGATGGATGTAGCAGCATTATTAAAATAAAATTATATTCTACATAGAAAACACCCAAGTTAGATGATAGGAGTCTCAAGGAAATTGCATTTTCAATTACTTTTAAAGTTCGTAAATTGCCTTTCCTGAGGAGCGCCAGCTGCTCAGGAACCATCCGTTATCGTTCATGTCTAGGTAAAAACGCCTAGTTAATCTTAATTACCGCTGGTTAGAGTGACGCTTTAAAATACGTTTAGCTAGCTATACTTGTGTTTATTTAAGATTTATTGAATAAAAGTATTGGTGCTTAAATTACTGAGCGCAACTAAAAGTACTTAGGTAATAGGAATTGGTTTTCTTTTATACTTTGTTATATAATAATAGTGACAGTCAAAGTGATTGGCCGAACTTGGAACTTAATGGCCAAAATAGGAACTATCTTCTTGAATTACACCACTTGAATACTATAGATAAAGTGATACATTACATTACCTAAGAGTCGAAGTCAGTAAACATATCGATTTGACAGAAAAATACACAACCAAAAAGACAGCACCAACTTTAAAACCAAGGGGAGCCGGGCACTATACTTTTTAAGGCTATAAAAATACTCCTGGCAACACATAATCCACATGTGAACTAGTATTTGAAAATGGAACTCAAGAGCCATTTTCGAAGTGTCAAAACGTGAACATTCCAGTATCTTTATGTCACTGCCTCATCAATGCGTAATAAAGTACAGTCGGTTACTTCATTCAATAACGCGTTACGTGACAATGGCTGTCGGAGTAAACGAACGTTGGTTAATGTACAATTGAGAACAGAATTACTGGGATAACTTGTGGTGTAAGGGATAGAACTCGGCGAGGACTATAAAGTGTTGTTTTGGTTAATGTTTACCTAGTACGAGAATTTGGCGAGGTCTTGGACTCCAGTAGATACCAGACGGGTTAGATTAGGCAATGATGTTTTTTAACTGCTCGTGTATGGGCGTAATACAGTGTTGTTTTTTAGTCACCAGCAAAATTTTTTTACACAAAAACTATAATTTAGGTAAAGAAACGATTTTTGCAAAAAAAGTAATAGTATTTACATACATGCATACACACATAACGTCACGCCTGTATCCCAAATGGGGTAGGCAGAACAACAGAGGCTATAAAACCATCTGATGTCACGTTGGACAAATTTGGAGGCATTTTAATGATGGAGAGAGACTTGCAGTGATAGGGGGTCAGCCTATCGCCCACAGAAACGTCAAAAAAACATCCGTCCCTTAACTGACTTTTACAGTATGCCCGGGAAGAGAAGCAGCTAGCACATTCTATGTTTTTCTTTCGCTCCCAGTCCAGCATGGAAGGTAATAGTATTTTTTACAAGGAAATTAATATATTCGCTTACGTATTAAGCAAAGCATGGTCACTCTAAATTATGAATGAATAACATTTAAAATAAAGATGGCTATGCATTACTTCAAAACATCTTGTAGCACTGCGTCATACTATTTTCAATGAAATAACGCTTCGTAGTAGCTATGTTCATCAACAGCGATTATTTGTAAAAAAGTTTGTAGTGTCGTTTTTTTATTATTTTGTACTGAGTGATACTAAAATAAAAATGCAGGTATGTTTATATCTTATCAAAGAAAATAACATTAAAATGTGGCTGGAGACTAAAAACAATCCTGAATGTATTCTATTTAGGGTACATACAGCCTACCTCACTTTTGGACCACTTTGGTAGTTGTTTAGTCAAACGTGTTATTTTTTTTTATAATAGCCTAAAAAATCAATATAATTTTGCGTAATTTTTAAAAATACACTTTTGAGCAATTCATAAAAAAAATTCTCAGATTATAAAGTAAGTACATAGTTTATTTTAGTTTTACTAGCTTATATTTTTATTTTGCAACAGCATTTAATCTATATCATCCTGAAAGAGTTTTACTTAAACATCATCATCAGTAACTATCACATTCATAATATTATTAGGTTGAACATTTAACACATTACTATGATTATCACTGAAAGTGTGAAAATCGCTATCCGCTCTCAACTTGTGCTTCATCTTAATGGTCCATCATTGCGCCATAACATTTCACCTTAGATCCGGATCTCCCACCGGATCCGGCCGGAAGGGCGCGAAACGATTGTATTATTCCGAGCAAGGGCGCTTTCCGTACACAGTTTAAGGGCCACCTGTGTGGAACATTCTCGAAATTACTGTTTCATTCAACAGATTACTTCAGAAGTATCAAAATCTGAAAGAAAAATGAATTCGTTTCTGGAGTTGGGTGTTTTGTTGATTAACAAAAGGAAATTTATTATGACTTCGTGCTTTCGTTCATATTCCAAATATTTACTAATATACCTAATGAGGCTTGAAGGTTTGTGAACAATACAACCGGTTTTTTTCTAAATTATATATTTCTTATATGAATTTGATACCCAGTTCTTTGGGAAGGTTATTAAGTAGGATATTTTATCAATAAAATATGGGATTAAGTTTAGTTTCGCTAGTAAAATCACTCATTTAATGAAATGTATTCCAATAAAAAAAATGCATTTAGTCAAACACTTTGATTTAATTCCTAGTAAAATCTTGGCTAACTAATTAAAAACTACATATTAGAAATAAAATCGAAGTAGGTAGGTACTTAAGGCAAAAAAAGATTTATTAACTTAAACAACTAAAAGTGTCTTTAAGTTTAGGCTCATGTGCCAGTGGCTGTCAGTAAAGTAAAAAAATGTAAACGAAAGATAAAAAAGAAAACCGATCATAAAACAAGAGGTTTACAGCCTCACCAGAGTTAACAACAACAAAAAAAAACGTGTATTTTAAGGCAGAAACAGCTTTTGCTCAGTATCGCTAAAATATTTACAAAAATACTCCAAAGTCGGACTCTCATCTTGAGTGCGATGAAAATTTAACCGGCAACCGAGTTACAGGTATCAGGTAAATTCCTCACGAATAATACGGACATTACAATTCTGCAGCAAGATACCTTCTGCAATGACTTTTAAATCTTTTACGGTAACCACTTCTGTTGGTGATTGCACTTTTTGAATTGAGAATCGGCACATTATTTTTTATTTCATTGATATTGTTTAAGTTGTCAGGAATCTTAACCTCTTATATTTATGGCCAATTCCACATTTAAATTTTTTCTATTAAAAAAGTATAAAAAGTTACCTAAAAATATTTGTAAGTTACTAAGTTGTTGTATGAAATATCTGTAGGGTAACACTTACAGCGAAAAATTGTCCCATATTCACCAAGTTTTAAGTTTGACAAGCATGTAACACTTAAAGATATCGAAAGTAAATGAATGAAAAATGTGTTTCTCTGGGATATCGAAGGTAATTTAGCATCATTATTAGTTGAGCATCCCTTAAGACAAAATTTCTTACTAATATTGGAAATACATACACATACATACATAACGTCACGCCTGTATCCCTTATGAAGTAGGCAGAACACCAGAGGTTACAAGACCATCTGATGTCACGTTTGACAAATTTGGAGGTACATATTATAAAGATGGAGAGAGACTATTGTAGTGTCAGGGGATCATCCTATCGCCCACAAAAACGCCTTTAAAACCTTAGAAATAGAATGATGAAAAAAATATGTATGGACGTTTATTCCTCGATCATGGCAGAGCAGCGCAACGGGTTTCGATGAAAGAGTCCATACAGTCTCTGACCTGTCAAACTACTTTTTGTTTAGATATGTAAATGTATGAAGATGATATGACCATTGAAATGCTGCCTGTTTATATCTAAACTATTGGTGCAGACTTGATTTAGTTTCTTAGAAACGATATCGGGATTTTCATTTCAAGTGGATGATACGTGTAGTCTATTGAGTAACTAAGAAATCGTCGTGGCGCCCTGGTTACTGTGTGTATCAAACGATATCACAGGTCAAGCAACGTTCGGCGCGGTCGGTACTTGGATGGGTGACCGCCGACCATTCATTTCTCACGGCGACTTCCGTGCTTCGGAGGGCACGTTAAGCAGTCGGTCCCGGGTGCTGTATACTTGTATACAGCAGTCGTTAGGGTTTGTCAGAAGCCATTTTCGGCGCCCTGAAAATTCTGACATTCACCACCCAGCACTGGGCCAGCTTGGTGGATTATGGCGTATACCTCCTCGTCACCCAGGGGAGAGACTCTTGCCCTGCAGTGGGCTCTTTACAAAGAGTCGTGATGATGATGATGATTGAGTAACTTGAGAGAGTAAAATATTAAAATCCTTGCTGCGGTTTCTAAAGTAAATGATTTTGAATCAACCGAATATGAGCTATTCCGCTATATGTTGTTTTAATACATTTCATGAGTTGTCAAAAATCTGACAGGTCAGCTGTGAACATTACTCTTGGGAATTGTAATAGTTTACAGTCTGGAATAGCACATGGGCACATAGGACTTATTATCCCGATTTTCCCTCGCGTTTCGAAATTACGCGGGTGAAACCGCGTGAAACGTCTAGTATGAAAATAAATACTGTTGAAAGCTGGAGCTTTCTTTTGAGGTATAGTATAGTATGGAGTTCGAATAAAATCCTGTGTTGTTACGAGAAGTTATAATTCCATTTCCACAATGTTTAATTAAGTAGGATTTTACAAAAAGGTATCGCATACAGCGATGCTACGGAGAGTTGGGTCGCGACAGAGGGCGCGGTGCTCGATCGAACGGCGGCCGGCGGCCGGCCGAGGGAACCGGTTCCGTGCGTAGGGTCAACCCCGCGCGTCTCGCCCCGAGCGGCGTGTGCGGCCGCAACATACTGGGGGGCCTTGAAGACTCCAGTCTTCAATTGTCTTCAGCTTCATCGAGTAAGGGGCAAATCTGAAATCTGTCTAAGCACTTTTCGTTAGCGCCCTGCATGCAGGGCGATGGTAGCGAGGTTAGAGCGCGGCCAAGTAGGAAGTGACCTGGAGTTAGAGGATGGAAAACATTGGGTAATGAGGACAAGGGACATAAAGGTAAGCTGTTTAGGATAGCTTCTATTTGACTAAACAAAGTAGATAATTCCTCGAAAGTCAAATAACCATTGCCTAAGATTCGGTTAAGGTGATATTTTGCCGATTTTACCCCCGCCTCTCCCACAAGCCACCGAAGTGAGGAGCACGAGCCGGTGAAAACTTGAATTGAATACTTTCATTTGATGCAAAATTGGAGATAGAACATGAGTTAGAGTTTAAAAAATCGCCTATCTTCCTAGCAGCACCAACAAAATTGCGACCGTTGTCGCATAGAATCTCGCGAGGTTTCCCTCTTCGAGCGATAAAGCGACGCAAAGCCTAAATAAAGGAATCGGTAGAAAGTTGACTTACAGCCTCTAAGTGTATTCATTTAAATCTAGTACAAATAAATATAGCCATATACACTTACACTAACCAAATACACTTTGCTATTTTACAAACCCTCCCCTGTCTATCGACTATTAAAAATGGCCCAGCAAAGTCGAAGCCTACGCTAATGAATGGCAAATCGATAGTGATTCGTTCGGGCGGCAGTGCACCCATGGGAGGAGCTGTGGACCAGCGTGAAGAAGTCGCAAGTATTCCTGCTGAAAAAGCAACCTAGTGAGAGTATGCTTGCTATGTAAAAGCATGGGATGACGCGTATCAAAGGGATAAAATGTAGAGTTGAGGCGGCCACCCACGCGTATAATGTTTTCTTTATCAAGAAATAGATTGAGAGAAATAATTAAGAGGTTGGTTATCTCTAAGAAGTTTAACTCTGTTTTGAAACTTTCTATTTGTGAAAGTTTTACCAAGGCCTTAAAGAAGGTTTCCAGTTCCTCGGATTGCAATGTACCGTAAGGTTTGGTTGTGCCTTACATTTTTGTAAATAAAGAGTTTATAAGCGCACACCAACCTTACGGCAGATGTTAGAATTTCATTTGAAAAGATTAAAAGTAAAAATAATAAAAATGACGCGGGTTGTCCGTCAGAAAAATATTTACTCCTATATTTGTTTTTATCTCGAAAAGTAGAAGGGTCCCGAGACCCTGATACTGCCCCGCCACATCTCTATAAATAATCATGGTCTTAATGTAAAAAGTGAACCAAGTCGATTAAATAAAAAAGTGATATTGGAATAACCGTTTTTTTCATTAGATAAAATCTGCTTATCAGAATTGCCGCCTAACGGTCCCCATTGGCGACGGCGGCGAATATCGCGCAGCCCGTTACCGGGCAGAGCACATCGTCACCAGGGAGCGGCGACCGTTTCCGTACGCCAACCGGGATAGAATATAGGGACACAAGGGCGAGATTTACGCCGAACTTACCTAATCGACCCCCATATAATTTCAGACACAGGCGAAGGGATACAAGGGATGCACCGATGCCCCCAAATGCCAACCGGCATCAGTGAATGAATTGGATGTCTCACTGATGCCGAATAAAAAGGAAGAACATTTTGTTAAGGTCAGTTTAAACCCCATAATATGTGTAGAACTAAACGACAGGGCATATCCCGCATTGATCGATACAGGAGCCTCAATTTCAATAATGTCTAAGCAACTATGTGAACAACTCAAATTTACAATACAAGTTGACGAGACAATTATCAGGACAGTAAATGGGAACAAAATACTAGTCTCCGGTAAAATTTCAGTTCGTCTGATGATAGAGAAAAGGATATTCGCCCAGGACTTTCTAGTGATATCAGATATTGAAAGAGACTTAATTTTAGGACGGAACTTTCTTCAAAAGTTCAACGCTGTCATAGATTTTGGTAATAACTGTGTTCATTTGGATAAAATTGAGACTAATTTCGTCGCTAGCCCTATTGATCATAATTGTTATAATGGTTATCTTAGTATTGTAGAAACAACACAGCCACGGCAGTTAGGTGAGGAGGAATATTTATTCTTCGCTGACTTTATTAATAAAAATGAGAGTAAACTATGGCACATGGTGGTAGCCAATAACGAGAAAGATTTTAATGTGTCCCCAACTTTACTAGATTCAGAACGCAACAGCTTATTAAAAATGGTGAATAAATACCGACCAGCTTTTGCATTTGATAAGAAAGAATTAGGTAAATGTAGTATTGTTAAAGTGACGGTGGATACAGCGGACGACGTTCCTGTACACAGGGCGCCATATAGAGTATCGAGCGAGCAACATAGTATTATTCGCGAGCAAATCGCAGACATGCTCGAGAGTAATGTAATCCGTAAGTCAAGGAGTCCTTACGCATCACCTGTGGTTTTAGTTAAGAAACCGGACAAATCTTGGAGGTTTTGCGTAGATTATCGAAAGCTAAATAAAAAAGTAATTAGCGATTCATACCCATTACCAATAATCGAAGACGTAATTTCACAGTTGAACGGCGCTAATTATTACGCTGATTTAGATTTAAATTCGGCCTATTGGCAATTAGCTATTTCGGAAAAGGATAAACATAAGACGGCGTTCGTTACTCCGTCGGGTTTATACGAATTTAACGTCCTACCTTTTGGATTGAAAACTAGCGGAGCATTCTTCCAAAGAACCATGGACGAAGTGTTAGCTGGTCTTAAATATAATAACGTTATTGTGTTCCTAGATAATATAATCGTCTTCGGTAAGACGTTTAATGATTTTATAAATGCTCTTGAAAGAGTATTTCAACGTTTAATTGCAGCTAATCTTACGCTTAAACCTTCTAAGTGTAGTTTTGGTTACAAAGAAATCACCGTTTTAGGTCATACTATCTCTGGAAAAGGTATCCTTCCTGACCCCAAAAATATTGAAAAAATAAAGAAGGTTAAAATACCAAAGAACCCTAAAGAATTAAAATCGATTCTTGGACTATTTTCTTATTATAGAAAGTTTGTAAAAGATTTCTCTTCACTAACGCTCCCGCTAACAAATTTATTAAAAAAGAATACGAAGTTTATATGGGATGAAACTCAACAGAAAGCATTTGAAAAAATAGTCTCTTTAATGATTAAGCCACCGTTATTACGGCATTTTGATAACAATAAGGAAACGTGTACAAGATTGTATGTAGACGCAAGCGACTTGGCAGTTGGAGCTTGCCTGATGCAAGGGCAGTGTGACGAATTATTACCGATATGTTTTGCGTCACGGAAATTAACAGACGCAGAGAAGAAATACTCTATTACGGAAAAGGAGTGTTTAAGCCTAGTGTGGGCATTGAATTATTTCAAACACTATCTGTGGGGGCTACGTTTTCAGATAGTTACAGACCACAAAGCATTGTGTTGGTTAAAGTCGAGGAAAGACATGTCAGGCAGACTAGCAAGGTGGGCTCTAGCTATCCAGGCACACGACTTTGACATCGTTTACTGTTCCGGGAAGCAAAATGTGATAGCTGATTTCTTAAGTCGAAACCCGTTGATCGAAGAAGAAGCGAGCCCGGAGACGGAGATCGAAGATGGCCTGCAGATCTACGCAGTCGAGGTAGAAGACATATCGCGACAGCAAGAGGAAGATAATTATTGCCGCAAGTGGCGTAGGCTAGTGTCGACGAGGCGACAGAGTGTATATAAAGGTTATAAAATATCAAATAGTGTTTTGTATAAGTGTATTAAAATCGGTGATATAATGAAAAAGTTGATTGTGTTACCTAAATCTTTGTTTAACACAGTGATGAGTGAAATACACGATGATGCGCGCACGGGCGGTCATTTTGGGATAATGAAGACTCTAGCCAAGTTTAAGGAGCGATATTTTATGCCTAATGCCACGAAAGAAGTCGAAGCCTACATTCGGAGTTGTATACCTTGCCAAGAGAAAAAGACGTATAATAAAGTAGTTCCGTTGCGCCCGATGGTAGTCGATCGTCTATTTGACCGGATCGAAGTAGATATATTAGGGCCGTTTAATCGTTCGTTGGAAGGTAATAGATACGTTATAGTGTGTATCGAATGTTTCTCGAGATATGCTATCTGCAAGGCGGTGCCACGGGTAACGGCACAAACGATACACGATTTTCTAGTTAACGAAATATTGACGAAGTTCGGGATGATACGTGAAATGTTAACCGATAGAGGTTCCGTATTCACATCTCGGTTAGTGAAGGCACTGTTAAGACGATACGGTATAATTCAGTCCCTGGCTACCACCATGCACCATCAAACCTTAGGTTTAGTAGAAAAGTTGAATCAGACAATTGCACATACATTATCTAAGTACGTCAACCCAACCCAAAGGGATTGGTGTAGAATTTTACCTTTTGTTATTTATGCATACAATTGTTCTAAACAAGCTTCTACCAAATTTTCTCCTTTTTATTTGATTTATGGTAGAGAACCTGAAATCCCATCCGACGAGAGATTAAATCCTAATAGGGATATGAGTGTGCGACAGAAAAGAAATGCATACATAAGTGCGGTTCATCAGGCCAGGGAAAATTTAAGGAAAGCTCGTTTGGTACAAAAAATAAACTACGATAAAAAAGCTGCAAATGTAAAATTGCGTATAGGGCAATTTGTTTTATTGCATTATCCTAAAAGGATATCTGGTAAAAGTAAAAAACTTAGTCGACCATATAAGGGTCTATATAGAGTTTGTAGATATATAGGACGTGACAATTATCTTGTAAAGAAAATACAAAATAATCAAGAATTAATTGTTCATGTAAATAGGTTAAAACCATTTCAAATAAGATGAAATATGTTATCAGATGAAATATGTTATCGGATGAAATCACAATATAATATAATTCGTCCATAGCATGTCGTATTGTAAAATAGTAAAATATAATTTTTGTTGTTAATATAAATAGATTATTCAGAAAATTGTAAATTGACTACGATCTATGAGATAGTTCTAACGTAGGTTTAGGAAACGTTTCGGAAAATACTGTTTAATACAGGTGATAGGTGCTTGTGCAATTCTATGTATAAAAGAGGTATATAGATAATATTACTATTGAGTAGAATAATTCATATCATCCATTTAGTCTGTAGGCAACGATTAGAGTTTCGTTGGACTATTGAGAAAAACAAATACGCTAATAAATATTCTTTTTTTTTATGTAAATGTACGAGTATCACCGGAGCGACTCATCCTGCAAAACCGTCGGCATCACCAGGGGGGATGCTTTAGACGGAGATTGCAGATGAAGATGCTCTACTTAAGCTCCCAAAAGTTTGTATTATCTCTAAGTTGTCTTTAGTAATAAGTTGTTTTATTGATTTTTCCCAAAGAATTTTTAATTCCGTGGGAAAATTTTCCTAAAGGGGCGGCAGGTATACGTAACATTACGTATTTACAGCTAAATATATGTAAACATAACATTACGTGTTTACATCTGAATATGTGTAGACATATATTGCATGCAACCTTAAAATTATAATACCGACACCCCGCGGAAAATTTTACTAGGACAGCAATGTCTCGTTGGAGTATATACATATATTACTGAAACCACACCTATTAAATCTCCATAAGAGAGAGGGTGATAGTCGATTTGACTATGCGGTTAAGGTTTATGTGTTTTTACGATAGCGTATCATTGTTGCCCAGCGGAATAATATGTTTCGATGCTTAAAACGATTCAAGGGTTGTTAACGATGGGTGACTATTACAATTTAGAATTTGAATTATGTAACATTCTATAAGAAGCAGTTACTTTTCATAAAATATCCTTGAATCTGTTTGGTGTTCTTCTTATAGGTAGGCTCGCCGCGAACTTAGTGTAGGCAGGTAAAGTTCGGTTAGGTAGGTATATTGTAAACTTTAGAAATAAGTAAAGTAAAGTTTACGAAAATAATATTATCGTTGTGGGACGTCATCCGTTTGTTTATTTTTATTATTTTGATTTATGTGGGTTTGACAAGCTCCCACGACAGATGACAACCCATAGTAAATGTATTCTTGACTTTGGCCTGGTAGAACTTGACATTCTGCCTAGGTGTTAATTGGTTGTAAATTTGAATTATGAGGGTGTAGGTTCGATCCCTAGCCTAGTTTTATTTTAGTGTTTGTCACTTTCTTTGTATTTTGGACTTTAGAGTCAACGTCAACTTAATATATAACGACGATGATAACCTAAGGACGTTCATTGACTTATAAGTCGGGATAACTGTTTGGAGTTAATAATGTGGTAATGTTTGTTTTTTTTTAGAGTTAATTAATGATTGCTTTATTAATCCACGCTTACTGTGGAGTTGAGGCTTTACCGAAGTATGCCCGAACTTATCAAATATAGCAGGGCGTTATAACGAATCTCTCGGAAGAGATTTAGTTTTAAAAAAAAAATTGTTTTGTTTGTTGTTGATCTAAGTCGAATGATATGCCACGGTTGATCGATATGGAGTCAATGATCGTATTTGAGTTTAATTAGACGAGATCTTGGCCGCTTTTAACGGTTTTTGCGAGCAAGGCTCTACTGAGAGAGTTTTTGAGTAAGCAGCAAGTATATTACGCCGCGTAATATACTGGATATTGTTTCGGGTTGTAGTCATGCGTGAAACTCTACCAGTGGGGGGTTCATCTATGAACACTCTCGTATTTTTGTAAACTTCCGCTATAGGTAGAAATCGTACTATTAAGGAACATTTATGTATCTAGGGGAAATTTATTCAACCGACTTCATCGAGTTGAATAAATTTAATATAAGGGGGCGGTCGTAAGGTTTGGTTGTGCCTTACATTTTTGTAAATAAAGAGTTTATAAGCGCACACCAACCTTACGGCAGATGTTAGAATTTCATTTGAAAAGATTAAAAGTAAAAATAATAAAAATGACGCGGGTTGTCCGTCAGAAAAATATTTACTCCTATATTTGTTTTTATCTCGAAAAGTAGAAGGGTCCCGAGACCCTGATACTGCCCCGCCACATCTTTATAAATAATCACGGTCTTAATGTAAAAGTGCAACATTTATATTAAATAAAAAAATGATATTGGAATAACCGTTTTTTCATTAGATAAAATCTGCTTATCAGAATTGCCGCCTAACGGTCCCCATTAGTGTACCTACCATTTCTTTTTATTATTTATTATCGCGGCAGTTTAACAAGAAACGAATTACATAAGCAAAGGGACGTTGAATATATTTTAATTTGGAATACCTCTTAAAATCAATTAAATTGTTTTGATAAGTTTGACTCTCGTTTGTTTGAGTATGATTAATTTTGAACTCGGGAATTGCACTGCATAATTTTGTATATAGTTTTAGGTATTATTGTTACCAAACAAAGTTGACCTAAAGGATCAAAAGTCTTACAAGAATCGGATAAAATCAACCTTTTGGTAGGGCAATCGCACTTAGCTATGTATTGTTGGGAAAACGTATAATATTAGTCTCAGAGTTCCAGCCAACTCCAAGAATATGTGAAGATGAACTTATGATCAAACTACCTTTAGGACTGGGCCTTGATTATCGTTTGAGATTGAAGATAGATTTGATCGATATTTACGCAATGGAAAGCAAGCTTTAGATAATATTTTTTCAATTGAATTTTTAATGTAAACAAGTTCCTCTTCCGATTCAGCAAATCTTCAACCAGAAAATCATTTTGTGTTATTAATAAGACGGCTATATTATGTGATTATCACACTCAGATAGATGCGCTAGATCGGAAGAGGAACTTGTTTACATTAAAAATTCAATTGAAAAAATATTATCTAAAGCTTGCTTTCCATTGCGTAAATATCGATCAAATCTATCTTCAATCTCAAACGATAATCAAGGCCCAGTCCTAAAGGTAGTTTGATCATAAGTTCATCTTCACATATTCTTGGAGTTGGCTGGAACTCTGAGACTAATATTATACGTTTTCCCAACAATACATAGCTAAGTGCGATTGCCCTACCAAAAGGTTGATTTTATCCGATTCTTGTAAGACTTTTGATCTAATCTTTTCTTGTAAGACTTTTGATCTTTCGGTAATAAATTGCGTATAAAGATGCTTAAGCGTTTTATTTTTTCTTAATCCTTTTTTTGAGTTAATAAAACATTTTTTAGCTAAATGAACTGAATCTCCTAAGCAATTAGGCTCGGTTATCAAAGGCAGACGGACACAGAACCTGCCGTTCTCGTCACGGTAGGTGTGAGTAACAAACTGTTGTTCGCATTGGACTTCAACGTCGTCGTGTTCCTTAGTCGGCGGAGGAAACTGTTCAAGCTGCCAACATTTTGTTAGTTCCTCATCAAGGTTTTTGATTATAGAAGCAGAGTTGCAATCAACGAAAGAATTAGGTGAACGTGAGGGCGTGCGATGAAAATACGTTATAGGACCCGCTAATAACCAGCCTAATTGAGACTCGTGCATTATTGGTAGATTATTACCTAACTCAATTTTTCTAGGACCAATTAAATGCCAAAAGATGTCAGCACCGAGCAAAACATCAATGGGTGCAGGCTTGTTAAAATAAGGATCGGCAAGTTTAATATTTTTAGGAAGTTTGAGTTGACTTGTATCTATATATTTATGTGGCATATTGCCCGATATAGTAGGTAATACTAAACAAGATAAATCAAAATTTGTTTGTTTGTGCTGTTTGGATTTCATTTTTATCAAACAACGCTCAGGTATGCCAGACAAAGGAACGCCACCTATGCCTAAAATATTTGTAGTATTTGGCTGAGGAGTCAACTGCAACTGTCGTTTCAAACGCTCAGTAATGATAGAAGTTTGACTCCCGCTATCTAACAAAGCGCGCACTGTTTGGCAAGCATTAGTGTCAGGATTAAAAATGTCAATAAGTGCTGTAGATAGTAAAACGTGGCTCTGAGAAGTCGCCAAACCAATGGTCACATCAGGATCTGGTTGTGAAGACTCTGCAGGCCGGAGAGCCGATTTTAGGATTTCCTTATGCAAAAGGGTGTGATGTCGCTTTCCACATTTGCGACAACAACGTAACCTACATCGATACGATGAGTGGCCGGTTCTCAAACAATTAAGACAGAGGTTTAACTTTACCGCCTCAGAAATCCTGTCCTCAATAGATTTGGAACGAAACGATGAGCAATCGTATACGCGATGCTCGCCGCCACAGACGACACACGAAGCGGGAGCAGCAGAGGAAGCACTGGGAGCGGCTGAAATTTGAAAAGATTTCATGTGAGACTTTTGCGAGCCAAGAAAGCCGCGTTTCGGCGTATTGACAGCCCTTTCAGGTTTATTTCGCTGGACCGATTCTAAAACGTCGGCGCGACCATTCAAAAATTTAAGAAAGTCACTGAGTAAGGGCATGTCTTCAAAAGAAGTATTTTTATACTCCTCCCATTTTAAATTGGTGCTAACGTCGAGCTTTGCTGAGACCATATGAATAATTAACGTGTCCCACTTGTCAGTAGGCTGGCCCAGCGTATTTAGTGCCCTTAAGTTCTTTGACACATGGTCAACTAAATAGCGCAAAGCCTTAGTCGATTCACGACCAACAGGTTGAAGATTAAAAAGTGAGTTTAAATGATTGGCAATCAATTGTTTTTTATTATTATATCGCTCACAAAGAAGTCGCCAAGCATCAGTATAATTTGCGTCAGTAACCTCCAAATTACTAATCACATGAGATGCCTCACCTTCCAAATACGAATTTAAATAATGAAACTTATGAATCGGCTTTATTCGATCATTAAAATGTATAAGAGAATTAAAAGTGTCTCTAAACTCGAGCCACTTAAAGTACGAGCCATCAAAGTTTGCTATTTTAATCAAAGGAAGTCTAAAATTTAATTCGTTAACATTATTACAATGAGACGTTTCCGATTTTACACTAGCAAACTCATTTTTATCAATAAATTTCTCAATTAAATTCTGTGCTATGCTCGTTAAAGAAAAAAAATCTTGTTCTATCTCTTCTCTTACATCAAGTTCAGCATCCAAGGAGATTGGATTCAAAATCTCGATCTGAGACTGCACTTCATCAAACTGCGTAAATAAACTTCGAAATCGATCCAATCTCAGTGTTAGTTCATTCCTTTGTTCAGTGTTTATACGATCGCAATTACTAATTTTATCAATATAATTCTTAAACTTTGTTATACGGCCCTTAATTGAGCTTCGAGTAACGTAAATGGCTGATTTCTCAGTCATTTTAATAATCTAAACTATAATCTCGAAGCAAACAAATGAATGAACCATTAAAATCAAGTAAAATATGCTAAAGAAACGATACGTAAATTTGCTCGGCTCGCGCTCCATACAAACGTGAGCGCGCGGCGCGTAGGCAGGCGGTGGTGGTGAGTGCAGGCGCACCGAATAAACTCGAGCAGGCGAGCGCGGCCGCGGGCGCAGGCGCGTGCCACGCGGTCAGCGAGCTGATGCACTAGGAAACAAGCAATGTGAATTAATATACGTATCTAGTTTCTATCTATTTTATTTTTTAGGTTAAATTATTTAGGTATCACTATGAGCAATAAGGTCTAAACTGAGTTAAAGTGAATTTACACGTAATATAAACGATGTCACTTTATAATACGTGCGTAAAAGAAATATTGCAATGAGAATTACACTATTCAGATAGGAAGTTATAAGATTGCTTAGAAGAGAATTCTAGCACTTTAGTGTGAATATATTTGCTTGTAAGAAAGCGGATAGTAGGTAGGTATAGTTTTGATATTATTTGAATGCAAATTACTAAATGACTAACTAGGAAATAGGCAAGGCTACTTAGTCAAATAGAAGGGGAAAAAAAGAATAGAATGAAGTAAAAAGGATAGGTGCACTTCTCTGGCTAAGCTATAGCTGCGGCGGCGCTGCAGGCTGCTGGCTGGCCGGCTGGCTTGAAGCGAGGGCGAGCTGGCTGGAGGCTTCGGAGTAGATGCAGTGGAGTCGACGGCTGGTCTGGACACGTTGAAGTAACACGTAGACGCCGTCCTGGTAACCTCCCTGTCTTATTAAATTTGAAGCTTCGGAGAAAAGGCAGTGGAGTCGGCGGCTGGTCTGGATACGGTGAAGTAACACGTAGACGCCGTCCTGGTAGCCTCCCTGTCTTCCTGAATTTGACACTTCGCTCTTGTGCACCACGTGTGTGGAATCTTCTAGATTTCTCAGCTTCGGAGTAGAAGCAGTGGAGTCGGCGGCTGGTCTGGATACGTCGAAGTAACACGTAGACGCCGTCTTGGTAACCTCCCTGTCTTCTAAGATTTGAAACTTCGCTTTTGTGCACCACGTGTGTGGAATCTTCTAGATCGCGTCGGGCACGTCGTCGATCACGTCGGGGTCACCATGTTGAAAGCTGGAGCTTTCTTTTGAGGTATAGTATAGTATGGAGTTCGAATAAAATTCTGTGTTGTTACGAGAAGTTATAATTCCATTTCCACAATGTTTAATTAAGTAGGATTTTACAAAAAGGTATCGCATACAGCGATGCTACGGAGAGTTGGGTCGCGACAGAGGGCGCGGTGCTCGATCGAACGGCGGCCGGCGGCCGGCCGAGGGAACCGGTTCCGTGCGTAGGGTCAACCCCGCGCGTCTCGCCCCGAGCGGCGTGTGCGGCCGCAACAAATACAAATAATTAATTAATGCAGAGCATTAAAAAGACCGACTTCACGTCAAAACTTTGACTGAGTCATCAACGTAAACATTCTCCGAAACCATACATATTTTTTCAAAAATTTGAAATTTGCAATGAACTTCTAAATCGATTTCAATTAAATTTATATGGAACCAACTATGAAGTATCCTCTATCATATAAAACAAGAATTTTCAAAATCGTTTCATAATTGTCCGAAAGATCGTCTGCTGGACTGGGAACGAAAGAAAAACGTGTGCCAGTCAAAGTCAAAGTCAAAGTCAAAAGAATCTTTATTTCGTAAGTATTTAAATACATTTGAAATAAGTCACAATTTACAAATTGAACTGAATCTACCACCACTTCGGAAAGTCGATCTGTTGAGAAGAAGTGGCAAGAAACTCAACAGCAATCATCTTTTAAAAATACACAATAACAATAACAACAACAACAATTTACAATCTTCTTGCATCCGGATATCTTATAATAAAACTTTATGCTTATCCTTAAATCTATCGAAGGGTTAATCTTAAATATTTTGGAGTTTTATTATAAAAGCGTACACATTGACCCATGAACGAGTTGGTGATCTTCTGGAGTCTACTATTATATTTATACATTAGGCAATCAAGTACTAGACAGAAACGTAGACATAGATATAGAGGTAAAGATAGAAGTAGATAGATGTAGCGATAGAGGTGAGAGACATTACAGATAATGTGGATGGAGATGAGGATAGTCGTGGACAGAGACTGGACACTAACACGGACGTGAACATGGGGGAATGGGATGGAGATGGGGAAGTCAGAGTCAAATTCAAAAAAGTAACATAGTCATAAAGTCTTCAGCAAAACGACCTGGCACCGCTAGCAGCACCCGTTCACGAGTATAACGTAAGCACCAGCCATCACTCTCCTCAACCATATTTTAGGGAAGAGGGTGACCCGACACCCGACGCTACCGCTAGCCATGCCGCCTGAGGGAGCATGACGTTCTTGCTGTTGTATGGATAAGAAGGAGATGGAGATGGCGTTGGATGAGAAGGAAACGGAGATGGTGTTGGAGATGGAGTTGGAGATTGAGAATATTTGAAAAACAATTTACAACCAAGGACTTTTATCGTCCATATATTCAGAAATTGTATAAAAGCCTTTACTACACAATTTTTGTTTAATAGTTTCTTTAAATTTATCAAGTGGTAAGTCTTGAATATTTGTGGGAACCTTATTATAAAAACGTATGCATTGACCCATAAATGAGTTAGTGACTTTATGAAGTCTACTATCATAGCCGGCTAGCTTGTACTTATTTCTAGTATTAACATTATGCAAGTCACATTTTCTATGGAACATGTTTAAGTTCTTTTTTACATACATAAGGTTTTCAAAGATATATTGTGAGGCAAAGGTAAGAATATTAATTTCTTTAAACTTATTTCTAAGTGTCGCCCTGGAATTAAGTTTGTAGATTGAGCGAATAGCCCGTTTCTGCAGCACAAAGATGGTTTGAATATCGGCAGCATTTCCCCACAGGAGAATGCCGTATGTCATTAAGCTATGAAAATAACCAAAATAAACCAACCGCGCAGTAGCTTCATTAGAGATATTTCGCATCTTTTTGACGGCATATGCTGCAGAACTAAGTCTCTTCGCCAACCTTTCTATATGTGGTCCCCATAGCCCGGAAAGTTGCTTCTCTTTCCGGGCATACTGTAAAAGTCAGTTAAGGGACAGACGTTTAAAAGGCGTTTTTACGGGCGATAGGCTGACCCCCTGTCAAATTTGTCAAACGTGACATCAGTGGTCTTGTAACCTCTGGTGTTCTGCCTACCCCATAAGGGATACAGGCGTGACGTTATGTATTATGTATCGTATAAAAAAGACTCGAAAAAAAACATACAGATGAATTGAGAACCTCTTCTTTTTTTGGAAGTCGGTTGAAAAGGAACAATTTAACCCACCGCTTGTCCTCATATAACACAACGCGCACACTTATGTCATAGGTACACAATATACCTACAGTACTGTATAAACATTACTAACAACATACTCTTTGAGACCCGTGTCATTCTGTCAACTGTCTTCAATGTCATCCTGTCATCTGTGTCGTTAAGTGACAGGGAATGGGTTAGAAGAGTTGCGAAGCTATAACGATATTTATATCCGGATCCATGTCACAAGTTTTTTTTGGATATAAGGATAAAATGTTTTCAAATTATTTGCGGATAAAAGTTGCTATAGAAAACCTGACATCATGTTAAGTTCCTTTGGGCTGTTACATTTATTTAGATTTGATCATAAAAGGTAAAAAAAAATTGAAAAATCAATAACAATATGTTATTTCATAATGTTGTAGTAAATTAATGTGGGCGTCATGTTATGAGCGCTAAACACTTATTGCGTTAACTTTGAATACACTTTAAACGCTTTACATAAATAACAGTGGTTTGTCACAATTGCAATTTTAAACTTAATATTCAAGAGAAGGTAAACAGCAGATTAAACTCTTAGTTCGAATATTGGAAACATATCATCAATATTTAGAAATGAAATGCTAACGTTGATGACATATGCAACAAAGATAGCTCTAAAGGTAAGAAAGCTTTAAGTTTTACCATGTTTACTAACAAATTATGGATCGCTGGTCTGAAAATAAACGTTTTATTATTATGCATATCCAAATCAACTCGCCTTTCGGCGGAAAAGACCCGACAATAAGACCAGTCGGTCGGGGATCAGGGCAAGAGGGACAGAAACCGGCGAACTATTCGGGCAGTATCCAGCAAAACCGCTCTTTGTATGCGTGCTGGAAGCGAACCACCGCCGAATCCCAGCCTTTCAAGGTTTCTGCCCAAAGTGGCTGGGGTCGAACCGTTTGCGGATATTACAACCGGGATGATTTCGGTGGACATAACTTCCCACATTTCGGTCCCCTCGTGTGCAAGGACCAAGTACTTGCGTTGCTTTTCGGTCTCGGCCTTCACGAGGATCTCGTCATGTGGTACAGTTATTATTATTTCGGCATTTCAAAATCAACACGCTTTTAGGTGGAAAAGACCCGACAATAAGACCAGTCGGTCGGGTATGAGGGCGAGAGAGAAAGAAACCGGCGAACGATTCGGGCAGTATCCAGCAATACCGCTTTCTGCATACGTGCTGGAAGCGAACCAATGGCGAACCCCAGCCTTTCAAGGTGTCTGACCAGTGTGGCTGGGGTCAAACCGTTTGCGGATATTATTATTATTTTTCAAAAAAAGACGATAAGTCTCTCCCCTTTTACGGCAAAGAAGGTCTGAAAAAGAAGGGTACTCGGGCTTAAGCCAAGAGTATCTGCTGGTGTTTTTAAATGGTAAATGATGATGATACTGTGGATGATGATAAAAATTTGCGAGTTATAGGACACGTGTTTAGTATGACGGCTTTTTGAATTGAGTTTATGATTTAATATGGTAGTTTTAAGTTTTTAAGGCTCTGGACAAGGGTTTTTGGTATAATACCTGTTGTTGATATTGCTATTGGGACTGTGTGAACGGTGTCGGACCTCCATGGGGTCTTAAGTTCGATTGCTAGCTCCTGCTATTTATTAATTTTTTGTCATAGCGTAGACTGTAGGTTGTTTGTGTTAGGTACGGCTATATCAATTAAATAATCTTGATTGTTTGTTATATACTTAGCTTATAACAAGCTTTCAAGATGTTTATTAGCGTCAGGAATGTTGAGTTAATAACTCAATGTAGACCAAAACCACAACAATTAAAAATAAAGATTTGAAAAAGTAACATCAAACAGTGCATAGATAATAGAATCGTTATTTACCACAGATATTACAAGTTATCTAATACAGTAGCCGGCTCACGTGTCGGCGGAATCAGCTGTAGCCGGCGCCCCGGGCTTCCAATCCTTGAGCCTGATTTATACTCGGCGCCGACCTGCCGACGTAGATCAGTGAGGAGATAGACGCGACACATTTTGGTAGGCATCTAAATTGCCGCCGTTTGGATACCAGCGTTGGTTGCTTGTTATTTTACGGTAGAGAAACATTAAATGCGAAGTGACAGGCTTTTTGCTTCTTAAATGAAACATAGAATAGTTGACGTAACTTTGTACTTAGATATTGTAATTTTTTATATAAATAAATTGTGAAAAAAATATTATATTCACTTACTTAACTAACGCAGGCTTAAGGTACGCAGAAATAAATGGGTTTTCATTGAATAGTATTGGCTGATTATTATCTCAGACTCAAAGTACAGAAGGCAGCACATCAAGCGTTACAAATGTGTCAAAAAAATTTACGTGAGTCTGAAATCTATGCCCTCGAAATTAAGTTAAAATTAGTTGGGGAAATTTGATAGGTAATGTAACGCTCGATCTGCTGCCTTCTGTACCTATAACTAGCTCTATAACTCAAGACTCTACAAGAATAACCAATAACTAGTGTAGATAAAGGTCAAATGCGGTCAAATTACCACTTTGGCAATGGGGTGGGGAACCTCAGACGCCAGTGGTTGCGGGTTCGCTTCCCGCCCGGAACAAGAAAAAAAAATGTTCCGGGTCTGGGTGTTTATGTATATGTGTATTTATATTCTAGGTTCCACCCTAGTTCGCTGCATGGCATCCCATAACACAAGCTATGCTTACTTTGGGGCCATGTAGTTGGTGTGATTGTCTGGAGATTTCATTTATTTATTTATAATTTAACTCTAAAGTATTTTTTTTTATTTCAGTCATAAAACGAAAGCTGAAGAACTACCTCAAGACAAAACGAATATAAAAGCTTTAATATCTAAAGCCATATTACAGTCATATTGTTCTGCATTCACAAGATTAAATTAAAAAGGTCTAGACTTTGAGGCAGTATTCTTCTCCGGACTTTATTCTATGACTTTTTATTAATGAGGCAATATCGGAGTGCCGCAGGGCAGCGTATTTGTCCAGCTCAAGCTACCCCTTTCCGGCGCAAACCTATACATTTCAGCGAATGTTTGACAAGATTTCCCTGAGTTATGGCATTTTGGGAAACTTTTTTGGAGTTTCAAAGAACTCTTTTGGGATATTTGTCAAGTTTAGGTAAGAATAAAGCTTTTTTAGCGTTTTATTTTTTCGTTTGTATAGCAATATGAAACGTAAATTAGCTTTACCACAATTTTTGCAAAATAATCTAGAATTAATCATTTACTAGATTATTTTGCACAAGGTGAGGGTTCAAATTCCAGCGGCGGATATCGGTGTGATGAACACAGATATTAGGCGTCAAGTCTTTGATTCTAATAAAAATATGTAATTATTCAATATTTATCTTTATATATTTCTTAAGTATATCAGTTATCTAGTATCCAAAGAACTTGTGTCTTTAAGAAACTTAATTTGGGCTACATAATGTTGTGTGAGTGTCAGAAATATCTATTAAATATTTATTATTATTTATTTACATCATGCCTGAATTTCACAGGTTCACAGCTGATTGCGAGATAAATATGCAGTATTTACACCTAAAACAATTTTTTCATAGACAAGCGATGGGTATTTGGCAACATTTTTTGGGAAATATTTGAAGCGAGCGTCAACGGTCTTATCTAGGCCAATCACCATAACCTGAAATTAAATTGAAAATATGTAATCGAATAGTAAAAAGTGTACACAAACTATTAAGTACTTATGCGATGTTTTTCATGCTTGTCTTGCAAAAGTCTTGTATGTAACTTGTCTTGTATGTAACTATTTGAATACTTCATCTTTTTGACCGTGGTTTAAAGAATGTATAGTCCAGTGTACAAACATAGGGGAGATATTGGAGGACGTGTTGATAAATTGCGGTCAGCGCTCATGATGCATTAGAAAGTGTATGATATAAATTTATCTTTACTTTTTATAGGTAGCTGTGTCTCATCTTAATCTAAACTGGAAATAAATAATAATGAATTGTTTTAAACTATCGCGGTTATTTTTACTATGATTTAATGTATTTACGGGATTCTTACCACGGTTTTTGATTTTATTTTCGCACGTCCGATATTTCAATGCTGTTACAAGCACCATGATCGCGGACTGGCAGATGTAGGTAGGTGGCGATGACAGTTAGAGGCAGATAAATCGATCTACCCCCTTTCTTATTCGTTTTGATCTGCTACTACTGGAACTCACATTAATGTCACTTTTGCAAAACACGCTCACAGTATCACTGGGTTTTTGACTGGACACACCACTTTCGCTGTTTTGAAAATAAAATCAAAAACCGTGGTAAGAATCCCGTAAATATATCAAATCATAATTATGTATTTTTTTAAATATAAACTGGAATAAGTAAACTTATATTATGGGAACCATATAAGATTGGTTTCTCATCCAAACTACTTGTTAAATCACCAAGTAAAAGGGTTTGATAATTCCCGATTTTGTAATTCCTATTCATACACATTTGTGGCCAAAATTTATCATAATTCACACGCCGCACAGGAATCTAACCAGGAAATGACCACACCGGAAGTGCTGCCCTGCCGGAACTACACCTTATTTCCTGTTTCTAAACTCGAGCTTTCTACTCCACGCCCGGGGTAAAGGTTGGGATAAATTAATTGTGAATAGGCAGTCTCGTTATCATAACGTAAACTTATATAATTGATACAGAGAAATCATTCGTAATTTTGTATTTAAAATACTCGAAAACTACTACACGGAAATTGAAAACATTTTAACATCAGAGAACTTAAATTCATTAGGTAAGTATGATTTTAACTAATTTTAGACGAGACTTTAAAAATTACACTGTAAAAATGAAATGTCACAAACGAATTCTAATTATGTACTTATTTCAATTTAATTAAATGTTATCACGGCGCTTGTTTTTCAACGAAGTACCTTTAATGAAATAGTAAGGAGTTTTATTTCAGAGCCAATCTTACAAGTAGGTAGGTAAGTAGGTACTGCCGTTGTTAGGGATGCAGGACAGTGTTTCACTCTCATGATTTCCTTTCCTCACGCATCAATTGAGATTTCCCCTTTACAGGACTTATTTCCCCTCAAAAAAAATCTGCTCTAATTTTTAGTTTTGGCATCAGTGTAGCATCTAAAATAAAGGTCTTTAGTTATAAATTTTCTATTATATATAGCCCACGCCTCTGATGAAACCATACTATGATTTACATTAAATGAGACCACAAAATCATGGATTAGTCGACTTTGCACATAATTACTTTGATATAATAATGAAAGTGCACATCACTAGCTGTCAATTTTTTTCTAATGTCTTCCCCTTTTTCTTCCCCTCTGGACCCTGATTTCCCCCCAAAAGGAGTATTTCCCCTCATTGTGGAAACACTGTGCAGGACTGTTGGAAACTGATTTGACTACCGAGTACCCAGTGACTGTAGGCTTGACTCGGATGTAACCTCTTGGCAATATTAGTATTCATATTCAAAGATATTATACAATAATATACTAATACGAGTTAACGTCGATTTACTAACCGTCTGTTATAAATCATCCAAGGTTATAGCCGTTTTGTTTATAGTAATTTGTCATCTCTCAAATATCGATTCTCTAATAATATTATAAATTCGAAAGTCTATCTGTCTGTTGCGCATTCCCGCTACAATTACTGAATTTTAACGCAACTGTACAGATATAGACTATACTTTGCGAAATACGTTTCAGCTTGTTGAGATCGTCACTTACAATCAGGAGTCAGGGGAAACAAGGAAAAACATAAAAAGTAAAAATTTATGTAGGCATAATATCGGGTACGGCTATTTTCTTTTTTTCTTTCAATATCGAATTCCATTAAAAACTCATCATCATAAAAAAGCAGATTTTAGATGTTAATCCAATCTGATCTTCGAAATAGGATAATGTTTCAAAGGTCAACACTTAACTGAAAAAAGATTCCTCGACACCAAAGTAAAATACCCAAAGTAAAGATATTCAAGTTTTATATTCACTTACCTACATAGAATCATCATATTTATGAAAGTTGTTTTATACGAAAATGATAAAAATACACTTTGATTATTTACATAACAGACAGATATAGCTTTAAAATTTTAAATTACTTGTATAAAATAGAGACAAACAGAAACCACTTTTATTCTAATCAATGTCAATATTTTACATACAAACGCCTCCTTATCAAACCGTAAGTAGCTCTCGAGAAAAGAATGCCCATAACCACACCAACTGACCGTAAACAAAATAAAAAACGCCATTATTTTGACAACTTTATACAAGAATCGAATACTGCCATATTAAATTACTTCACATAAATTAAAAACACACAAAAACGAGGAAATAAAGTCTAAAATTGAATACTGTTTACTTCACACTGTAGTAACCACTTTATTTTCCAAGTCATTGAATAAAATAAAAGATCTCTAATTCTTTGAGATAAGTTTTAAAATCGTCTGTTTATGAAACGAAGCGGTTGTAGAATGTAAAGTTGTAAAGACAGCTTTGGATATATTGTCCAAAGGTTTACGATTCTGTATAGCTTTACGTAAAAAGAAGTAGAAAAGCGGACAAATATGAAGCTGGGTCTAAATTAAAACCAATCGCGTCTTAATTCTTAGCGTTAGGAAATAACAATAAAAATTTTTTTCAAATGAAAGACGTTTTTAACCAAATTTCACAAGGCCAATTAAACTGTACACGAGTTAAACTGTAAAATTTAACACGATAACAAATTGGTTAAAAAGAAAATATCTCGTTTATTGTCCAAAAAATTACGTTAATATCGTAACATTTTATTTTGCACGCTTGATACATTTGAACTTCCAGTCCATTTTTTTAAATCGATTTCCAATCATTAAATCTAGGTGTATCTGAAATTATGGAAATTCCTGTACGTTCATATTTCATCTAGAATTGTAAGACAAATCATTCATACTCAAAACTTAACATAAACCAATCTCATGACTTTTTCATCATAATCATGTAATTTTTCACATTTCTCAATGTTACTTCAAACTAAGTAAACCATTGAAAAGTTCGCGGCCTTGTCAAGAAAACAGAATAAAGTACATACAAAAATATTTTTATTTTTCGACGTAATCTCCATTTAGCTCTATGCACTTCGTCCATCTGCTTTCCAGAGCTTCCATACCTGTTTTAAAAAAAGATTCCTCAAGGTCTTCAAAATACAGGTTAACAGCGGCTTCGACCTCTTCATTCGTTAAAAATTTCTGCCCACCGAGGTGTTTTTTCAGGTTTGGAAACAGATGAAAGTCCGAAGGTGCCAAATCAGGAGAATAAGCTGGATGTGGCAACAATTCGAAACCACAATCACGAATTTGAGCCATAGACTCGACAGACGTGTGGACTCGGGCGTTGTCCTGGTGAAACAACACTTTCTTTCTCAGTAATCCTGGGCGTTTCTGTTTAATTTCTTCACGTAAACGGCGCAGAAGGGTGCTATAGTACGCAGAGTTTATTGTTTCGCCTTTTGGAAGGTAGTCCACCATAATGACACCCTTAGCATCCCAAAAAACCGATGCCATCACCTTGCCAGCCGACAGAATTGCATTTGCTTTTTTCGGAGTTGGTTCACCTGATTTTTTCCATTGTTTGGATTGTTGTTTTGATTCTGGGGTATAGTGGTGAACCCAGGTTTCATCCATTGTCACAAATCTGTCAAGAAAACCTTGTGAATCAGCCTCGAACATCTCCAAACAGTCGCTTTTGCTCTACTGAAAGCAATCTGGGGACCCACCTAGCCGAAACCTTAGAAAAGCCGAGTTCATGGACAATGATGTTTTGCGTTCGTTCATATGAGATGCCTATAGTGTCTGCAATTTC
Organism: Stenoptilia bipunctidactyla; assembly: GCA_944452665.1. Lineage (NCBI taxonomy): Eukaryota > Metazoa > Arthropoda > Insecta > Lepidoptera > Pterophoridae > Stenoptilia > Stenoptilia bipunctidactyla. The sequence continues at coordinate 1,802,829 of OX101738.1, read as the reverse complement.
TCTGATAGTCAATCTACGGTCTTTCAATATGAGATCACACACTTTATTGATGTTTTCTTCGGTCGTAGACGTCATTGGCCTGCCGGAGCGAGGGTCATCTTTGATGTTCTCTCGTCCACGTTTAAATTCTGCAACCCATTTTTTCACAGTGGTATAAGACGGGGCAGATTCCCCTAATGTTGTTTGCATGTCATCATGGATCTCCTTTGGTGTCAATCTTTTTTTAAACAAATATTTAATCACAGCACGTTGTTCAAATTTCTCCATTAGTGAAAATTTGTTCTACACACGTATTTATATTGTTCGTAAAATTTTATTTAAACAAGATATCAAATTGAAAATTCGCGGGCTGACAATTGAATAATGAGAGTTCAAAATGACGGCAGAAAAAATAACAAAAGTTTTTTTTTTAATGACCAGGCCGCGAAATTTTCAACCAATGTAGTACTACACCGCCGGCTTTACTATTGAACTATCTGCTGCTGATTTATTTATTTATTTGTTATCATTTTTAGGAAACATACAGCATGTAAAACACTGAAAACTAAAAGAAAACATTAAAAGTACATAGGCCAGCAAAGTCTCCACTATAACATAATACCTAATGTGCAGTTTTTATTGCAGTCTGGCAAATGAAAGCAAAAATGAAAAATTCTGGCGAATTAAAAATCCCATCATGGTAACCCCGACGTATATGACACATATGGATTAAACAAACATGATACTTTATTAATTTTTTAAATAAAATTATCGTAAAAAATAACAATATTGGTACTGTCCTACTTTTTCATGAGAAGTATATAATTAAAATGAAAGGCAACAAGTGTTACTCAGGCTTAAAATAAAACAATAAAATACAATAATTATTTTTATTCATTTTGTAATCAAATCTGAATCTAGCTATTGTATATGGAATGAATCGTCAGTCACTGGTATCGCTGTTTCCTACATTGGTTATGAAACAATCAAATTTTTATTTTTTTTATTCATTTTCAAATAATCTCAATTTCCAAAACCACCAACAACCGTTCGATTGACAACAGTGACACTAGAATAAGTTGCCATATAAAAGTTTGCAAAAACCCCCATTGTCTCCTTTGGTTAGCCAGACTCTATCTTCCAACTTGGGCCACACATTTTTATCGGCAGTTTGCAAATTGTCGGCAAAGTGGGAATATAAAATTGTTATAAAGAGAACGTGTTGCGGACAAGCGGTTAACGACGAAGCTGTCGCACTCAGCCACGCGGCAATGAATAGGTTAACTTACAAAGTGTCATGGCGGTAGCGGAAGGTGCTATCTAAAGGATTCCTTTTTTAAATATCGCGGTAATGACTTGGATAGTTGAATGCACGTATTGCTTATAGCAGCTCCAATCTTTTCTTTGCTTCAATAATAAAGGACAGGAACGAGGATCAACAGAAAATACATTTTAGTTTTACAAACTTAATATTTTTAAGTTAAGTAGGTACAGTTTAGTTTTGCTGATCTCCAACATACATACATACATAACTTCACACCTGTATCCCTTATGGGGTAGGCAGAACACCAGATGTTACAAGACCATCTGATGTCACGTTTGACAAATTTGGAGGTATTATAAAGATGGAGAGAGACTATTGTAGTGACAGGGGGTCAGCCAATCGCCCACTAAAACGCCTTTAAAACCTCTGTCCCTTTACTGACTTTTACAGTATGCCCGGGAAGAGAAGCAGCTGGCACATTCTATGTTTTTTTTTTCGCTCCCAGTCCAGCATGATTTTGCTGATCTCCAACGTGTATGATAAAATGTTTTTTAGTCGTTATTTAACTTTTCTGTATAAAATTATTTGTTTTTCTGCAATTTTATGCAGATTTATTTCAGCTAAACTAGGGAAACGAAACTTTCTGCAAAAATACCCCAATAATAGACTAGCACAAGTCGGCAGCTTTAAATACTACATAGCATACGATCATATGTTTTGTCCTATTTTACCTCATCTACACTTACTATGGATGAGATTAAGTTCAAATGTTGGCCAAGCTGTGCTTGCTGTCAAGTATTACAGGCAACTTAAAGTTCCTATCAGTAAAGTCGTTGAAACTTTTGGAAAGTTTTCTAGCAAAGTGTTTTCAATAAGCTTAGTAATATACAGTCAACTAGCCGGGTGCAGTGATGCAGTAAAATATGGTAATTTATTAAACTTCGCAGGAGATTTTAATATAGAGGGGTTATTCTGAAGTTTTCATTATTAAGTATGCGTTTGTTCTATTTCAAAGTGTTTGATTTTTGGTTTATTGTGAAATTAATATACATACTTGTGTATGAATGTAATCAAGCAGCAGACTTATAACCAAACAAATATTTAGGGTGACTGGTGGGTCACTTTTGAAACTCAAGGATGTGATAGTTTGAGATCATACATGAAGAGAAAAAATATAATAAAAAGTAAATATTAATTATTTACTGAGTAAACTTAACCGAAAGTTAAAGAATTGATAAGGCAACCCATGGTTAGGTGTCGCGATTGACTCAGGCGTAAGTAAAGCAGATAATAACATAGTAGTATTTATTTATAGGGAATCCTAGTGAAAAATTAACTACCTATTTTTATTACATAATTATGTTCAGAATCGAAAGAAAGAAAGAAAGAAAGAAAGAAAGAAATCATTTATTTGCTGAATAAGGTCGGTATTTACATGGTAAGTTAACATTATAGTGCAGCATACTCAACCGTGCAACGGTGTGCAAATTTTTCTATGTCCTAAATCAATTACATAATACCTACCTATCAACATTAATATTGAAAAAAGAAAAACATAAATATCATTCAAAATTTTAAATTATATGGTCATAACAAAAATAACAAATATAAAAAATTATTGGTAAAATATGTCAAAATTTATAAAGTATGTATGTCAAAGTAGTACAATAAAATCACAAATATCAGTTTAAAAAGTCATTCACGCTATAATAACATTTTTCGACCAAATAATTAAATAATTCCTTTTTAAAATTTCTCAATGTCATATTTTTTAAAAAACTTGGCAGTTTATTATATATTCTAATAGCCATACAATACACATTTTTAGAATATAGGTTCAGTTTTTGGGCAGGTGCAGGTTCAGTATCTAAAATTTGCCACCAGTCATCCTGTATAAATAATGTCGTTAACTTTATTTCAAATGTTTCCTGATGAACAATATTAAAAAAGAAAATAATTTAATTTGGTTTTGCCACACTTTGAAGATGGACACAATGTGAGCAATCTTGAATCTAGAAATGAAAAAAGTTGATGTATGTAAAGTGGTGTAAACCGATGGTAGATTATTTATTTATCAAGCTATTTGTATTATCTTCCATGCTGGACTGGGAGCGAAAGAAAAACATAGAATGTACCAGCTGCTTATCTTCCCGGGCTTACTGTAAAAGTCAGTTAAGGGACATAGATTTTGTTAACGCTTTGTGGGCGACAGGCCACACAGGTTTTTGTGACCCCCTGTCACTGCAATAGTCTCTCTCCATCATTATAATTTCCTCCAAACGTAACATCAGATGGTTTTATAGCCTCTCGTGTTCTGCCTACCTCATACGGCGTGAAGTTATGTATGTATTGTTTTTTGTATATTTTCTTTGTTTCACTTATATTTTTAAAGTATACCTGAGATCAGTTACAAGTGATCAATTTCAAAATTATCTATTATTTGAAAAAAATCGCGTGCCTACTAGCTGTAAGGAATTCTTTTGATCAGTTACTGGTTTTTTTGAACTTCAGCTTATTATCAATCTTAATAATCTTACTTATAAATTAATATCTTCGCTTGGTGGTAGGATCCCTTCTGGGTCCGCCTGGCTAGCTACCACCCTTTATACAAAGTCTGCCGCCAAATGTTACCGCTCCGGCGGTAATGTGTTCCGGCAATATTGTATAAAGAGCCAGTTCCTTCCTAAACCCGTGTGCTTTCATCTTCGACCTCATCGTCACTTACCATCAGGTGAGATTGAGGTCAAACGCGGGTTTAGTCACTTATAAAAAAAAAAATGTGGAAGTTTAGATGTATGGATGTTTGTTCCTCAATCACGGGAGAACGGTTCAACGGATTTGGATGAAATTTGGTATAGTGATGGTGTACAGTCTGGAATAGCACATAGGCTACTTTTTATCCCGACATTCCCGCGGGATTTGAAATTGTGCGCAACAGCTAGTATTTAATATGTCTGCAATACCAGAATAGCCCCCTCGTTATCGAGTCCTCTAAAACTGTTGCGTCGTCCTCGCCGCGCTACGTGCTGCGGCTCTTCTAGTATGACTTCATCACACACAGGCGTTGTATTCTGTACTAAGCAATTGATAGTTGCGATATTTGCTCAGCAACCAAGTGAATAACCCTGTCACATCTACAGTAATTCAACTTCATACAAACGGACGAAACGTGAGCTATACGCGGCTTGATCTCGGCATGCGGCCAGTCGCGAGTGTCTGCATACCGAACTGTTGATTGATTGAGCTTACGTATTAATATGCCGATTGCCTATACTTTAAAATTTAACAAAGCATCTTTTCTTGCGTCTCAGTCAAGGCGCAAGTATTTTTCAAAAAACTTATTGTCTTTGAACACTTCCTATTAAATTAAAAAGTATTTTATTTGTCTATATATATGAAGAAAGTATATTTGCAGTCACAAAACAAAATGGAAGTAAACACAAAGTAGGCAAATGTAATTTAAACGCTCAAGGCGGAAAGCCCTATCACATGTGAACGGAACGCGGCGCTGCTGTAGGCATTTATTACAAAGACGCGGCCAAGTTCAATTACTGTTGATATCTGTACTGCGACCCAGTCGTAGATGGTTCATGGTACATAATATAAAATACCTTTTCATAAAAGTTTGTACACTGTGGTCTTTTCTAATATTGAAATACTACTTGATTGCTAATTACTTGAAGGATTTAATTATTTGGGTACTTACGCAAAATTTCTTCGTGTCAATTTAAAGTGCCCCAAAATCTGAAAAGAAACACTAAATGTTAAAATAATAATAACAATAAAGTTGAATTCAAGAATTTCAATTAGACTTATTTACTTTTAGATTTTTATTTATTTTATATCGGCATACGCAACATGGTCCGATATTGTTGATGATTATTATAATCATCGAGTCACTTAGTAAGTAGGTATATTAATATTCAAGGGTGATTTTTTGCTTTATTAATACATATTAATGTTTCCTCAACAATTTTTTTTTTTCTTAGATTTGTAATACTTACATGGATTTGTTTAACTTTTGTTCTGTTTTTTTTTTTAATTATATGTTCATGTTAAAATTTTTTTACCACTTTGACCCCTACAATTAAAAACTGTATAAAATCGTCAATGAAGGGGTTGTACCGAAACCTAAATAGTTGTATTTACAGGTCTCAATTGCAGGGTTTTCTTTTTTTTATTATTTTATTGGTTAAATTGGACTATATGACATTTTATTTTCGGAAATAAATATAAACAGTTTTATTTAGTAGCTATCTATGTAAAATATTGTAAGTACGATGATAGTTTAGTGTCTTATTTCTTATTTTATAATTAGTTAAGTATAATTACTGTTTCATAGCATTGATATACCTATTAATTTAGGTTTTGGTCTTGAATTACGATTGTAATATGAAATTAATTTATTTACTTGTTTGTTAAAATTATATTTTGTCATGATCTCTCCCTCCCTCAAGTCGACTTGCCCACACTGCCCAAATTCCTCGCGGGCCTTCTCTCGTCATGGTCTCAGAGTCCACATTGGACGCATTCACAAAGATGTGGCTCGCTTGCCTTCGCATTCTGGTCCCGCAAATATCTCTTCTACTACTGGTCAGACTCAGCCAGCAGAGAGTGATCTCAAAGGTCTCGCCACTCTCAGGAGATCAGTGAGGGTGTTACAACACATCCCGAAGGGGGCTCGGTGTTTGGCCGCCGGGAAACTTTGCGAAATTATTTGCAAGTGCATTAAATCCAACGAATTGATTGACTGGTGTAGGCTGCTTACATTTGCTTATACGGCGTTAAGGGCACCAGACCCACAGAGCCCGGGTAATCTGACTACTAAAGTTAAATCTAACATACAACTTGCCGTGCCTTGTGATTTTAACAATATTGACCCCATTAAAGCGTCTCGCCCGTTACATTCAATAATTAAGACCATACAATCAAAGGTCTTCGAGGGTGATCTGAGCGGTGCTGTCCGCTTATTGATGTCTGATGACGTTATGGCAGTCCCAAGTTCAGAAACGCTCACTTCTCTTCAAGCAAAGCACCCAGCTCCCTCCCGTTCACTGTCGGAACCCGACCCGCCAAGTAGGTCCACTGCCGCTTTATTGGTAAATGTTGAAGAGGTGGTTTACGCTCTGAGCACATTTAATAACGGGTCATCAGCTGGTTTGGATGGAATCAGACCTGCTCACCTAAAGGAGCTCACTTCGATTGCAGCTGGTGACAATGGTCAACGTTTGCTTGAGTCCCTTGTGAACCTGTGTAATTTTTTATTAAGTGGGCAGATAAACCCAGGCATTTGTCCATATTTATATGGAGCATCTCTGTTTGCTTTGAACAAGAAAGAGGGTGGTATTAGACCTATTGCTGTGGGGAGTACATTTCGTCGTTTAGTGGCAAAGTTAGGTTGCCGTGCGGTCAGAAACGCGATGGCTGGCCGTCTTCAGCCACATCAGTTAGGATTTGGCATACCAAGGGGATGTGAAGCGGCTATTCATGCCGTGCGCAAATTCTTAGCAGAACCAGAGAACGAAGACTGTGATGTCATCAAATTAGATGTCAAAAACGCATTTAATACAGTGGAAAGGGAAGTAATTCTAAGTGAGGTAAGCGAACATGTTCCCTCTTTATATCCTTTTCTTTTCCAAGTTTATCAGTCTCCCTCTAACCTTTACTACGGTGATTCCCTTATCCTTTCCCAGGTGGGCGCCCAGCAAGGAGATCCACTTGGGCCGTTAGTTTTCAGCCTTGCAATACACAAAATCATATCTTCACTGAAATCCCCCCTCAATATTTGGTACTTGGATGACGGGACCATAGGAGGTAAGCCAGAAATCGTGAAAGAGGATATCACCAAGCTTCTTTCTAGTTTTAAAGAAATTGGACTGGAAGTGAATTCGTCAAAGTGTGAGCTGTTCTCTTGTGCACCCACCACCAATTCCTTTTTTTCCTCTTTCCTCACCTTGCTTCCAGGACTCAAAGTAATGTCCCAAGATAAATTTATCCTCTTAGGCTCACCCATTTTCCCAGATGGCATTCCGGATACTAAAAAACGGCTCCTACTCCTGGCACAGGAGCGTCTGAAAGAAATCTCTGCTCACGTTGCCCTGGTGCTGCTGCGATCATGCCTTGCAGCTCCTAAGATTACCCACCTATTAAGGACAGCTCCAACTTGGTTGTACCCGTCTGAGTTGGCTTCTTTTGACGAAACGTTAAAACACACGGTCGAGCTGGTTCTCAATGTGTCACTTTCCAGTAATCAGTGGGATCAAGCCTCTCTTCCAATACGACTTGGGGGTCTTGGCGTGCGGCGTGCCCGGGATTTGAGTTTGCCGGCTTTTCTTGCATCAGCCCACGGGGTGACTGACCTCGTCTCTGAAATTTGTGTACCTGATGGAGTCGGGGTCAGCTTACCATTCGTTCGTGTAGCTCTGGAGGAGTGGGTGGCCCGTTTTCCAAATGCTGCGGTTCCCACGAGTCCCACAATACAGCGAGCTTGGGATGACGTCGGCACAAGGATGATGCTCTCACGGCTTATGGATGCGGCTGCAAACGTTGATTTAGCCAGACTCAGGGCAGTTTCAAGAACTGAATCTGGAGCGTGGCTGCAGGCGTTGCCTTCGCCCTACATGGGAACTCTGCTTGACAGCGACTCAATGCGTGTGGCAGTAGCACTTCGCCTGGGCTGTGATGTCTGTGAACCTCATCAATGCATCTGCGGGTCCAGGGTGTAGGCGAATGGTCATCACGCATTGAGTTGCTGTCGTTGTGCAGGTAGATTCCCCCGCCACCACGCTCTAAATGACATCGTCCGGAGAGCGTTGATTTCGGCGTGTATTCCGTGTGTCTTGGAGCCACCGGGACTTAGTCGCTCGGACGGAAAAAGGCCAGATGGCCTTACTTTAGTGCCATGGGAGCGCGGAAAGTGTTTGCTGTGGGACGCCACTTGTGTCAGCACGTTTGCTGCATCACACCTCCAGCGCACAATGCGGTCAGGTGCAGCCGCCGCTGAAGCGGCCGCCATTAAAAAGCGGGAAAAGTATCGTAACTTAGAGCCTAATTACTACTTTGTGCCCCTCGCTTTTGAGACCTCAGGGTGTTGGGGGTCGGAGGCATTAGCCTTCATAAAGCAGATTGGTTGCCGACTGAGGGAGAGAGGCTTAGATGCCCGCTCTGGGTCTTACTTGGCGCAGAGGTTGTCCATTGCCGTACAGAGAGGCAATGCGGCTAGTGTGATGGGTACCTTTGCGCCCGGTATGACCCGGGGAGGCCTCTTCAATTAGAATAATACTTGGATTAATTTTTGTATATATTTAGGCACTAAGAAAGGTCATTTATGTACTTAGTTTAAGGTTTTCATTTTGTTTATTCTTTATTTGATTTTTAATTTAATTTGGTATGTTACCTTTAAGTAGATATAAGTATTTTGTACATTTTTTATTTTATTGGTAAATAAATATATGTATAATACTTATATTTTTGAGTTATAAGTTTTCAAAGAAGTAAAATAAGTATTACTTTAAATCAATAAAGTTGAGTCAAAGTGTACAATGGAATGATTTTAGACCACTAAATGAAATTAAAAAAAAATCTCTCATTAGATACATCTTACAGCCCGTTCAGACATGATACGTTTTTTGTATCGAAAATACGTATACAGAATACTGTTCCATATGTAAAGTCGATCATACAACTCCATGCGCCATCGATGAAAAAAAACGTATCCGATAAAACGTATCTAGTAAAACGGACCATGTGTGAACGGGCTGTTACAGAGGGAAAACCTTATGTATAGGTAAATCATGAAATAAGCAAAGCAAAAATGAAATGAAAATGTTTGAATTGCGTTTTTTAAATGTACAGTTGAAGATTGACCCCTATGTTCGGCTCAAGCTATGCGATTAACTAGATTTTTTCGTCTTGCGACTTCAATACTGTAAAATTTTCATATGTTTTCACTATTATATATTTTTGATTTATAATTATTGAATAAAAACATGCGTTTCATGCGGATTTTGTCGAATATATCTAATTATGTGTTACTCGTACATTTCAACATCACGGCTTTTCGGTGTCCCAAAATATCCTGTAACGAGGAATACTGGAAATTTTGTTAGAAAAATCCGGTAAAAAAGGATTTTACTTTACTTAAAATTTTAAAAGAAAAAAAAAACTTAATTGGCTGAACAAAACTTCGAGAAACGAACAATTGTTTGCTTCAGTTTGTGAATACGGGCGCTTATAAACTGCTATAGCAAGTTTTTTCTGCTCCCCGATAACCCGAGCTATCCATATCTTTACCTTTTACAGCTAATGTCATATTTTATTCATGAAATACTAGTAATCGCATAATAAACAACGTGTTTCCGATGGATTACTTGACCATTATTGATGATTTTTTTGCATTCGGTAGATACATTGGATCATGTATGTAATTGTAATCGGAATTTGCAATTTGTAATGTTGAGTCGCTTAATTAGGATGTATTTTTGCATACAATAGAGAGGGGATATTTTTTTTTAAGTCCGACATAATAGACAGTATTTTTTATTCAAAATGCCTTTAAGACATCATTAACATAAGTGTAAACCACCAAGTCTTTTTTAGTTTAAAGAACTGCAAAATATTATTTTTCTTTACATAATTGATATTTGCACCTCATTATAGTATTTACTTTGAGTAGAATGTCATAATCATTCTACTAAAAGCGAATTTTAATAACAATAAATAACATGGGGTACCTTTTTTTTACTTGAGGAAAACGTGCTATCACGTCCCCGACCGCCCAAGGGGGAGCGACGGGGTATGTGGGGATGATCCGGCAGAAGGCCGAAAAACCTCAAGGTGTACCTCATCCGCCATAGATGGAGCTCGCGGTACCGCCATTGGCATTACCCGCGACCCCCGGCAGATTGCGCTCAGCCTTAGCAGAGCGCCCCCCACGTGGGAAACGGTCCAGCACACGAGACCATTTCCCCACACATAGCCCTAATAGCCGCAGCAGGTCCCCTCACCCGCTACGGCTGGCTATCGGGAGGGAGAACGTGAGCGTATCTTCTTCTCCGTCAACATGCGGTACCTATTAAAATAGTGACAGAAAGATGCTACAACTATAGTTTATATGATGTCAAATAGGTTATTTTAAAATATGATGCTATGTTAGGTTCTTAAAGTTGAAAAATAGGATACCTAAAGTAGGTCTATGATTTGGAAGGAACTGTTTGCGCCTGTTTTATCCTGACCACTACAATCCTGGTACATTTTAGCGTCGAAATAAGTTTATCGTGGATGGAAGAAAACCACCTTAGTCTTGTTCAGGTACCACCAGGTTTCAGGGAAGACTAACTTTCCATACTCATTTCATATAACACATAATTAACCCACGAACGTAATAGAAATGTATATTCATAATATACAGGTTTAATTTTAATAAACGCATCACCTCTTGCAGGCAGCCTCTCCACATCAATCCCAACAACATTTGTTCTACGACTTTTTACAAATCTTGATTAAAAACACAAAAAATAAAAACAAAAAATGTTTGCTCCTTACTCTAAGTTTTGTAAGAAGTACCTATTATTATTTTGAAGCGATATTTCACTGCGCAATTTGCGTGGTATACCTACGCTCAAAGTAAATAGCGTTACCCTCTTAACAGAGGCTATAAATATTTTTTGTATGGGAAAACTAACAGTGAAAAAACTATTAATTTTAAAAAGTTGTGGAACAAATGTTGTTGGGATTGATGTGGAGAGGCTTAAAATTAAACCTGTATATATCTCGTGGAAGATTCAGATGGAACGATGGTTCAACTTTAAGTTTCTTATTACAGTTAACTTTTACTCAAGACTTGCTATTTGGGTAGACTCCTCGTGGGAACACCAGGATAAAAATTATACAGGGAGTTCCTTACCTATAGTGTAATTTCAAATTCTTCAATCGCTTTCAGCTTACTCTCCCAAACTTATACATTTACAACCATATTAGAAAATAGGATGTAAAAGAAATAATTTCCTTTTTAAATGTAAATAACTTTAATTAAGTCCCAGAACCGCAATTTGTCAACGCTAATGCGATTGATCGATGGCTAATTTGGGTTCTGGGGCTTTCGATAAAATCCGAGCAGATTTTGCGAACTACCCGCAGTTTACGACCTCTGAAGGACCAAGGGTCCTATTTATAAGAAAAGCTTTGTTATTTATCGTCGTGTTGTGCAGCAGGATTAAATATAGACAGGTTTTATAGCGACAGGGTAGTAATAGAAATTATGGAGGGAATTTGCTTGGTTTGTACTATATTATTGATGGGAAAACGTAAAGACTAAATGTGGGTGCTTTTAAGTCTTGATTTTTTGAGTATTTTGCTTTTGTATTACTGAAAGCTTCGAGAAAATTACTGTTTTAGTTTTTTCCGTTACATTTTTTATTTTAGACAATTTTTTTAAAGGATTGTTTAAAAACTTTCACTAAAACTAGTTTTTATAGCTTGCTGTGGTAGCAAGAGTAAAAAAATGTCTTATAATATAACCTAAGTTGTAATTTAAATAAATGCGCTTGCTAAAATCTCAAACAATGATTTGGAATCGTGATGAAAGTCACACAAATATCTTAATGTCCTTTAAAAAGACGACATAATCTGCAAATACCACTTCAAAACATCCCATTCATCACGACGACGCGACAAATCGCATTCCAATACCTTATCTCCAGACACTTGCAAAAAAAGAAAAAAAAAATGAGTCAATATGGCAACACTCAAACTCATCGGGGTTCCCGAATTGATGGTATTTTTACTGATAGCCAAAAGCGCTCTCAGTGTTGCGAAGATAGTAGGTGTTTTTTTTTAAAAGAAGAGTGCTTTTAGCAAATCTGTAGGTTGGTAATTATGAAAAAGATAGAAGCTACCGTTTTTTTTAATTACTGCTAAGATACTTTTTTTCGTAAAATAAGAAATACTTCGGTGATTTGTTAAGCTTTTGTATAGAGCCAATACGAAATATAAATTTGTAATAACGCATAAAATAATATGTAGGTAATCTAAGCACATATCATTGGATTTTAAGTTGTTGGCCCTAAACTTAAAACAATAAGCAATTGATATGAACAATGGAGTCAAGTCAGCCTTTTGTATTATATAATAAATGTAGGTAATTGTCTTTTTTACCATGTACAAAGTACACAAAAGACGCTGCGTTGTATTATATTTTAAAAACAACGGAAATTTTTAATTCGCGGGCGGCAATATAAGTATTTTTATCCTTGCATAATTTATTTAAGCCATATGTTTGAATTCGCACCAGCTCCTGCATGATAATAAATCTTCTCAATTTGATAATGCCATGTGACGCTCTTTAATTTATTCTTTATGCTTTATGGTAGATATTATGTTGTTTATGAATTTTAAATTTGTGAATAGGTACTATCGTGACGCTTTGATCACCACCACAGACATCATATGTGTGTATTATTTTATTTTATCCGAGTATATTATACAATGTGACTGGTGGGACACTTTTGAAATTCAAAGACGTGATAGTCTGAGATCATACATGAAGAGAAAAAATATAATAAAAAATAAATATTAATTATTTACTGAGTAAACTTAACCGAACCTTGAAGAATTGATTACGCAACGCATGGCTACGCTAGCGTTGGCAGCGATAGGCTTAGTTTTATGTAAAGTAAAAGTAAAAGTACAGAGGGCTCTCCTTCAGTAGGTATCTAAAATTTTTCACCAGTCACCCTGTAGATTGAAAAAATTGCAATATCTATGTAGTGTACAAGCGGTAATTACTTACGCAGAAAGTTGCTGTTTTTCACTTGGCACGTAAAATACACAATATTTTATGCATTATTAAAAGGTTATATTTTGATAATATAATAAAAATGTAGAGCCTCTTAGGTATTCCTATAAAGGAAGAATGTAGTTTATTATAGGTATCTTTTTTAATTTTATATGTACCGATCACATTTATTTATTAGAATTCACAAATATAATGGCGCAGTTTGAAAGATTGGTACTTCAACGTTACGAAAGTCGTCAGTTTAAGATTTGGGAACATAGAGTTTCAAAGTTTAGAAGTGACGTGTATTTAAACTAGCTATTCCCCTCAGGTATACCCACGTTATTAACAATACTTTTGTTAAACCAGGATTAAACTTATCCTATGTAGTATCCCATACCTTATTGAGATGCCTGTGAAAAAAATTTAAACTCAGTCAAACAAGCCATGCATCCATCCATCTGTAATTCACAATTATAATATTGCCAGGATTAAAACTTCAACTTTCTGTGAGAGTTAAAAGTAAATTTTAATGAGTACATAGTTCATTCTTCATCACCGCGCAACGCGCAAAAAAGGAAGCCCATAAAAGTTTAATCAGAAGTTAATTTTAAACCAATAACATACTAAATCAATCAATCATTCACTCCTTGCTCTTAGTCACACATGTTGCCCTGGTATGTACCTTCAGTAACAGGTTATAAATTTCAAGAGCTGTCACGTCTGGATTTAGGTGAAGCAAGAAGTCAAGTGGTTATGGCGCCTTGGTGACGAGCGCCGGGGACTGCAGGTAGATTTGAATTTGGAAGGAACACTTGAATGTTTCGAAATGTTAATCTTGATGGCCATGTGCAAGTGAAGATTGATTTTTTAGACTTTGAATTTGGAACATGTTCAGCTTAGCTGGTTTAAAAAGAATGATGTATATGATGTCAATGTACCTTTGAATCTTTTGTAGCCTATATCGAGGAGTGTTTAAATTATTTTTATATAATTAGTTGAACTTCAGTTGTAACACCAAGAACCAAGAAGACTCCATTGTATTCAATTAATATATTCCTTCATTTCTTTTTAAATGGCGGTACATATTATGCTTATAAGGCGCAGGCAGTACGGGTGATCAAACAAGGGGCAGAATCAACTGTCAAGACGTCTTTGTTTTTCGCAAATAATTATGCTTTTGCTTTGACATTTGAAGGTTAGCTTTATAAAGTTTAAAAATAATGTTAATTTACTTATGATGAAATAAATAAATTACCTTAACTCTGTGTTCCCAAAGCAAGCGTTTTTTTATAAGTACAACCATGTGTTCTGGAGACCTGTAGTTCATTTACTAAACTGACTTGCTGAGGATACTATGGCTGTTTTATTGCATTCTTGTTTAAATACTCTGGTCCCAGTTTGTCATGTTCGTGTTGTGCATCCATAGCTCAATGCACCTACTATGTAAGCAATTTGGTTGTGGCATGACATTGGCTCTCACAATTAGCTGTCTTGTGTTTGTTTTTTTTTCTTGTCATGATCAATTTGTACTGTACCGATTTGTATTAATTCGTATAATTCTGACTGAAACAGAGTGCCAAGAGTTATTTTCCGCCGGCTTTTTTTATCTCTTGGTCTACTGTAATATCTTATTCAATAACTATCAACAATTAGCTAGCCTTTGACCTAGCTGGGACTCAAACCCAGAACCTCTTACACCGCACGCGGACTCTCCACCACTGTGCCACGGGGGCTGTCAAATAGATAGATATATAATTTATTCACCAAGCTCAAACACAGTTATTACATTAAAATTAAGCTACATATAAACAAAACACAAAAACATATATATGTATAAGTTCACACATTGAAGAAATTAACAGTTAATTAAATATTTACAAACAATGGAACATTTATTGTTAAAAAGCTACACTGTCGCATTAGGAGTAAAAACCTGTCATGATAGTTGTAAGTAAGTGTGATAAATAAATAAATAAATAAATAAATTCTGAAAACAGTTACAATTACAAAACCACAAAAAAAAAAGAAATAAGTAGAAAAGCTTGATGAAGGGCACTGACTCAGCATGAATGTTGCCAACTTTGCAACGCTTGTCTTCCGTCAGCACCCGTAAAGTAAATCTTACAAGCTTACCAATAAAATTCTGATATTTTTTTTGCACAATGCTCATGTATTCTTAAATAACTGAAAAAATATGCTAAGTAAATAAAATTACCCAACCAGGACTCGAACGTGGCACCTCTCGCTTGCCGGGCGAGTGCTCTTCCAACTGAGCTACCGGGCCCTGGCGACACGCCATCAAAATTACTTACCATAATATATTTTACGTTATACAGGGTGCCTGGTGACAAATTTTAGATACTGAAGGAGAGCACTCTGTGTTCAATTCTGATCATAATTATATAATAAAAGTAGCTACCTACTTCATTTTTCACTAGAATTCCCAATAAATAAATACTACTATGTTACTATTTACTTAACATACAACTGAGCCAATCGCGGCACGTGACCTGGCACGCGAATCACTGCCAACGCTAGCGTAACCATGCGTTGCGTAATCAATTCTTTAACTTTCGGTTAAGTTTACTCAGTAAATTTTTTTCTCTTTAGGCATGATCTCAAACTATCACGTCCTTGAATTTCAAAAGTGACCCACCAGTCACCCTGTATTGCTAACGTAGCTCCATCTATAACGTAGGTCCCTGGTCGTGTAATTTTATTTAGCATATTTCTGCAGTTATTTTAGAATAAAAATCTCATTCGTCCGCTAAATTGCATTAATTTTTCACCTTATTTAAAAACTGTGTTAACAAACGCAACCACTGCATTCAGTAACAGAACTTCGGAGATCTATTTATAACGAAACCAGGTTGCTTATCTCAAGTGATATCTTCCACAAAGCGCAGTTATCCCTTTGAAGACGCGCTCCATTCATAGTTATTCGTATACTGAAGCTGTGCGTGCGCATGTGGTGTGCGTTTCATGCTCGGGCGCACCTAGGTGACGCTATATTCATAGTTAGGAAAAATGGAAGGCAGAAAATTGTTTTAAGTATAAGATGTAAGTAAATATTTAAAGTACAAAATGTGCTTTATATGATTTAAGTTAAGTTAAAAGCACAAAATTGACGAAATTTGCTTGAAGTTTACAAAATTGGCCTATCTTTGGAATTCGTCCAGGACCTCTGGTTAAATATGTTACGAATAGTTTCAAGAATGACTCTTAGGAAAATTAACTCGGTCACAGTTATTTGGAGCATAATGGCCTCCAAGGAGTTTGAGGTACTTATCCTCTTATACTTATCCGCTGCTTAAGGCTGCAAACTGGACGGTAGCGACAGCGTGGGCGACAGCGATGCGGGCAGCGACGCGGTGGATCTGGGCCGTTCTCGACGCCAGCGGGCGTGAGAGCGATTTGTCGAGGTTTCTGTCGCTCTCGCTGTCGCTGCCGTCCAGTTTGCAGCCTTAAGAACTCTACAAAGCAAAGGTTCGGCCACACTCGGAATATTGCTGTCGTCTATGACTTGAGGAATATGATTCAATGTTGTCTGGTAGAAATCGCTTTCTAGCGATAAGACCGCCAATTGTGCAGGTTTTTTTATGTATTTAAAAAAAATATACAATAAAGTGTAGGTAAGTAAATAAATAAGACTTTAAGACCTTCCAATATTTTGACTACTTACTCCTTTGTGTTCATTTTCATCAACGCAAAGGTTTATTTATTTATACTTTTTTGCACACAATTACAAAAGGAAAACATATGCAATAAAAAAACATACAGATAGACACAACGGGCGGCCTTATCGCTGTAAAGCGATCTCTACCAGACAAAGGTTAGTTTGAGTAGCTTTTTCAAAAAGAGCGTGTGCGTGTGAGGTGTTTATGGACGGTGGTGATTAGTTATTGTAACCAACCAACTTATCTGCTCCTTGTAACATAAAAAGAAAAACCACGAAATAAATTTCAAGTTTTAGAGTTAAAAAACAATAAGACTAAGTAATTGGAAAATAGCTATAAAACATATTTTCGCCAGTTCAAATTACTTTACAGTATAACTATAACTAGATCTCCAACACGTGGTTTCCATCACCGAGTGCACAGGAAGAGTGTGGACTATTCTCTAATCTACGGCGATGGGAGATCGTACAACGTTGTGACGTGGTCTTGAATACCCCTTATTACACAGGATTAATTTTAATTAACGCATTACCTCTCGCAGGCAGCTTCTCCACATCAATCCCAATAACATTTGTTCTACGACTTTTAACAAATCTTGATAAATAACACAAAAAATAAAACAAGAATTTTTTTTGCTTCTTAGTCTACATTTTGTAAGAAGTACCTATTATTATTATGAAGCGATATTTTACAACGCAAAGTGGTTGGCATATACTCAGAATAAATAGAGTTACGCCTCTGAACAGACTATACATAAATAAATATTTATGTATGGGAAAACTAAAATTTTAACAACTATTAATTTAAAAAAGTTGTGGAACAAATGTTGTTGGGATTGATGTGAGGAGGCTTCCTGTGATGCTTCAGAGGTGATGTGCTAATTAAAATTAACTCTGTATAATGAGGGATGTAGAAATTTTCATTCTAAACCAAACATAACCTACTATGAGGCTCATATTAAAGCCGATCGTCCACTGGCAACTAAACTCAGTTAGTTTGAGCTTAGCTCGCATAGTTGAGCCAGTATTTCATATACGTGCGTACACCGCAAACTATGCTTATGTTTTTCTGGACGAACTTTAGTTTACTTAAGTTCCCTGATAATTTTCAGTTAGTAATTGTACCTTGGAAGTCGTCGTGGCGCTGTGGTTACTGTACATATCTCGGTGCGGCCGGTATTAGGATGGGTGACCGCCGACCATTCATTTCTCACGACGACCTCCGTGCTTCGGAGGGCACGTTAAGCAGTCGGTCCCGGGTGCTGTATACTTGTATACAGTAGTCGTTAGGGTTTGTCAGAAGCCATTTCAGCACCCTGAAATATCTGACATCCACCAACCAGCACTGGGCTAGCTTGGTGGATTACGGCCTTAACCTCCCTGTCACCCAGAGGAGAGACTCATAGCCCTGCAGTGGGCCCATTACACGGAGTTGTGATGATGATGATGATGAATTGTCACTTAGCTCGCATAGTTGATTGAGCCAGTTTTTAATTATTTTTTGATGAACTTGACTTTAGTTTTAACTTATTTTAGTTGGCGGTGTACTTTCGGCTTATAGTTTTAAACCATACGTAAGTTTTTTTTTTACAATTCCAGACATCAGAATAGAAACACTTTTATCATCATAGTATAACTATGTTGAATTTAAAAACAAATACAAAACAAGCTTCTAGAAAACTTTATTAAGTAACAGTAGAAAGTTATGAAAGCACTGCAGATATTAAATTATCAGACATAACATTGACTTATTGTTTACATAAACAGTCACCTCGCTTACAACACGTCATCACATTCACACCTACACCCTCTAAAACGTAAAGTCGGATTCCATGTTCCATAATTAGTATGGCTCTTAAAGACAATGTTGCAGAATATGCAGATAACTGCGAATGCCACCCAGTGTTTGTCTGTTTGCTTGTTTGGAGAAAACTAAGATGGCGTCGTAAAGTGTCTGGATGCGCTTGCGTCGTTGCCACCTGATTGGCTGTGGAGGTGTAGGGTGACCGTGATTGTTGAAATGGCGGGATTTTAGTTTCTATTTGTTTATTGTTTATTTGGGAAATGTCTGTTAATGAAATGTCGGATAAATCTGCAAAATCGTATCGTCATTTTTAGTTTTTGTCATGTGTAAATCCGTTATTTTAAAATAGCAAGATCCAATAAAACGGAAACGCAGAAGACACTTTATAATGGTTTACAAATTGATTTATTTACTAACTATATGTTTTTATATTTATCTCACATAATGTGACTTTCAAAGATTTGAATACTATATTATTATATCATTATGCTTGCGGAAAATAAAAGATTTCTATAGCATAGGTATCTATTTCAGTTCTTTTTAGTTTTTTATGTTTTCAAAAAATAGTAAGAAGCCACGTACGTTTGTAATACGTTTGTTTTTTAAATTTTTATATGTCTTTGTATAACTATACAAAATTAAAACTATTCGAACTTGTGGTTACCCCACATACGCGGAACTGCTGCGCACGCGCATACGCTGCTATATCCATCAATTTAAATATCTATTGATGGATCTAGATAACTGTATTCTTGTGTATTTGGGATACTAAAGCTCCTATCGTGATTGGCACGAGTGTTCCTGTTTAGTTACTGGCTGTCTTCGGAGTCTTGAAAAATCTTTTGAGTCGAAGAAGGTAATATATCGGGTCGTTACATTTTCTTACCGACTCACTTCAAAACAAAGGTATGTTTTTGTGTAGGTACTCAAAAGTAACGAATCTGATTTCTTGCTTTTCATGATTTTAAAGTTTATATTTCAGGGTATTTTCGTGTCGCAACATCATATGAAGATTTACCGGCAAAGCTCTGCAATAGCTAATAGTAAATGAAGCGCGACTGCGCTCATTTGTCTCTGTATTGTTATAACATAAAATAACACTTTAGCTTCTATGCTGGACTGGGAGCGAAAGAAAAAATAGAATGTGCCAGCTGCTTCTCTTCCCAGGCATACTGTAAAAGTCAGTTAAGTGACCGAGGTGTTATGGGAGGCTTTTTTGTGGGCGTTAGGCTGATCCCCTGTCACTGCAATAGTCTCTCCACTAGTATATTGCCTCCAAATTTGTCAAACGTGACATCAGATGGTTTTATTGCCTCTGGTGTTCTGCCTACCCCGTACGGGATACAGGCGTGAAGTTATGTATGTATGTATGTATTAACACTTTTTGAGGCAGTTATACCCATTTACAGAACACCAACTTAAATTCTAAAATAATTGCAGATAAAGTCAGGTTTTAAAGCTTTGCACTCATTATTTTTTATTTAGTTTTCCTTTAGTTAGTCCAATATTTTAACGTGCGTATGAAGCAAATCATTAAAGGGACTTTGTTGTAAACTTTGCTAATAAGATCTAACCATGAACTATTTAAAATAATTCAAATACGATTCAACCCGCTATTACATATCCTTATTAACAAGGGTTGTCACATTTAATCTTATTCGACCGTTTTAGGAAAGCCCGTCGCCACGCCGTAGTTAATTTCATAAGCGCCCAAGGCTTGTGAAGGTGTAATTGATTTGACAGGACGAGTGAAAATGCGTGTTAAAAACTGAAGATATGTCTTGAAAATGAACTTAACTATGTACTAATTCAAGTAGATATTATTTTGAAAGAAATGTACCTGTTTTTTTAGTCAGCTAAACTGAAACACCAGCCTGGTATGTAACCTAACAGTACCTAAATGTAAACTATCTTGTGTGAGAACTAACTTGAAATGCCTGCTTTGTAACCTAAAAGTCAACTTAAGCTACCTTGTGTAACAGAGAATATTGATTGCTGGTCTAATATAATATCAGATAGTGGAACAAGGAGGTATCATAGTACACAAGACTCGAGCCAGTTCTTGGTCCGGGTGGAAGTCAACCCGTACATCTCTCATCGAAGACGCACTATGCTACGAAAGCCGCACACTTTCAAATCAACTTTAGAAACGGGATCTTTTCTAAAAATTCCATGTAATGGCAGTTATTGATATTTATGATGAAAAAAATATAGTTAATATCCCATTTACAAGTTTAATTCAAATTTCTATGGTAGTTAATAGTATATTATGTAACAAGTGAGCGAAGTTGCTAATTACAGTCGAGGCTGTGATTTGACTGTGGCTTAATAATGAGCCGAGACTGTAATTAGCAACGCTCACGAGTTACATACGACGTTTTTCAACACACTTGTGAGTAAAAAATAGACATACGTGGTCATAAAATAACAAACACACTTGTTAACAAAGCTGTGAATTGTGATTGAGAAATGGCGCCGAATCGCGCGCGTAGGTTTTTTTTCCGTCAAATGTGTCAATGTCTGTATAGCATATACAGCCTATTTTAAGTGAAAATATTTAATTTGGAGTGGTAAATGCAAATATTTTAATATTTTATGACAAATGATTGTAAATTGTGAATAATTTGTTTAATATACAAATTTATTTTACTAATATAAGGCGCAAACATTTAAAAATGTATATGGATTTGAAGTGGTATAAAACCTCTTTGTTGTTTCTGAAAATATTTAGTGTATAACCCGGACCAATAAAATATGCTCTGTTTTCTCGCATGTTATTTGCACAAAGGTACAATTAAACTTTGTAGGATTCATTATATTATACACTAGGGTATAATATATTATGCACGCGTGACTTATAGCCCAGTTTATAGTTCTAAATTCAATAGAATAACGCTCACTTTACGAGCAAGTGTGTTGAAAAAACTTTTACTGTGCACTTTCGTTTACTACCGTATAAGATCACACAGAATAGGCTCGTATAATAAATTACATGTTAAATTAAACGTTTATCGTTTACAAACCCAGGATACGCTTTAGGCTAGGTCTAGAGTTAATTGGCCCATTACAGTCGGCGCTTCGGTCGGTCGGGTCTAGGGTAGGGTCTATGCTGAAAAAGCCTCGCATTTTAAAAGAATATAATATTTATTTGACTGATGAATTCCTTTATTCAAAACATTGATCGTTTAAACCTGGCTACTTCTATTGTGTCATATATTAATCATAAAAGCGAACAAATTATTCCCTTCACAAATTGGCACCCTGAAATTGCAATATACACGTACGTTCATTGACGATTATACACCCCATTTCGCTTTTTTAAAGATTTTTTGTTGTCACCCTTTTTCGGTTAATTTAAAAACAATTTGTACAACACATTTTAAAATATACTTCAATGGCACATCGAGCAAAAAGTAAAAGCAAAGCTTTTATGGAAATTTCTATGCGCAGAGCCAAGACTGGGAAGTTAGATAAAAATTTATCTCAGTTTGCGGCCAAGGCTTGTGTAGTACTTTTCTCAAATAATGCGCGGAAATTAAACTAAGGGCCAATTATTTAAAACCAATGACGAAGTTGACGAACAACTAATAACAATAGTTTTTTTCGCGCCAAAGTATTTTTTTTTCTATGTGGAAGCCAGTACGAAATTTATATTAAACTTTTGATAAGTTACCTCTGTGATCGCCGTGTTGCGGAGGAGAAGATCGTTCCATTTTTAAATTACACGACAAATTTGATTTTACATAGTATCAAATTTATTTGGCTTTTTATTTATTTGAATTTTCATACAATCAAATTTGCAAGCATGTTTGAGAAAATATAATTAGTGTATTTTTTAAAATTCGACGTTTAGAAAAACCTACTATGGGATTAATCTGGAAAAACCAGGATGTGTGACAGCCCTAGTTGGACTAGGAGGTGCTACTGATAAACCATTTGCAATTTGTGTTTGAGCCGAAGAACAACGTGCCTTATACCCCGGTTTTATAAAATAATAAATAAAACATATTGGTCAAAGTGGAAATTGGGCAATATCTTAAATTCGTCCAACATTTTGCGTCGGAGTATATCGAGTGTTCAATCTTCACAGAGTGCAATTATTAATTAAATGTTCGAATGCATCAGTTTGTGTGATTCTCATATTTATGTACTTCAAAAGTGACAGCTATGTTTATATATTTTAATATTTATCCATCGATTTGATTGAAACAAACCAGATGATTAGTTTGTCACTTTATAAAGTACATTTAGGAAGCTTACGTGAGCGTCAAAGCCGTTCTGGTAGATATTTAAAATATAGCTCATCGTTTAATATGAAATCCTCTAAGTATCCTCTCTACGCGTCTTTTCACAGTAAGTAAACACAACCTTTCGCAAACTTAAACGAAATTTCATGAGGGGCCCATTTTTTAAGAATATGGCATCTTTGGTTCTGTGGGCTTAATCACGGTATAAAATCGAGTAATTCTATCTATTATGGTGCGCATTTAAGCTAGCAAAAAAGGATAAAATAACAAAATTAATATTTATCTTGTCGATTCGAATATTTATCGATGGTCGCATACTAGCCCAGAGCCCTACAGGACAGTCTAACAAACGATCTTTTATCTGGGTGTTCGCTACAATATTCCTATGTTCCTCTATGTCATCTCATAGCAGTCTATCTAACGTCGTCGGGACTTTAAATAGTCGGCGAGTTTTTACATATTTATATTGTAAGGATAAGACGTTCGTCTTCCATGCCACCTGATGGAAAGTGCGCATGAAGACTATGGTGTTACACGTCCATCCACGAGAAACCTATTCACTCGACACTTAAAAGTTCCAGGACTGTAGTGGTCAGGAAAAACAGTATAATAAAGCTAAAGGATTTGTTAGTTTGTATGCCATAAACTCTATTACTTATATAAAACTATAACTATTACTATTACTTTGAATTTAATAGCCCAAGTTCTGCTAAAAGTATAATTCAAAAAGTTTTCACAGGTCGAAGTCACGCTCTTACGTCAAGAATCTTCTAATTCAAAATTAATTGACGTTAGCGTAATCAAATTCGAACAGTATAATTATATTTTGTAGCTGCAATAGTTTACCAGCCTCCCCCTATATAACAACTCCACTCGATTGGTATAAAATCGAATTGTGTGCATTTTACATTCGATTGATGTCTGTATATCGTGACACGAACCATTACGTTTGATTGTTTGTTTGTATGTCTGTCCGTGAGCAGATTAATGTGCAGACTCTATTCAACCATCATTAAGTTTGGATAAATGTTGAGCTTCTAATGTTTATCTAGTTTTGTTAGCTGCCCGTGTTTCTCTATGAAGTGGGTTCAAAATAACCAAAATAATCAATCAACATCAAAAACTTCTATTCATAATGGGTTTTCAAAAGAAACACTTAATGAAAGTCAAACGGTAGATGAGGGCTGCGCGACGTGGAGTCTTGGTGGAGGCCTCTGTCCAGCAGTGTGCGTCTTTCGGCTCACGAAGATGATGATCGCCCATTATCCTTCAGTAAAGCAACCTACTTCTTCGGCTTTAGGAAACGAAATGAAAATAGAACCCTAGGTAGACTGAGAGGAAGAAAGCCGGCGAAAAAAAAACTATCGGCACTCTGTTATCAAAAGTGCTCATAAGTACAATTTGGCAGAAATACAAACAAACAGAAGACAGCTATTCGTGCTTGCCATTGTCATGTCACAGCCAGGCTACTTACATGGTGATTTACATTTAATATTTGGAAATAACCTGTGGAGACATCAATCCCACGCTCTTTTATAATCGAAATAATCTTTGAGTTTATAGTAGCCTTTTTTGCATAATGTTTCTTTGATAGTTCTTTTGAATTTATTAAAGCAGTCCAGGATAGAACAACTTAGAATGCTAGTAACCTTAGGTCAACTCTTAAAGCGATCTTAAGGAGGTGAAAGAGTAATGTTCATAGCTGACCTGTCAGATTCTTAACAACTCGTGAAATGTATTAAAACAACATATAGTGCAAATAATAGCTCATGTTCGGTTAATTCCAAATCATTTACTTATATTAGAAACCACAGCAAGGATTTTATTATTTTACCCTCTCAAGTTACTCAATAGACTTCTATCAATAGACGTATCATCCACTTGAAATGAATCCCGATATCGTTTCTAAGAAATTAAATCAAGTCTACACCAATAGTTTAGATGTAAACAGGCAGCATTTCAATGGCAATGTCATCTTTACAGATTTACATACCTAACAAGAAGTAGTTTGACAGGCTAGAGACTGAATGGACCGTGAACATTACTCTTTATGTCTTCAGCGAAAAGATTATACAGATCATGGATCAGGTAGGAGGATCACAAATATAATCGTGTCATTAATGAAGTCTTGAGTTTTCGCTAATCTTTATCTTACTAATATTATAAATGTGAAAGTTTGAACGGATGTTTGGATGTCTGGATGTTTATTCCTCAATCACGGAAGAACGGCTCAACGGATTTAGATGAAATTTGGCACAGTAATAGTGTACAGCCTGGAATAGCACATAGGCAACTTTTTATCTCGATGTTTTCGCGGTATTAGAAATTGCGCGGGTGAAAAGTGTTAAATAAATGGATAATTAACCAGAATTTAATTTTATTTTACTCTTCATATAAACATTTCAGTTTTTTTACAGACACTGTTGTCACAAACTCGTTTACATGCCCTTTATGAAAAAGTATCAAAAAGTACCTAATGAAAATCGTTTATCTCCAGCATACAATAAATAAATACAATCCCCAGACAATCACACCAACAACATGGCCCCAAACTAAGCAGAGCTTAAGCTATGGGATACCATGTTGTGAACTAGGGGGAACCTAGAATACAATACCTACATATACAGGGCGACTGGTGACAAATTTACAATACTGAAGGAGAGCACTCTGTACTCGATTCTGATCATAATTATGCAATAAAAGTAGGTACTTAATTTTTCACCAGAAATCCCTATGAATAAATAAAGAGACCTTACTACACTTTTTCAGACGCGCTGCCTCAGTCAACATGCACACGGCAGTGTTCCCGCCACACACACACACCACCACCCGCTAAGTATTTATTGTATTACGCTAATGTAACCATGCGTTGCGTAATGAATTCTTGAACTTCCAGAGAAGTTTACTCAGTAAATAATTAATATTCATTTTTTTCTTTTCATGTATGATCATAAACTATCACGTCCTGGAATTTTGAAAGTGACCCACCAGTCACCCTGTACAGATAAACGCCCAGACACGGAACATTTTTTTTTTCTTGTTCCGTGCGGGAATCGAACCCGCGACCACTGGCGTTTGATGCAAACAGTGTTACCCCATCGCCAAAGTCGTCGTTGTCAAGGTCGTCAATGTTGCATAACTATCAATAACTTATTAAAATAGATGGAGTTTCAGTGATTTTAGATGTGTTACAGGTCATAAATATAATAATATAATCCCCAAATTACACCAAATTTGACTTAAATTGATATACGAACACAAATATTTGATTTAAAAACAAAGGGAATAGGGAACTATTACGGAAAAAGAATTAAACTGTATGTTTTTGTGTTAACAACCATGTACAGCACATTAAAATGTCGTCAACATACCCAGTCAACCTCGTTACATATGTACCCTAATAGAGGTGATGCCAGAATACTAAAGCAACGAGTCCAATGACCTTACACCACACAGGATACCTACCTTAACAGGGTGTAACAAAATCAATACATACATTTCTTCTCCACTTCAAAAGTATCTAAGGAAATTAAAACGAAGAGAGCATTTAAATTTTCTATTTTAAAAGGATGCTTGTCGATGCTTGTCGATTTTATTTCGAAGTTTATTTAGTCTTTTGATACAAAGATGCTAAGAATGAACCCTGGTTGCGCTTTTCAACTAACTTCCAAAAAAGGAGGAGGTTCTCAATTCGTCTGTATGTTTTTTTTTGTGTCTTTGTTACACGATATTTCAGACAATTATGAATAGATTTTTAAAATTCTTGTTTCATATAATAGAGGATAAGAAGTAAGTCCCAAAAAAATTCATCGAAATCGGTTGAGTACTTCATTGAAAAAAATATGTATGATTCCGGAGAATGTTTACGTTGATGACATTATAACTCAGCCAAAGTTTTGACGTGAACTCGGCTTTTTTAATTCTCTGCATTCGTTGTTTATAGATTTTATGAAGCAAGGAATGTAATCTCACTAAAGTACTAATCTATATATAGTAATTGCGTCTGATTATTATTATTATTTATTGAAAAAAGCCGCGTTTTTCCTCTATCTCATCAGGTAAGTAAAAATGAGGTCGAAGTTGTCGGGCTTAGAATGTAACTTATCTTATCTATCTATTTAAAAATTCTGGACTGGGAGCGAAAGAAAACCATAGAATGTACCAGCTGCTTCTCTTCCCGGGCATACTGTAAAAGTCATTTAAGGGACAGAGGTTTTATTGGCATTTTTGTGGGCGATAGGCTGACCCCCTGTATCATTATAATACCTCATTTTTCAAACGTGACATCAGATAACCTCTGGTGTTCTGCTTCCCCATAAGGGATACGTGAAGTATGTATGTAATTAAAGTTGCTGAGGGCACTAAGAAGGCCTATAAACGTGCAGCGGAACTTAAGTTCGCTCTCAACTACGAGCTGTTCCTTAAATTAGGATAATGCTTAACTACTAAATTTTTGATTTTTGTTCCGGTCATTTATTACTCACGAAAACTTCCGTGCTTCGGAGGGCACGTTAAGCAGTCGGGCTCGGGTGCTGTATACTTGTATACAGTAGTCGTTAGGGTTTGTCAGAAGTCATTTCCCACTAACCAGCACTGGGCCAACTTGGTGGATTACGGCCTAAACCTCACCACAGAGGAGAGACTCATAGCCCTGCAATGGGCTCATTACATGGAGTTGTGATGATGATGATGATATAAAATGCAAAATTAATACATGCGTATACAGGGTAGTTTTTTATTATTTAATTTTTCAGTAACGATTTTTGTCAAAAAGGTACTTATGTATTTTTTTATATTAAGCTAACATATTAAGCAAAGCATGGTCACTGTAAATTATGAATGAATATAATTAACAT
The DNA here is from genome assembly GCA_944452665.1 of Stenoptilia bipunctidactyla. NCBI lineage: Eukaryota > Metazoa > Arthropoda > Insecta > Lepidoptera > Pterophoridae > Stenoptilia > Stenoptilia bipunctidactyla. Next base: position 1,775,227 of record OX101738.1, on the reverse strand, counting down.
AGACGCGACTACGCGCTATTCCCTAGAAAACATCTTGTAGTACTAAATCGTAGTATTATCAATGAAATGCCGCTTCGTAGTAGTTGAGTTCATCTACAGCGACTACTTGTAAAAAAGTTTGTGGTGCCATATATTAATTTTTTTCTACTGATCGATACTTAAATAAATATGCAGGTGCGTTTATATCATAAAAAAAAACCTGAATAGTCGTCTTTGTTCTTTTTAATGCAATGGTCAATTTGTACTGTAAAAATAGTATTAATTTGTATAGTCCAGACTGAAAAACGAGTGCCAAGAGTTTTTCCGCCGGCTTTTTTTTGTCTCTTGGTCTTCTGTATTACTGTATTATCTTATTCAATAACTATCAACACCTTGTTAAAGCCGAAGTACAAAATTGTGACGTCATTAAGTGGCCATTCGATGGTCTTATGATGAATAAAACTTTTTTTTATTCTTAGTCTGGATTAGTTTACAGCGAATACGATTTCCCAAAATGCAAGGAGTCTTGGCCAGGTTCCTGAACACTATATTAAATTGCCAAATGCATAACAGTTACTTGAGTTCCAATGATTACGGCTCATTAGCATAAGCCTGCAAACTGGACGGCAGCGACACCGACAGCGAAAGCGACAGCTGCGCGGGCAGCGACGCGGAGAATCTGAGCCGTCGCGGTTTCATACAAACTCAATACTTTCTATCGCCGCTCTCGCTGTCGCTGTCGCTGCCGTCCAGTTTGGAGCCTAAGATTTCCGCGTTCCATTCCAGGACGGTTTTAAATACACCGCTGCGAAAATTTGGAACACAACTCCTCCACCGCTTCGAAACCTCTCGTTTTCTGTTCCTATGTTTAAAAATAAAATAAGAGAATTTTACCTAGAGAGCCAGTTGAAGGGTGTAGTAAAGTAATATGTGAGGTGTTTAGTTTTTAAGTTCAATTTGTTTGAAATTTAGTTTTAAATATAATTTCGTATATAAATGTCTACTGTCTTCGATTTTTGTGTAGGTACTTATAATGTGTAGTTAATATAAGTAGTTTTATGTTTGCTTTTTGCTACTTGGAATTAATACGTAATATTTTTAAAATAAAAATGCAGTATGTAGGCACACTTTAAATTCTTTAAATTTTTTGACTAAGTAACGACAATGTATTTTCTTACAACGACATAACCTCACGCCAGAATGTATTTTTATATATTACATACATACATACATAACGTCACGCCTGTATCCCTTATGGGGTAGGAAGAACACCAGAGGTTACAAGACCATCTGATGTCACGTTTTACAAATTAGGAGGTATTATAAAGATGGAGAGAGACTATTGTAGCGCCAGCCTATCGCCCACAAAAACGCCTTTAAAACCCCAGTCCCTTAACTGACTTTTACAGTATGCCCGGGAAGAAAAGCAGCTGGCACATTCTACGTTTTTCTTTCGCTCCCAGGCCAGCATGGAAGACAAACTGTATTTTTATAATGTATTTTAATGTATTCTGTACTCCTGACTCCCAAAGGTTGCGGCTGAACATCAGCGCCACAGTCAAGGCTGATGTTACTATGCTAAGCTGCGCCCATTTCGGCATTTTTAATATTGTATTTTTTATTTGTTGAGTTTTGTTTAGTTTTCTTTGTTATGCCGAATAAATGTGGCTCTTTCTTTTGAAGAAGAAGTTAATTTTCGCACAAGCTTATTGCTCCTATCAAGTTACCCTTTTTGATTCACGGTGACGTTAAGTTGTAGTGGAGAGTGTTTTTTAAAACTTTAAGTTTATAAAAAATATTCTCGCGTTGGGTACATTTAAATTAGGTCATCGTAAAACCATTTTTAAAACATCTGCTACTTCCATATTTAAATCATCAAATGAACTCCTAACAATAAATCACATACAACAATTAAAATCCATACAATCTTTAAACTTTCTCTCATAATTTAAAGCAATATAAAACAAATCGTTTCCCCACGGAGCCCCACGGAACACAACGCCATACAACTCCATACAACGTGCACACTCAGTAAGAGCATCAATTCGGGAGGTCGTGAAGCGGCGTCTAATACAATTGCTGAGAGAGGGCGCATATGCCGCGGGCGATAAGGATGCGAGAAACTACTCGATAGATTATTTTGTAGTTGAAAGGAGTGCTGAGGATGGATCGTGGCTGGTTTGTACTTTTTGTCAAGATTCTTCAAAATACATTATAGTTTGTACTTACAGTATCAACAGGAGAGAAAAATATGGATTTTTAAACCATGTTTCTTTTGGTTTTAACAGCGTAAGTTCTGATTCCATGAGGAATAATACTGCTCTTATTATAAAGTGTTGTATGCAGTGTTTCATGATTGTATCTTCGAAAATGACGAATTCATTTATATCCCTAATATTATCCATTCAAGCCTTTTTAAAATACATTAGGCTATGTCTTTTTGAAAGCTCTGAAAGTCTGTATAAAATTTATCAATGTCGGTTTAATGGTTTAGGCGTGAAAACGTAACAGATAGACAGACATGGTTACTAGTATTATAACCCCGTTTTTATTACTACGCGTGATTTTGTCCGCGTAATTTCTCCTCTGCGGGAATATCCGTACTATCACTATGCGAAATTTCATCGAAGTCTGTGGAGCCGAGGAACGAACATTCATACATCCATCCATTCCAACTTTCACATACATAACTTCATGCATGTATCCTTTAGGGTAGGCAGAACACCAGAGGCTATAAAATCGTCTGATGTCACGTTTGACAAATTTGGAGATACTATAATGGAGAGAGACTATTGCAGTGATAGGGGGTCAGCCTATCGTAAACCCCTGTCCCTTAACTGACTTTAACAGTATGCCCGTGACGTAAAGCAGCTTGCACATTCTATGTTTTTCTTTCGCCCCTTGTCGAGCATACATCCACTTTTAATTAAGATTTAGGGAAAGAAATTAGCATATGTGTTAGGTATTGCTAGTAAATCACCATTACCTAGTATATCATGCAACTTTTGGGCACCTGTTATTACGTTACTGAATCTGGGAAGTTGGATTATAAGTTCCGGCGCTAATGCCCCACATGCATGTTGTATCAAGAATATAGCAAAGCTGTTTGGCGAAGGACACAAGCTGGACGTTGGCCTCTATGAAAAGTGGTTCACTTTACAAAATGCTTTTACCCTACTACCGAGGAAATGTGAATACGTTTAAAAAAAGTAGTTAGCTTATATACAGGGCCGATTTGTAGTCACCTGCCAAATTTTTTTTACACAATGAGTATCATTTATAGAAACGATTTTTGCAAAAAAAAAGGATTTGTTTTTTTTTTTTAACAAAGAAATAAATATGTCCGCTAACATTAATATGTTAAAATACATTTGCTTAATAGCAAGCCATGGTCACTCTAAATTACCATTAAAATAAAGGCAACTACGAGCTATTACAAAACATTTTGTGGTACTACGTTGTAGGTAATCAAAGAAATGACACTTCTTAGTAGGTATGTTCATCATCAGCGACAATTTTTTTTAAAGGTTGTGGTTCCATATTTCTACTTTTTTGTACTGAGCGACGCTAAAATAAATATGCAGGTACGTTTATATCGTATCGAAGAAACTAACATTTAAATTTGTCTGCTGACTACAAATCAACCTTGTATAACTGACTTAAACTAAGAATAGGAATACTGTAATCTATTATGTTTTACTAGTAACATTCATCAGTGTGAAGCACTATCTTGTATCGCGGTTGATTAGTCAGCAGTTTTGAAAATCCTATCAACTTCAAGTTACACTTGACTCTAATGTCTTATTGTCACTACACTTACATGAGTCTCACATAAAACCATATTTTTAAGAAAAAAACTAAATAAAAATACACCCTATACACAATAAAATACATAGAAACAGTATAGGTACAACAATTTTCTGTATCCATTTCAAAATTAATTCCCTCCCGTACCCTGAAATAGTAACAATCAGATCTTATCAAACCAATTTCCAGCAGTAACAATATCACTATCGATAAGTACTATCGATATTCCGGCAGCCCTACGTCCCTTCGCTACTTGTCATTAAGGGTGATCCATCAAAACGTCCACCAGGATTTAAGGGTGGCCGACGCTTGCGCCCTCCATCAAGCGGAAGGGAGGGGGGTACAGACAAAATTAGATATTCGTGCGGTGTTTCCAAAAACGTAGAGAGTGCGGTGCGATCAATTGCTTTGCGTGGATTTACATTTTTCTCTTGTTATCTTTTCAATTCACGGTCAATTAAGTAAATACAATAAGAATATTCTTGATCTAATAAATAAGTTCAAGATGCTACGTCTTTTGTTTTTATTTTTTTTTTGTACTCGGCGTGCTTCACGGTATAAACTGAACTAAATTCTCTTTCTTGAATTCCCTTTGTCCACTAAACGTCGAGTTGTGCAAATGTGTTTTAAAATTATATTAAATTAAAAACAAACTTTATGAAAACTTTATATTTGTATATTGACTCATTTAATTAAAAATTAAAACCCTGTAAAAATCAAGTACTAAAACTAAATTCAGCGTTACACAAACAAAACAAACAAACATAACGTCACGCCTGTATCCCTTATGGGGTAGGCAGAACACCAGTAGTAATAAAACCATCTGATGTCACGTTTGACAAATTTGGAGGCATTATAATAGTGGAGAGAGACTATTGCAGTGACAGGGGGTCAGCCTATCGCCCACAAAAAAGCCTCCCATAACACCTCGGTCCCTTAACTGACTCTTACAGTACGCCCGGGAAGAGAAGCAGCTGGCACATTCTATGTTTTTCTTTCGCTCCTAGTCCAGCATGGAAGCGTTACACTGCATGTCATAAAACAATTAGACTTAAAGGAACAAAGCTTGCAACTAGAAACAGGAGAGCGATCGAAGGCGTCTCCAAACACAACGAAACTCCGCGCAGCTTCATTTGAAAGCGAAACAAAGCGATCCACTGCCAGCAAACAAACTACTTAACTACAGAAATATTGAACGGGGAGTCGGCATTTTCAATTTCCAATAACAATGCTTTGCTATGACTTTAATACCCGTCTCGATACAAAAAGGCTATCATTAGTCTCTCTTCATTATTAATACAAATCGATTGGAAATGGTACCTTGTGGTGCACCTTATGATATATTATGTAAATCGTGTATTAATATCGCCTAATGAAGGCTTTAGTGCTTCCCTGTAAGCAAGGGAGTTGAACTGAGTCATTATTATATTGACTAATAGGTTGAACCTTATTATTAACGTTGTAAGGTTCATGTTAAAACATGAAATACGGCGTGGACTAAAAGCAGTAGTAGACTGTAATCGCGCGACCCATCTCTGTCATTTGTGATGAAATTAAATGGTTTAGTATAATGATACGTTTTGTTGTCGAGTTGCGTCGCGTCATGTCGTATTGTTGTGTAGAAAGTACACAAACGAGGGCGCTGTTGTGGCTGACATGTAAATACGTATAATTACTTCGTGGATATGCATTTAGAAATGTAGCAAGAGGGCTTAGTTATTATTTTCAGTGAAAACATTTTTATATTTTCATGATCGATTCTCGCATTTCAACGTTCAAAAGACGTAAAGTAAATAGAACACAACAAAGGCTCCATTGAAGAATCCAAACAAGTCACAAATCGAAAACAAAATATTTTCCACTGTTCCGTTCCACATACATTTTCATAGTTGCCTTACTTTTGTATTGCCAAGACATATTTCTTTCATCCCGATAGGTGCAGTAGGTAGCCGTGCGAGCTACGGCGCGGCGTCTCTAGAGTAACCTATATAGTAGTAAGCATGTCGTAGACTATTGTGCTACGGCGTAGAACTCCACACACGAACAAAAATTGAGAATAGAGCTACAATATCGTGGCTTTGAAAGAAACCAATGTTGGAACATAATTGAAAACCTTTTGTTGATATTGAATATGGATGAAGTTTGCGTGGGATTAAAAATATATAAAAGTATAATTTAAATTTAAAAATTGAATAAAAAAAAACATATTTTCATGCTGGACTAGGAGCGAAAGAAAAACATAAAATGTGCCAGCTGATTCTCTTCCCGAGCATACTGTAAAAGTCAGTTATGGGACAGAGGTCGTATTGGAGATTTGTTTTGTGGGCGATAGCCTGACTCCCTGTCACCGCAAGAGTCTCTCTCCATCATTATAATGCCTCCAAATCTGTCAAAGGTGACATCAGATAGTTTTATAATGTCTGGTGTTCTACCTACCCCATGAGGGTTACAGGCGTGATGTTATGTATGTATGTATCTATGAATTTAAAAAATGGCCCACCATGACCAAAAAAAGTAATTTGGTTTTCATTTTTGTACTTTTGAAATTAATTAAATAATCTGCAAAGCTGGCATGTATGTGGCTGGCAGATTCAAATATTTTTAGATTTTTTGACGAACCATTGTTTACGAGTAACTACAAACAAGTGAACAGTTCGCCAATACTTGATGTGTTAACCGAAGCTACTTTATTCACTCAATTATATTCTAAATTTAAACTTTCGAAAAAACGTTACACACGTCACTACACATTCATTCTTTATTTAACTTTTCCAAAAAAAACCACACATTTTTGCAAGATGCCTTTTTCACAAGTAAATTACACGATTTGTCGGCGTTTGTCAATGGTTTCATTAAAACCACCCCAGCAAGTAGACCTGCGGTCGTTAACTAGTCTAGACTATTCAGTCACTTTTGTATACAATGTACTTAGTTAGGAAGAAAATTTCATTAATATTGTTGTGGTCCCTTTTGACGTATGTACTCTGAACTACGTATGCGTGTTTCTTTGTTGTGACAACTGAATTGGGTTGGAAAACATCTACAGGGCTGTTTTTTAATCACCAGCCAAATTTAAGTGGTATTTTCTTTGATACGATATAAACGTACCTGCATATTTATTTCAGTATCGCTAAGTGCAAAAAAAAGTAAAAATATGGCAAAACAAACTTTTTGACAAATTGTCGCTATTGATGAACATAGATACTAAGACGCGGCATTTCATTGAAAATACTACGACGTAGTAATACAAGATGTTTTGTAGTAGCGCCTAGTCGTCTTTATTTTATGGTATTCCTTCGAAATTTAGAGTGACCATGCTTTTCTTTAATATGTTAGCGAATATATATAAAAAACATACCTTGTTTTTGCAAAAATCGTTTCTATAAATGATACTTATTGCGTAAAAAAAATTTGGTCGGTGACTGAAAAACAGCCCTGTATATGATGGCCTGTAATGGAAGGAAATTAATGTACTTTGTTATGCACCCTAGCTACGCGATCTATTCCGATATCAATAGTACCTATTTGTTTTCTTTCTTTTTAATACCACTGGTATTCTATCGAAATCTATTTATTAAAATATTAATTGCATATTGATCACAGAAATTATAGTCACTATTATTTATTTTCTATATATATATAAACAGGGTCCGCTTATAATAGTCAATTATATTTTAATAGCAGATTAGGAATGATGAATGGGTCTGAATTTCCCTGACAAAACTCAATGTTGGATTGGATTTTGTTTAGAGACGAGTGTAGATTCGTTATACACTTACCCGATGAACGACGTTTATGGAAAAGAGGAGTTGAACGATATCTAGCAATTACTACAACTCATACAGTGACCTTTGGCAGGAGCTCTATAATTGTATGGGGTGTTGGAAGTTCTGAGGCTCCTACTGAGGTAGTTAGCATCAATAACACTTTAACTGCAACCAGATATGTCGCAAAGATCTTTCAAGAACATAATTTACCCAATAGACGGTAAATTGTACATGAGCCTTTAGTTTTATGCACAATAACGCACGTTCGTACTTCGCTACTTTTGTAAATTAACAACTTTGATACGTTTACTTTTAAAATTTTTAGTGGCCAGCTCACAGCTTGGGCATGAACTCGATAGAACTCATTGGGAATGAACTAAAAAACAATCACGACAACATCAAACCCTCTGCAGCCCCCTCACCTGCTTCGAGATGACTGCTTGGCGCGGCTTATGGGCAGAAGACATCAAAAATGTCTTCCAAAGCAGGCCAGACCAGATACAGGCTAGAAGAGGAAACACTCCATATTAAAAAGTACAGAAAGTCAACAAAAATTAGACAGTTTTTAAATTTCAGTGCCTCAAACTCGAGTGTAAAATTTTGTGTCAATGTGACTTTTTGAATTATCTTCATTATTCACTTGTGATGTCCCAGAACATGAAAGAACTCATTTAAACCACAAATCGGACGATATCTAATCGGAATGAAACCTTACATGTCTAATCGGAATATGTAAGGTTTAATAAAGAAAATTGAAGTTACCAAGAATTTTATAGGTGGCCAAGTTTCCGTGAGTGTTCTGCGTGATATTTTTTTTTCGAAATTCACACCCACTCATCATTTTGAATCTGCTATTAAAATATGGTTGACTATGTAGGCGGACCCTGTATTTTTAATAATACCTTCAAATCTAGTTCTAATAGTATCAGATAAGTAAGGTTAGTTTTTCGTAAAAACGTGTCTTCAATCAATGACTGGAGCAGAACACTTTACAACTCAACTTCTAAATAAAGAAAGTTATCTCTGTTTTATTTTGTGTCTTATTTTCACTAGGTAGAGTAACTTTCCGACGTAGATTCCTGTAATCTCTTCGTATTTCTGAACGAGTGCAAATCCTCCTTCAGTGATCCTTTTTAATTCCTTTCGAACAAACTTCTATTGCAGGAACAAAAAAGGTAAGCGTGAATTAATTTTGGAAGTTTAGGTTCTGTATGCCCGGGAGGAAAAGTTTTTGTGATAGCTTTATTTGAACGTTGAGGTTTTTAACTTTATTAGTCTGGCTTAACTAAAAGAGTAATGTTCATCATTAATAACATGATCTTTTCATAGAATCGCATTGTATTCCTTTTCTTGTAACTAATCTTCAAAATGACATGTTTAATTGCGATGCCATGGCTAATGTCTTTGAGCTACTAATACAAAGGGTCTAAAATAGCGTGCTATTAGCTACAAAGCGTGCTTTTTAGTATGCTCAAAGATCGCAAATCTGTCGATTCACAAAGCATGCTAATTCAAGTGCTTAATTAAGGCATGCATTCGTGCTTGAAATGAGCATGTGTAACACTAGCTTTAGTCTTCCAACATTTTATTTAATTTCCTATTATTAATTTCTCCGTATAGATTTGTAGCCAGATATTGTAGGAACTTCATCGTAAATAATCTACCTACAGAATCTACCTTTCAAATCTTCTTCACAACCTCAAAATAACAGACACGACTGTAAATAAACCTCATGCCTTCCGCTCCACGGACCCCTAACTGACCTTCCTCGGTGCTGCCGGGTCCTGAGGGAGCACGCGGGATCGATCGCGGGTCCTGTAGCGCCCCGTGAATTAATGCGATTGAATTTGTCTGCCTTTCATGTTGGGTTGTTCCGATCTCTGCTTTTGCTTTGTTATTAAAAATTTCGTTTAAAAATGTTATTTTTTGTATTTTTTTAAAAATCACATGATATAGAGTTTCAATGAAAAAAGTACAAAGGAACAATTTATTTTTACAGAAACTAATTCCAGCAGGTTTGACGAATGGAGAGTTTGAAAAATAAATTCAAATATAGTATGTACACTTCCATTAACAGATATCTATACTTATATATAAAGCTGAAGAGTTTGTTTTTTTGTTTGTTTGTTTGTTTGAACGCGCTAATCTCAGAAACTACAAGTGGGATTTGAAAAATTCTTTTTGCATTTGATAGCCCAACTCTTGAGGAAGGTTATAGGCTATATTTTATCCCGAAATTCTCACAGTAACAAAAGTTACGGGGGCAAAACCGCGCGCGGTGGCTAGTATACTAATAAAATATTATTAGAAATGTACTGGGTCATTAGTAATTGGAGCGGAATCTTGTGGGTTGAACTATGTACTTTTTATCAAAAAATCACTATCCCTTTTGTGTTTACTCCCCCTTGCTATATTGAAATGGCAGTCATTCATTTTTAACCTCGAAGCCCGGCTGCCTGTACTAATTAAATTATTGCTATGCGAGGCTTAATTACTGACGTCTTGTTACTTAGGCTATAGTTTTTCTAGCATTTCAATAAATTCCTGGACAAGATTAAAATGCAAGGCTACTCAAGGAAATGCCCTATGCATTTGTTGTGGTGTTCCGCTTACTGCGGTCGTCCATATTACATGAATTTCATGAAAACCGGCGTTTTTTAAAGATGGGATGAATGAACTTTATACGTTTATTTGTAATTTATGACTGTAAAAATTGGGTTTTAAAGTGGAAAATGTAGTTGGCTATAGTCACTAGTGTTTATATTTATTAATCTGCTAACTATTTTTGAGTTTTTAGGGATGCCGGAAGTCCTGATTTTGATATTAGTATCATTAACCCATTTATGGATTTTTGTTGTTTATTTAAGATTTTATTCCTAAAGTGGGACTTACCTTATTTATTTAACAATTCAAGTCACAAGTTAAGGTATAGTTAATAAGAAAATTACAATAGATTTAGTACAAAGGTACTGCTAATTCTTAAAGAAATTTCTTCCAGCAGACCTGAGACTGAGGAGTATGATAAAAATGAAAAAGTAGTGTGTACACAGAATAATTATACTTACATAATTACATATTGTTTATAAAATACATATATACGTAAATAAAGATACTTAAACATATCAATACAAAAATACAATAATACTTACTAATAGATATAATAACTACCTATATATTCATTTATTTTCGGCTCAAATAATATGAATATCATTTTTAAAAACACTTTCCCTAGCATTTATGATATTCTTTTTACAAATTGATTATTTATTTTCTCCATCAGCAATTGTAGGTCAATGAACTCTTAAAGTACCTAGCCTTTGAAATAAAGCTCCGTTTATCTGTTCAGATTTTATGTAAGCTCAGAATATAATCTCCAAACTGTTGAGCTTTAAAGCTTTTGCTTGTGATGATAAACACTTGAACTGGAACATCATAAAATTAAATTAGGTATGCTGTAAACTCTAAAACTCCTTCCTAAGTTGGTTAAGAACGCTTTTTAATTCATTCATAATTTTTTAATACATAGGTACGGAGAATAAGAAATCCTTCAATGTGCTTTATGTAGAATTCCTTTTGAGATCGCCTGGTCGAACCCGGTAGTTCTAAGCACCCCCTTGTCTTGTCGTTGCCTCGACCGATACATTGGTATAGGGAAAGGTATACCTATAGGGACCCCCACGGGGATGCGGGTCCCTATAGGTATACCTTTCCCGGGGTTCCTTAATAAAAAATTGCGAGTTCTCAAACTACCTTTTGACTGTATATACGTATGTATAGAGTGCGCCAATGTTATTTTGCGCCCTTTTATTGAATTCACACCCTTTAGCTACTACTAGTCGCAGACTGAACGTCCCTGCATACTTAGTGGATAGTACAAAAAATAAATGAAGCTTTCCATACAGGTCGCCAAGGTGTCGACCGAACTGCCTTCTTTTGTTTCGTAACTTATAGTGGTATTTTGGGTATTTTCTAGCGTCTAGTGATTTGATGATGGAAATTGGCAGGTGGGTTGACGAGCGCAGCTTAGTGAAGGCATATCTAGAAGAAAGGGTGTTGGTGCCCATATTCCGAGTTGTTAAAAGATGGCCAAAGGCGTCACCACACATTGTACGTTTTGTTGAAAGAAAATCCTTTATAAAATACTAAAAGTTTATAAACAGTGCACACAAGTATTATTAGGTATTTTAGAAATCGGAAACTAAAAATTAAATTTTAACATACGCTCATCTTACACATAGTTTTATTTAAAGAAAATGCTTCACTACTCTTATACTAAGAAAACTATTTATTCCTCTACATCTGAAACTCGTAAACCATTCAAATATCCACCCTATTCATTACAGCATAAGGTTTCAGGTATAAATAATTAAATATTGCAGGTAAAAACGCGCGAGGCATAAATCAGGAGGCAAGAATAATTTGAGCAGTAAGAGGGCAGTAAATCAACCGCCGTGCCTCCGTTTGCCTCCGACCTGAACGGGGGTGAACCTACGTGGCTGTAATTAAAGCCTTGAACACCCTGTGTTACGTGTTATCGGAACAAATTACACGCTGTATATTCTAAATTAGTAATTTAATGAAGAATGAAAATAAATGACAAACAGGTTATGTTACGAAATACGCATTGGAAAATGACCTAGAGTGGAATTGGTTGTGAGAGTAATATATGAAACAATGGTGCTTTTTGATTATAGTCTTTCGGAATATGCACAAAACAAAAAATTGTAGAATTACTTGCCAAAATTTATTTTAATTTTATTTTATTTTAAAAGGAAAACTTACAGCTAGTTACAATTAAATAATGATATTATATAAAGAAGGAAGGCTACGAAGAAGTTTTCACATACAATAAAAGAATAGAATTGTCCGATTCTTTATTGCATTGAAACTAAATTCAGTCTGATTAAAACCATCAAAACCACAACACGCGTTTTTCTATACAACCGTTTTATCAATCCAAAATCAACCTTAAGTGGTCAAGCATATGGTCCAAACGAGTCGGATCTGAACGGAGCGGACGCGATAGAACGAAAACAATACAAGATAGTGATTCCTAGAAGAAGGGTCTTGTTTACGTGATATTTGCATAAATTTGCATTGTGTGAACATTTAGTTTGAGTACTGAGTAGTTTTTGTTTGAAAAGATATTTCGTGAATGTGATAGACTTTGTGAGTTAAATTGAACTATAAATGACTGTTAATTAGTGCTACAAAAAATAACTTTACGATGTCCGTGCCTACAACAGATCAAAGTGGATATTTATCGATGTTGGAAGACATAGCAAATCTATTACAGAAAGCTCAAACTAATTTGAAAAAATGTCCTAAGCAACGACTCACCGTCGGTTATATTAAGGCGAGATTAACCACTATAGAAGAGTACTGGAATGATTTTAGAGATGCGAATATGAAACTTACAAAGTGTACGCCGCGGGAACAACGGGGGTCGATCCCGTATTTTTTAAACGAAGATTACTTCACAATAGAAGAATTATACATAACTTTACATGCAAGTTTAACTGATCACCTAATCAAATTGGAGTCAACGAAAATTGTAGACGAGTCCATTTCAACCCCTGACGTGAGTTTGGCTAGATTACCGAAAATACAATTACCTACCTTTACTGGAAAGTATGAAGATTGGCCTACCTATCACGATTTGTTTCTGGTACTTGTACATAACACCAACATAAATAACGTACAGAAGTTACACTATTTAAAAAGCAGCGTTTCGGGGGAAGCGGAGATTTTATTAAGACATATTCAAATTACGGAAAGCAATTACGTTCAAGCATGGGAAAAACTAAAAGGGCGTTTTGGAAATAAAAAAATGATTGTTAATTCAATTTTAAAGAAATTATTTAGTAATAAAAAAGTGGTTAACAATTCGGCCAATCACATCAAATCAATATTAGATATGACCACAGAGTGTATTAACAGCCTGAATAATGTAAACATTAACACTGACTCTTGGGACCCTTTAATTATATTTCTGGTTGGTCAGAAGTTGGGTACAGAGTTACTGCAGGACTGGGAAGAACACACCTATACAGAGAACCCCGAATTGATGCCCACCTGGAACGATATGAAAAAGTTTCTTGAATCAAAATTCCGAACACTCGAATTAGTGACTCCAACAACATTTACCCCGCGGGATAAATTACATACACACAAAGCATTTCATATTATGAGAAAGGAAGACGAAGACAAACACATTCAATCTACGCATGCCAGTATCAAACCTCACTTATCTTGTAGCTACTGCAATAACGATCACTACATATGCCACTGTAAGGACTTCGCAAAAATACCTATAGAAGAAAGAAGAAACCATGTGAAGAAGAACAACTTATGTTTTAATTGCTTAGTGCCGAATCACAGCGTATACAATTGTAAACAAAAAACATCATGTCGCGTCTGCGGTAGAAGACACCATTCTCTCTTGCACCAAAATAAAGAAGAAAACCAAGAGGTGAACACACAAAAAACGCAACCACACCAAGAAGAACAATCACAACCAATACAAAGAATTACAAGCGCACACATTTCACGAGAACAACCTGGTCGCGCAGTATTATTAGCCACAGCGCAAGTAGCCATTCAAGCTAGGAATGGGCAGACACATATAATACTTGCTCTGATTGACCAGGGTTCAGAGGCATCATTTGTTTCAACTAGAATAGCAGACCTACTGAATTTATCAAAAATCTGCATTAACAGTGTTGTCTCTGGAGTAGGAGAAGAAACTCAGATACCTATCAAGCATTTAGTTGAACTGCTAATTATATCACGATCAAATAATGAAGTAATTCGAGTTAGCGCTTATGTAATGAAGAAAATCACAACAATACTACCCTCTAAACACGTTTCGATGAACTGGCCAGAACTTCGAGAATTAGAACTTGCAGATCCTACCTTTAACATTCCGGGTAAAATTGACATTTTGCTCGGCGCTGATGCGTTCTGTAAAATCATTAAAGATGGGCTACTAAAGATGCCAGATGGAGTTGTGGCTCAAAATACAAGCCTAGGGTGGATTCTATCTGGTCAACAAGAAGGTCTTGCGCACTCTCGAGGCTATCACCGCAATTTTGTATCAATGCATATCTCAACGATGATCGCACCAGATAATGATATGTTGAAGAAGTTGTGGGAAATAGATGGAGAAATATACAAAAAGAAGAAGATACTCACTAAAGATGAACAAATATGTGAAGACATATATAGAAACACAACAAAAAGAGATGAGAGTGGAAGGTACATTGTCAATTTACCCTTAAAACAATCAATTGAAGAAACTGTAAAATTGTGTGGAGATACAAAACAACAAGCTATACACAGATTTCAACAATTAGAACGAAAATTTGAGAGAAATCACAAACTAAAAGAAGAGTATACAAGAGTTATAGACGAATACAAAGAAATGGGTCACATGATCAAATCAGACAAAGCAGATAATCACAAGGCTATTTACTTACCTCACCATGCTGTTGTGCGGGAAGACAAAGATACTACAAAGGTACGAGTAGTCTTTGATGCGTCTGCTAAAGGGAGTAATGGTAGCTCTCTCAATGATACCATGTATATTGGACCTGTCTTGCAACCGGATATTCGAAGTCTCATCACTAAATGGCGCATGCATAAAATCTGTGTTGTCAGCGATATTGTCAAGATGTTTCGCATGGTGAGAATGACAAACAAACATACAAATCTACAAAGAATTATCTGGAGAGACGATCCGCGAGGTGAATATGAAAGCTACAACTTAACAACTGTTACATTTGGTACAGCAGCTGCTCCTTACCTGGCTGTTCGTACTTTAAACCAAATAGCAGACGATGAAACCGCGAACTTTCCAGATTCCGCTCCTTTAATCAAACAAACTTTTTTCATGGATGATTTAATGATTGGAGATGATAACGTGGAACAAACAAAACAAATGTGCGATGACTTAAAAACTATACTTAAAAGAGGAGGTTTCAACATGCAAAAATGGTCAAGTAACTCGGAAGAAGTGATGGAATACTTACAGGAACGGAAAGATATAGAAACAAGGGATACATTAGAGATAAAGATAGACAAAAAAATCAAAATACTGGGACTCACCTGGGATCGAAAAAAGATAGATTTGAAATAACGGTAAACTTACCCGAAATGAAATATCCAACTACAAAGAGGTCGGTTCTCTCTGATGTGGCGCGGTTATTCGACCCTTTTGGTTGGTTAGCGCCCGTTGTCATCACAGCCAAGGTTTTTATACAAAGACTATGGCAATGCAAGCTGGGATGGGATGATGAACTGCCAACAGAGCTGCACAAACAATGGGTAGCATACAGAGGAGAACTGATACACTTGCAAAGCATAAGCATACCACGCTGGCTGAAGACTACAATACAAAATCATGTAGATATAGAACTGCATGGGTTTGCAGATGCATCAACTCAAGCCTATGCTGCAGTAATATACCTAAGAGTTGTTGAAAGTGAGGAAGTCTACATAACTATGATTGCGTCCAGAACCAAGGTTGCACCAATCAAGCAAATATCTCTCCCACGATTAGAGCTATGTGCTGCAGCACTTTTAGCAGAGTTAATTGAAGATGTCGAAGAACTGCTTAACATTCCAAAACACAAAATATTTGCTTGGACAGACTCAATGGTGGTACTTTCATGGTTAAAATCACAACCTAATCGTTGGCGTACGTTTGTGGCGAATCGAGTCACAGACATAATACGTACTGTAGATACCGACAGATGGAGCCATGTTCGATCTTCTGATAACCCTGCAGATATCGGAACAAGAGGTATGAAGGCAGGCGATCTAGCAAAATCGGAGCTTTGGTGGACGGGGCCAAAATGGCTGAAACAAAGGGACTTAGATGTTGAGAAACCAGATATTCCTGAAACAGACATTGAAATAAAGGGTACTTATCACACTACACTACAAGAAGACAAACCAATATGGGAATATTTTTCTACATTAACAAGGATGAAGAGGGTACTATCGTATTGCAGAAGAATGAAGAAAAGACAAGAATCTGAAACAAGGGATGAATATTTAACACACAAGGAAATGACAATAATAGAAGAAAACTGTATAAGATTTTATCAAAATATGCACTTTGAGAGAGAAATTGAAGATTTGAAAAAGGATGGAAAGGTAAAAAAAAGAAGTACACTTATAACACTTTCACCTTTCTTAGATAAAAATGGGTTGATAAGAGTAGGAGGGCGTCTTCAAAATGCTTCGATTCCAGAATTTAGTAAACATCCAATTATAATACCTAAAGATACTCATATTGCTAAGTTATTAATAAATGAAGCCCATTCACGGACACTTCACGGTGGCATACAACTTATGATGGCATATTTAAGAACAAAATACTGGATATTGGGCCTGAAATCAGCAGTTAAGAAATGCATACATACATGTAAGACATGTATTATAGACAAGGCAAGAGTAAAGACTCAGTATATGGGACAATTACCGTCAATGCGCGTCAACCAGCACAGAGCCTTTGTTAATAGTGGCGTGGATTATGCAGGACCTGTACTAATGAGAACTTCTAAAGGGCGCGGCCATCAAGCTACGAAAGGTTATATTTGCTTGTTTATATGTATGTCCACTCGCGTTGTCCATTTGGAAGCGGTTACTGACCTAACCTCACAAGCATTTTTGGCTGCTTTTAGACGGTTTGTTTCCCGAAGAGGACTATGCAGCCATTTGTGGAGTGACAATGGCACGAATTTTGTGGGTGCAGCGAAAGAACTCAAGTATTTGTTTCTGCGAGGCCGAAAAAATCTTGCCCATGAAGTAGCTGAACTGCTCGCTAACGATGGTACCACATGGCACTTTATACCGCCGCGAATGCCAACCTATGGTGGTTTATGGGAGGCTGGAGTTCAATCAGCAAAGAGGCACCTGATGAGAGTTACTAAGAATACTAAGTTAACTTACGAAGAAATGTCAACCTTTCTGAGTCAGGTCGAAGCATGCCTCAATTCCAGACCCCTTTGCCCTCTAGATAGTACAACTCACACACCGCTAACCCCAGGACATTTCCTTGTTGGTGATTCCCTGATAAGTGTACCAGATTTAAATTATGAACATCACAACATAGGTACACTCACTAGATGGCAACTATTACAGAGAATGACACAAGACTTCTGGCGGCGCTGGCAAGTAGAATACCTCTATACATTGCAGCAGAGATATAAATGGCAAACTCCAGTTACGTCACCTTCAGTTGGCGATCTGGTAGTTATCAAGGACGAGGACACACCACCCACGAAGTGGTTACTAGGAAGAATTAAACATCTACATCCTGGCGCTGATAACCTCGTGAGAGTTGTAACTGTACAATGCAAGGGAAATCAAGAATTGAAAAGACCATTATATAAGATTATCCTACTTCCTACTGAGGAAGTTTAGAAGGTGTTATGGTGGGCGGTTACCACGTTGCTTTATCTTGGAAATTTTGTATAAATACGTAACTTATCTCGAATTAACGTAACTTTAACTTTACTTACCCAAAAATTAGATGTTGATTATAATATTCTTACTTTAAAGATACAGTCCATTGCTTGTTGGTTAATACTATAAAAAACTATTGTTTTTGGTGGGCGGCATGTCCGATTCTTTATTGCATTGAAACTAAATTCAGTCTGATTAAAACCATCAAAACCACAACACGCGTTTTTCTATACAACCGTTTTATCAATCCAAAATCAACCTTAAGTGGTCAAGCAAGAATTAAAGAAATTTATCAAACAGAAGACTACGCTTTCACTTGTAAATTAAATCTTTATACACTAATATTTTTTTTATTTTATACACTAAAAAAATCATTTTATAAATAAAACATATGGATAAACAAAAATCAACAAAAAAAGAGTATATGACATGGGCTTACTCACGACGCTCTGCGCTTAAAAAGAATTGCTTTGTTACAGCGGCTCTGATCGTAGAATAAATCAAAGTTATCTAGCTCCCGGTTTAACTTATTAACTGAATAAGACGCTCGTACGATTTTTTTTGCTCAAATTTCGCACACAAGACATAACGTTAACTCCTAGAATACTTCTACAGAAATAGCTCTATATTGCCAGATCTATAATTTTATATTACCACTACCCATAGACTCTTAGAACTTTAGGAGTACTTAAGAAAGATATATGATCTTTTCCTAAAGTATTAGTCAAATTTGTTTGTGCAAACTACTCACGGATATTAGTTGAAAGGTTTTAAAAATCATATGAAATCTTAAAAAGTAGAATACTTAAACTAGCCAGAAGACGAACAAAAACGATAAACCATACAATCTGCAACGAAAGCCAAATTACACTAAATCCTTTTAAGTAAACTAAGTAAGGTCACGGCTAAGCATTAAGGATTGAGGAGTCAGGCCGAGGAATAATGAGGAGCAGAAATGGCACTCACGGATGGTTGGAGTCGCTAAGATAAAAGTTATTACACCAAAAGAGACCGTATTTCATCCTGCATAGCTTTCATTTGCACAGGTACGAAGATGAACGCATTAGACTCTTTAAAGAAAGGTCTGTTTCTTTTTTACACAAGCTTTAGTTTGTCAAAGACTTGAGTTTAAATTGAGGTTAAAAAAAGGATTGTTCTAGATGTTGTTTGCTCGAGTGAGATTTGCTTGGAGTAGCCCTTAAACCCTGGATTAGAATGTCGTAGAATGACCTATGTTCCAAGCAGGGTAAGGGATAGAATCACTAAAGGACGCTTTGTTTTGCGTCTGTTTATATAAAATTTTCCGACAAATTTTACTGTCTTGACAATTGATTTCAGAGGTACTTGAACTCGATTCCTATTATTATTCGTCCTTGCTGACAATTATTTGACGACCGGCTGGTTTAGCGGTAACACAAATTGCCTTCTACGCCAGAGGTCCTTGGTTCGAATCCCGGCGGCGGCGGATATTTGTGTGATGAACACAGATATTAGTCGTGAAGGCATGGATGTTTATATGTTTATTTAAGTTTATTCTAATAAAGAATATGTATTTATTCAATATGTATGTTTATATATTTCTTAAGTATATCAGTTATCTAGTATCAATAACACAAGTTCTTTAAGAAACTTAATTTGGGCTAGATAATGTTGTGTGAGTGTCAGAAATATTTATTTATTATTTATTAATTGTTTCACTGGTGTCGAAAATACTTAGGTATGCTCTAAATGGATACAATTTTGAGACCATTCAGTACTGTTTCTTAATATCAGACTATAATATGTTAAGAAATGCTAATATATGCTATGAGTAAAGGGCTTGTGGTGGCGCCTATGAGCAACTGCCATTACAATTGACTGTGTAAGTAGCAGGTATAAAAAGATGGTTAGAATGCTGAGTCGCGTCTAGACGGTAACCCAAGTCAGGGAAACCGCCATTTTCCTGAACAAAAACGAAATAAAAGAAGTTCAAAAGCTTATCATATGAATCTCGTTTCTTTTTATGAACAAAATTTTGTTTATTTCAACGAAATTTACCCTAGAACGGTATTCAAACTAAAGAATAATGTTATGTATCCAAGCTTTAAATCCCAAAGAAAATAATCCAGCCGAAAACTCCGTTAAAGTAAATAGTAGCTTGAAAATGGGCAAAAATGCAATCGCCATTTTAATATGAAACAAAGACACTGTAATTTAAAATTAAAGAGACCTTTTTATATGCATCTTTAAAAATTTATACCGTCCAACGAAAGCTTTTATTATCACTAAGCTGCGTTTCCGAAAAATACAGGGTGCTCACCGCCCGTTGTAGTCGCGTGTAGCTTGTCGCGTGTAGCTGGCAGCTAGCAACCGATGGAGAATTGGGGCTATTGTATTATTTCTATTGATTTTGACAACATTCTTATTTGTTGGTAGTGAGTGATGATGGGTCTAAAGATGGAGCTGGTGAATTAAATAGACATTTTATAAAAATACCGATGGATACTGCTCATTAGAAATTTAGCATTCTTTTTAAGGCTTTGCTCAAAGCGATGTATAAATAAGACAGAATTAAAAGTAGAATCATGATTTTGACTGAAGATCTTAATTTTTTAAATAAAAACAACGCTTTATTAGTTACTGAAAAATAACTCTGGTCAAATAGTTATAAAAACATATTTTTCCTATAAAAACGTTCCAATAAAAATATTATGTATTAAACATTTGTTAAATGTTATTTGTGTTCTTGTTCTGTATTAAACAAAACTATTGTCTAAGCTGTTTTGATGTAAGACACACTTTTTTTTAAACATAACTATTTTGCGCTTCTACAAAAGCAGGCTAAAGCCATTACTTATGATTTAGGTAGCAAGAGTAATGAGTATCAGAAATTTCAGCCCCATGAATACAGCTCCATTACGTGGGCGCTCGGAGATCACGGGTAACACTAGAGAGGAGGGTAAATTCGCTTCGAGTCGCTTTTTTCGGCCACCCTGTACATACGAATGAATTATTACCGCGCGAGCTTTCTGATTTATTAACCCGTTTCGGGTTTTAGTGGTGCTATTGGAAAGTGCGCCTGAATTTTTCTTTCATCAAAATTCACTCTTTTTCCGTTTTTTAGTTACCAAATATTTTTTAGCAAATATTTTTTCTATAAATTTTTCAGGGTTTTAAATATAGATATGCGAAGTGGTTTCAAATCGCTTCTAGCTGTGGCAGCACTTTAGGTAAATAGATACTAAATAAAGTGTACAAAATGGTCTCTACGCTTGTTCTCCATGGCACCTTATGGCAATTGACGATAAAGAGAAACATACAGCTTCACTTGTCTCAAAATTTTTTTATTCACTCAACACTAAAAAGAACCAGAACTACTGGTCTTGAAACTAAACGCACGCAGTTCTTGCGGTACCTACCTTACTCGGAATATCAAAACTTCGTATCCGTCAGAATGGCGGGACCCAATCAATTGTTTAAAGGTCTGTAAGTATGGGAAGTTAATACCAGCAACCTACTTCTTAGTACCTTTCATTAAATAGTTGGTACCTACGTACTTTAAAAGATATCTTCATTTTAACGTCCATTCTGACGAGAGGATGGCGGGACCATGTAAAATTAAAGATGATGCGTTTTTATTTACGGCAATTCGACATTCTGACAACAGGACTAAAATGGATTTAGATGAAGGATTAAAATGAAGATATCTTTTAAAGTACTTAGGTACCAACTATTTAATGAAAGGTACTAAGAAGTAGGTTTCTGGTATTAACTTCCCATTCTTACAGACCTTTATACAATTTATTTGGTCCCGCCATCCTAACAGATACGAAACCTTCCACTATGGAGAGACTGCATACCGGTTTCAACTTACAGACTCAATTTAAAAGGGTAAAGGGTCAACATGGCCTTTCTTTGTAATTTTCTAGAGGACACTGCCGATCTAGCTCTTGCTCCAGCAGGAAATATGTAATTAATAAGTAGGTAGGTAGATTCCTATCTTAATTAATTTTTTTTAATCAATGATGTAGTTTGTTGTTTAATTACTTATTATTTTTCAATAAACAATTTTACTATATGTAGGCTATTTTCGCTGATGAAAAATGATGAAAGGGATACACTATTCTAAATGTGTACGAGTAGACCACTCAGGAAGTAACGAAATAAAATGATTCTTAAAAAAATCCAATAACAAGAACCGTTGAACCAGCTTTTCAAACATATCTTTAAACATAAACGCGCAACAAAGCGACACGCAACACAACAAAAATTAAACTTTCAACAACAGCAACACGCAAACATTCAGTCGCAAAGTGTTGCCAAACTGTTCATGTAAACTGGAGGCTTTTGTTTGAGTATTGCTGGAAAGAATGTTACGCAAATATTCGTAGCTTGGGAACACTGTGTGGGAAGCGTGACGAGGTTTTGGGTTGAGTTTATCATATTTTAATTTATTTTAAATATGTGTCAACTTGCATATAATATTTTTGGCGTTCTACTGAATGCGTACTTTTCTTATTAGTGACTGGGTATGCGTTTGCTTTAACTCTCACCTGTAAGTAAATGACAATGAGTTTGAAGATAGAGCAGATAGAGCGTATGGGGTAAACAGAACACCAGAGGTAATAAAACCATCTGATGTCACGTTTGACAAATTTGGAGGCATTATAATAGTGGAGAGAGACAATTGCAGTGTCAGGGGGTCAGTCTATCGCCCACAAAAAAGCCTCCCATCACACCGCGGTCCCTTAAATGACTTTTACAGTATGCCCGGGAAGAGAAGCAGCTGGCACATTCTATGTTTTTCTTTCGCTCCCAGTCCAGCATAGATAAAGGAAAATTTATTGAATAAAAAGAAAATATAGATAGGCATAACAGACCTTATCGCTGCTAAGCGATCTCTGCCAGACATCCTTGCACAGTGTAAAAGATAAAACTATAGACAATCATGTTCACTTACCATCAGGAGTCATGGAAGATAAACGTCACATCCTTACTTGATTTTAAAACATGTTAACAATAAGCGAAATACATGTTAAAATACTCATCGGAATGTTAGCGGGAAACTTAAGATGGTCGCTCGCCAGACTGAGAGTACTGTTGACATGCTATATAACAAATGTAACTATTTAAATTGTAGCCACGAAAACGACATACAAACTCTACTTACAATTAAATTATTTTATTTAGTAAATAATGTTGTCCAGTGCAACACATCACGCCCACTCGAATGCAGTATTAATAAAGCTTGGTGTCAAATCAAATATTGACATTGGAACGAAATGAGAATCCGGGGAAAGCAAACAAATACTCGCTCAATTTTCAATTACTTTGGCATCCCCATTTAATTAATTTAAATCGAAATAAATCTTACAATCAAGAAGATAAAGTTTAAATTGGAACTTAATGTTTTGTGGTAGTGTGATCGAAAAAACCACGAAAACTGTTTTTAAAATAAATGGTCTGAATTATTCGTAATTTTAACGTAGAATTACTTTTTTAACAGTTGAATTTTAAAAACATTCAAGTTACGCGGAAATTGTCAAACTTGTGAGTGTTCATAATTTACCGAATACTATGTGGTTAGGGCTTTTCTTTATAATCTAGTTCTATTTTATCCCGATAGATATTTATCACCTAGCAATGTTAAAGCTGTGAATGTGATCGTCCCTATGTCACCTTACTTACCAAGCCTAATGAGATTTGTTGACAGTTCTCTATAGCAAAATTTGGAGCTAATGTGTGCCGGAGTTATGATCAATGGTTGATATATTTTTAGATTACCTACCTATCTATTCTGTGTTTTATTTATTTATTTTCACAAAATCCACAGCTCTTAAATTAAGATACAATACAATTTTGAGTTAAACACTTACAGCTATTAATGGATTTACATTTTTTAAGTATAACAGTAAGCAGACATATATTTCTAGACTAGAAGTTCTGATTACAAAAACATTTAAATATTACAAAAGCTTAGATTAAAAGGTAAGTGAAATGGAAAGTTTTTAAATTACAATAATGAATAAAAAATTAAAAAAATCACAATTATAATAATAAGATATGAAGTGATATAAGAGGATGAGAAAAAAAAATACAAATACAAAAATGGAAAGTAGCGCATGTGTATGAGTGTGTGAATATGAGTGCGTGATTGCGTGTGTGTGTGTGTGTGCATACTAACTAGTGAAGTGAGCTATTATAATTTACTGCCGAAACTTATCCCTATTCCTATGATATATGTCTGAGTTTTGTGAGAATATACTATTGTATGTGTTATGCATTCTTGTGATTATATAATTTTGTGTGTAATTAGTTTTTGAGTGATGTGGGTAAAAAAGTATTGATAGCGCCGTGCGTACATTCTTGGTTATTAGCTACCAGTGCAACCATGCGTTGCGTAATGAATTCTATAACTTTCGGTTAAGTTTACTTAGTCAATAATTAATATTGATTTTTTATTGTATTTTTTATCTTCGTGTATCTCAAACTTGAATTTCGAAAGTGACCCACCAGGCACCCTGTATATTTAGGATGGTCGCTAACCAGGCGAATCCTGGAGGAATCCTAGCTTAGCTGTCGTTAACGGCACGTTTATCCAGGGGGGGTAGTGCTATTCTCACTCGAGCCTTTAAGTCCCATGGTGAAACATATACGTACCTACATTTACACCATATTTCCAACATTCCGACATCAAAGTTCATTAAGTAAACTTCACTTGCTAATGATACTATGACTATTTTATTCCATTCTTGTTCAAATACTCTGGTCCCAGTTAGTCATATTCGTGTTATGCATCCATAGCTCATTGCACCTGCTATGTAAGCAATTTGGTTGTGGCATGACATTGGCTCTCACAGCTGTCTTGTGTTTGTTTTTTTTTTCATGTCACAGTCAATTTGTACTGTACCTATTTGTATTAATTTGATAATTCTGACTAAGAGTACCAAGAGTTTTTTTCCGCCGGCTTTTTTTGTCTCTTGGTCTACTGTAATATCTTATTTAACAACTATCAACAACTATTTAAAGCCGAAGTATGTGATGACTGACTTCATCAAGTGTTTTATGAAATTCCTAATATGAATAAACTTTTTGAATTTCTTTTTTTTTAATTTTCACTAACGATATAATTATTGATGTCGTAAGTAGTCGCTACAGTCATTAATAAAGAATATCAGATTAAAATGGTGTTTCTGCAAGACGAGGATGTTCGAAGCTAGTTCACTTAGCAGTGCTTTTGTCTTAGTAAGCTGTTATTACATAATAAATGAAGCATCTAGCAAGATTGTTTTGTTTTTCTGCTTTTGTCCTTTTAAATATTAAGGAGATTCATTTGCGTTCTAGGTTCTATATTTAATATTTTACGTATTGCAGAAATACGTTGGCTTTGAAATTGCAAGCCTTTGAGTACCTATGCCTGTGACACCAAAGGTCCTGGGTTCTGTAATTCCTGTAATTCTGCACAGAATGGAAACCTTGATTGAACTTGGCTCTAGAGATACTAAAATAACCGATAAAAAAGTATAAAAGTAACATTTCTATAATAAAATAATACCAGTAATGATAAAATTGAAGATTTTTCAAAAAAAAAACAGCGCATTATAGTAGATACCTACCTAAGTATAAAAAGTTAATAATAATTACCTAATAACATATTAAAGACGCACAAATATAAAAACGTTTTGAGTAGTAAGCATGATATAAAACCTTTTTCTTTACTGACAAAAAACATAACGCGGCCTCATTTCTCCACAAAAAAGGTCCTAAACGTCACATTAAATTTTCATTTACTCGTTACTTCAACATCCACAAAACGACACCCAAGCATTTATAAAAACTCTCTTCTTTGCTTCTGTATTTAAATTTGAAAAAAAAAACAAACACAAATGAAGAAAAATGCGTCGCGGATTTACGCTAGGCAGCGACCATTTTGTTCCCGCTTAAATGATATTCATGGCAGTTGACACGCCGCTTTCTTTCAAAGACAAAAAATATTTTTCTCATGTGGTACAAGAATGTTTTGTAGGATTTTCTTTTGGATTTCTTTCGCTGAAAAAGAATACAGTGTTTTTCTCGTGGGTTAGGTAAACAAGATAATTTTGTATCGGTAAAGAAATTTGTTTAGGGTAAAGTAATAAGGGTTTTGTTTCAATGAACTTGAACTTGAGAATTCGATTAGGGAATCCGTGAATGAGGTCGTCTTGCTCTCGCTTGATGACCTTCAGTCGAATAAATGGACTCTGAATAAACTGAATTTAATAAATATTAGAGAATCTGAAATTTTAAATTTGGCGTGCCTTAGTGAATCTTTTGAATATCTTTCCAATTGTAGCTGTTAATGCAACGTTCAGCTGGGTCTATTAATTAAGATATAGGGAACCGTTTACACTAAAGTGTTCCTTTGTATGTACGACTTCAGGATTCATCGTGAAATTATTAACATTCTCTTAAGACCATGCTGGACTGGGAGCGAAAGAAAAACGTAGAATGTGCCAGCTGCTTTTCTTCCCAGGTATACTGTAAAAGTCAGTTAAGGGACAGAGGTTTTAAAGGCGTTTTTGTGGGCGATAGGCTGACCCCCTGTCACTACAATAGTCTCTCTCCATCTTTATAATACCTCCAAATTTGTTAAACGTGACATCAGATGGTCTCGTAACCTCTGGTGTTCTGCCTACCCCATAAGGGATACAGGCGTGAGGTTATGTATGTATATATATATGTAGACTCTGACTCTGTGGGTTATTAAAATGGTTGTGCTGATGATGATGGTACAGTTTCGACAGTATTTCATTTTAAAAGTCATCGATTTTATTTGCCGTTTTTTATATTAATAAAGAATTTAGTTAAATCACTTATGGAGGTTTTTTTTAATTCGGAACTTACGCTTTTTTGGTTTAAAAGTTTCGTTTCTGAAGTTGATAATATTTATGGAGTATGAAACATTTGTAGATATTTTATGCAATTAAGTTTAGTTTGACTTCTATAAATTTATATTATTTTTTGGGAATTGTTTGTCTAATATAATTCACTTAAGCCCACCAATAATGTCACCTGTATTAAGTTTAAGAATGTAAGTTTCAGCGTGAAAGAGTAACATGCATCCCTCTACCTCACAAATTTTCTCATTTAGAATTATTCATGGATTTTTTACCGAATTCCGGAAGTTCGTCTCCTCGCTGCTATTGGCTTGATTCATCTCTGAATCAACTCCGAGAGGAAATTGCAGACTGTCGTCATCTCGCCGTCTCAACAGCTATTTATAAAGTTCGATTTGTTGTGAATGTTCGTTTTGTACTCGGATATTAAGCTAACTTAATTTAGAGTCTAACTTATTTATTTCTTGTTGATGTTTTCCTTGAATTTTTTTTAAAATTTAGTCTTAAGAAATTTACACAGGGTGTCTCACTTTTGAAATTCAAGGATGTGATAGTTGGAGGTCATACATGAAAAGAGAAAAATATAATGAAAAATAAATATAAATTATTTACCGAGTAAACTTAAGCGACAGGTAAAGAAATGATTACGCAACGCATGGTTACTCTAGCGTTGGCAGCAATCCGCGTGCCAGATCACGTGACGCGATTGACTCAGTTTTATGTAAAGTCAATAGTTAGTAACATAATAGTATTTTTTATAGGGATTTCTAGTACCTACTTATATTACATAATTATGATCAGAATCGAGTACAGAGTGCTCTCCTTCAGTATCTAAAATTTGTCACCAGTCACCCTGTATAGAAGATGAGTTTATTTGAAATTGATCCTTTAAAGGTCTGAGCACTGATTTGAATAAAACTGGACTATTATTTTTAAGGAAAATTATTTAAAAAAAATTGTACTTGTTTTTGTATAGAACCAATTCCAAAACTCTATAGTTGGCTCTATAGCAAACTAAAACAGTACTATAAAAATAAAGATATTTCCGGACCATAGGAGATTACAAAAAGTTCTATGTTTTCAAAATAAATGTATAATGTAACAGTCACACTCATGAAAAATATCATTAGTTCTTACGTGCACATATTATCATGCAACAGAATTCGAATCTGTAACCTTTTGCGCAACCGACTACACCAAAAGGGTCGCACGTAGTCTACTCGAGTCAACCTTAGATAAAAATAAGAAATTATCTTCACAAAAACTCCTTAAATTTACTAAAAAAATGAAATATTTCTTAAAAACAAACTTAACTAAAATTACACCATCACTAAAAGCACAATTTCGTTCAACAATCGTTTCAATGCACAATCTGCTTGCAAATACACCCGAGCACGAACCGGATTAAACCGGTTATCGGCAGTTAATAATAATAGTGTCCCCCAGTAATCTGTAGTGATGGATGACAGTTGACAGGTGACAGCTACCACCCTCGGCCACCCTGTATAATTGGTAGAATGCCAGTCGCTGATTTCCATTTATATTATAATAATTTTAGCCCCGAATTTCTTTTATCGATTTAATTTGATGGGAATTGTTAAGTTATGTCATCAGCTTGCTCTACTTATTGTTATCGAGACGACGTATTTAAAAGATATCATGACAAAATATATAGAGACTTAAGATATTCAACAATTAAAACAAATACTTTTTTCATAATACTGTGGTATTAAAATTAAATGCATCCTTAAATATGTCCTCAAATAAAAAATACAAAAATAGTTTTCGGCCATTTTTTTCTTTTCTAAGGAAATTTTCAGATTCTACCCTTATTCTCAGTAATTATTATTTTGTCTTCCTGACATTTTTTTTCAGAAATTCAGTATTATCAACACTTAGGCATCAAATGGATAAGATTAGGGTGTTTTAAGATTATAAGTACAAGTTAGTTGCTTATTTTTTAAATGTAGATGCCATCCAGTCTTACCTGCAATATTGCTCTCTTTAATAAAGAATGGACGAAGACATAGCTAGTTAAAGAAGATTACCCATACATATCTTATATCATTTGCAAGCTAATTTGAAAAATTATCATTTCATTTTGATTGTAAAGCTTCTAAATAAACGCTGTACATATAATACACCAGCTCCCGTGCGAAACTAACTATTCGTTGCAACGCATCATTTAAAAGCTATTATCTTCAATATCAACAAATTGATTGTCGCAATGCTTTGTCCATTTCAATATTTCCTGAAACTAGGCCAGCAATATCAATTTAAAACTACTTCAATCAATAAACAGAAACTCGTTGCAAATGACAAAACCGATCAGATAGAACAATTAAATTATCTTCTGTGACGTCGACGCATCCATCATTCTTCATGACAAAAAAATGATTGCCAAAAAATGTATACACGGCATCATTTTTACGAAAAAATACGCAAGGAGTTTTGCACTCTACGGTTTGATTATTCAAGGTTTATTTTTAAGTGACGACATTCTTTTTAGATTTCAAAGGTTGGTACACTGTACGTCATCTATCATCGGTCCGATACCACAACAGTTAACATGAGAAACGTGTCAGCGAAGAACATTTGCGATACACAGCACTCGTTAATCATAAATGTCCAATACACCAAAGTACATTTGCATACGAGCACAGCCTTATCCCGAATGTGTAAAGCACATTTTTCACTGTCAATTTGATTGATGTAGGAATAATTTGACAGGTTTCATGCCTGCACTTCGCTTATTGCTTTAATCCAATATTTAATTGTGTAAATACTTTGAGCAAATGTTCGGTTTTTGTGGTGAATGGAATTTTTGGCAACTGTTGTCGTCTTAGCTCTTGTTATTGCCAAATTCCAAAAAACACAAATTTTATCTTTAACTACTTACTGCATATTTAATTACTGATGCCTGCTACGCAGACAAATTTTATCTTTTTATATTTTCTACAGCTTAAATGTTATGTCTCGAATGTCGATTGTTATGAACCTTAAATAAATTATAAGCTTTATAATTTATTTAAGGTTCATAACAATCGCTGGACTGGAAGCAAAAGAAAAACATAGAATGTTCCAGCTGCTTCTCTTCCCGGGCAAACTGTAAAAGTCAGTTGAGGGACGGAGGTTATTGACGTTTGTGGGCGATAGGCTGAACCCCTATCACTGCAAGTCTCCTTCCATCATTTTATTACCTTCAAATTTGTCAAATATGACATCAGATGGTTTATAGCTTCTGGTTTGCTGCCTACCCCATAAGGGATACAGGCGTGACGTTACGTATGTATGTAAATTATAAATGATTAATCGAAATCACTATTCCTGAACTATACCGATACCGCACACGTTATTATCTTATTATGTCTTCGATATGCAGTATATAGACAAGTGGGATATAAGGTTTTGTGTACGATTTTGTCGAAGTTTAGTACAGATTTTTGAACAAACACAAAAGGGCCAAAATATATATAAAAAATACTATTATTTTTATATATTATACAGGGTTAATTTTTTTTATTGCATCACCTCTTGCGGGAAGCCTCTCCACATCAATCCCAATAACATTTATTCCATTTTTAAAATTAATAGTTTTTAAAGTTTATTTTTTTAATACATTAAATAGCCTCTGTTTAGAGGCGCTACGCTCTTTACTCTGAGCGTAGGTATGCCACGCCACGACCCTTGCGCCGTAAAATATCGCTTTATAATAATACAGGGTACTTTTTACATAATGTAGAGTAAGGAGCAAAAAAGTTTTTGTTTTTATTTTTTGTGTTATTTATCAAGATTTTTAAAAAGTCGTAGAACAAATGTTGTTGGAATTGATGTGGAGAGGTTGCCTGTAAGAGTTGATGCGTTACTTAAAATTAACACTGTATATCATTAGGTGTCTACTTTCACTTTTATGTATAAGATTTGTTTTTTTTTTTGTCAAGCTAAAAAAGACTCCCGACATCTTCTTTAGAAGCTCAATGTGCGGGCTCTAATGAGATATATTTCCTTGTTCAGCTAAGTTCATTTGACTTGTTCATGTTTAATTGGTCTTTTACGTTTTTTTTGTTAACAGCTTTGATCTTTAGGTCGTATTTTAACGATTTGATTTCATTCTTTGTTGTAATACTAGATACACAATAAAGACATTTTAAGTAACTTGCGACGGCATAAAATATGTATATGGTGATCGGACATAACCTCAAAATTAGCTTTTAAATAGTGTTTTTTATTGTAAGAATTAACGAATGCAGAGCAAAAATTCTCCGTA
This sequence comes from Stenoptilia bipunctidactyla, assembly GCA_944452665.1. Lineage (NCBI taxonomy): Eukaryota > Metazoa > Arthropoda > Insecta > Lepidoptera > Pterophoridae > Stenoptilia > Stenoptilia bipunctidactyla. Next base: position 1,744,079 of record OX101738.1, on the reverse strand, counting down.
CTCAAACATAGTTTTCCAAAAAAATCTTTATCGCAACTAGACTAAATTGAAATGGAACCGCATGGGAAGCGACAGCTTTCTAATAAAAAAAGAATCATCAAAATCGGTTCATCCATTCAAAACTTATGAGGTAACAAACATAAAAAAAACATACCTACAGACGAATTGGAAAGTACCTCCTCCGTTTTTTGAAGTCAGTTTAAAATATTGCGTAGCGATAGTGACAGTTAAGTTCAATCGTTTGTGACAAATTATAATTTTTATTTTATTTATTATTGGCTGGCTCTTCTTGAAAAATTACCGCAACCCATCACCATCCCCGGAGTTTTGCTTGGTGGTAGGATCCCTTCTGGGTCCGCCTGGCTAGCGACCACCCTTTATATAAAGTCTGCCGCCAAATGTTACCGCTCCGGCGGTAATGTGTTCCGGCAATATTGTATAAAGAGCCAGTTCCTTCCTAAACCCGTGTGCTTTCATCTTCGACCTCATCGTCACTTACCATCAGGTGAGATTGAGGCCAAACGCGGGTTTAGTCACTTATAAAAAAAAAAAAAGTAATTAAGAAATAATAAAGGATATTATGTTATTTAGTGTTGCTGCTATGTCTACAATTTTATATTCATTTTATAAAAAAAGTTAATACTCTTCTAGCATTATTCAGTATTCCATGAAATTCGACTATTTAATGAGAACATTCTTATTTACACTTTTCATTTAAAAATGTTAATTTCTCTTTGTTACCTATCTAATAATTGTTAGTTTGCGTATTCGTAGCAAATCTTCCAATATGTTGTCTTATTTTTTTACAAACTCTACAAATATACTAATTTTTTACAAGCATCAGATAGAAATTAAATAGAACGTCGTTGGTAGTTTGTATTTGAACGTGTTCCATCATAGTTAGACCCACGGCGTTAGTGTACTCGATTCGCTTAAACTAATAGTTGAACTAATAGCTGTTAAAGTTGGGAGTTAACGCGCAGAATAAACTTTATCGTTCCAGGTTCGAGTCCCGTACGTGGCTACTGATGGGCAGCTTGTGTGTGTTTGGTTAACTTTAAACATAAAATAGTTTTAGAATTTTATTTTTATACAGCGCCATCTATCTTCAAACTAAGTAAGGTTGTGGTATGGATATTGGGGATTTTTTTTGTAAACCCGTTTAATTTGTATTTGTATTAAGTTTAAGTATATAAAAATTAAGGATGATGGGCTGAAAACCACATATCAATTGGTTCCAATGAGAAATGTTTAGAAGAATTTCGAATTCAAGGTTCATTAAAATGAGCGGTTGAATTTTCGAAATATAGGTAGTCTGTTACCAGTTAACATGTCACACACATACCTACACATTTTCATTATTGAACGGATGCTCAAAACCAACCCTTACGCCTATAAAATTCCTGAACACTCCACCCAGAAACTTCCAGTTAGAATTAAAAACAAGTAAGTACCTATTATTGTATCTTGAAAACATAAAATAATGTAGGTATGTATTTTTTTTATGCAATTTTAAAACGCCTCAATGGTATGGTATGGTAATGGTAATTTGATTTGATTTATGGTTAAAATATGACCACAAATCAAATAAAACATATATTTCAAAACTTTATGCAACGTATACATCGTCTTCCGCAACTCTTCTAACGAAACCAGATCTGTAATCTAATTCATCGTCCTCACATCGCAATTATCTATACAATCGTCGCTTGCTCAGCAAATAGCCAATAAATGCCTCTGTGCCACGGTTCCGTATGCGATGCATGTCCGGAACCCGTCGTAATTCAATTGCGTGCCCGCCACAATGCGCCGTGATTGGACGCGCGGAATCCTAATTCGGTCAAAAGTTTGCAGCGTCTGCCGTGTTGTGTGTTCTTTGGGGGAATTTGAATTTCGTTCTTTTTTATTTTGAAATGAGAATGCTGTTGGATTTATTTTGTTTTTTTTTTTAATACTTGAAAGTTTAAATCTAAAAGGCCAGTAACTAAAGCTCTAGAAGTAGTAAGTGTCTATGGAAGTTGTTTATTACTTTGCAGCACGTAACCGAACCGAAATGTTTTTTTCTTTTTTCAAATCAACTACTAATACGAATTACGTTACCAGATTTTGTTAAACAAAACTTGCAGGATCGTTTGCTATAGAGATCCAAAAGTAGCAGAAGGGGTTCTTTTAATATAATTACAAGTAGGAAGTACCTACCTACGAGGCCAGATATGAAAATTACTCAAAAACCTTGACTGTACACAATAGTCGATAATTCAAAGTAATCACGAGTTTCCTACAAAATCTCTTAATATTTCGAAACAAATCAATACATTTTTATGCACTTGGTAATGCATTGCTATACAGGGTGACTGGTGGGTCACTTTCAAAATTCCAGGACGTGATAGTTTAAGATCATACATGAAGGGAAAAAACAAATTAAAAAATAAATATCTATTAATTATTTACTGAGTAAACCTCTTCGAAAGTTAAAGAATTGATTTCGCAACGCATGGTTATATTAGCGTAATACAATAAATACTTAACGGGTGGTGGTGTGCGTGTGGCGGGAACACTGCTCTGTGCGTGTTGACTGAAGCAGCGCGTCGGGAAATGTGTAGTGAGGTCTCTTTATTTATTCATAGGGATTTCTGGTGAAAAATTAAGTACGTACTTTTATCACAGAGTGCTCTCCTTCAGTATTGCAAATTTGTCACCCGTCACCCTGTATAACAAAACGACGCGATAATTCGAACTCCTCCTATTTAAGAACCTACCTACTCCCTCAACCATAATAAAATACAAGGAGAAAAAAAATGCTGCTTAAATCAACACTCAATAATTGGAAGTTTTATTTATTTGCTCTTACAAATTTCGAACCACTCGAAATATTATTCAAACATTCCTAATATTTTAAGAATCCCTTGAATTTCGAATTAAAGAGAATCGACTGTACTCTAAAATAATATAAGTTATTGCATGTTACCATCATTTTTAACCTTAAATGTCTTCTAAAAGTTGCAAATTTAGGAAATCCCCTAAAATTTTAGTGAGATCCGTATGTGGTAGTTCCGAAAAGTCGAACTAAGCGCTTTGACAGTTCCTTTTTGATACGGGTCGCCAAGGTTTGGAATGAACTGCTCGCCTCTATTTTCCCTGACCAGTATAGTCCTAGTACTTTTAAGCGTCGAGTGAATAGGTTTCTCGTGGATGGACGTGTACCACCTTAGTCTTCATGTTCACTTAACATCAGGTGTCATGGAAGACAAACGTCCCATCCATATTTTATAAAAAAAAGATAGGTGGTGTTTTCAAACAATAAAATAAAAAAGGCAATGTATGTTGCCGCTAAACCGGCTGGTGTAGCGGCAACATACATTGCCTTCTATGCCAGCGGTCCTGGGTTCGAATCCCGGCGGCGGCGGATATTTGTGTGATGAACACAGATATTAGTCGTCAAGTCATGGACGTTTATATGTTTATTTAAGTTTATTTTCTAATAAAAAATATGTATTTATTCAATATGTATGTTTATATATTTCTTAAGTATATCAGTTATCTAGTATCCATAACACAAGTTCTTTAAGAAACTTAATTTGGGCTAGATAATGTTGTGTGAGTGTCAGAAATATTTATTTATTTATAGTTTTATTTGAAGTGAAGATGAGGTCGTAGGATACACAGGATCAGGAACAAAGTAACTCTACATAAAATTTGGCTAGAACACACCACCTACGGAGCGGTGATATTTGGTGGCAATTTTATATGGAGGGTGGTAGCTAATCAGGCGGATCCCGGAGATCCATCCATCGAGAAGTCACATTCGTATTAGTCGCATATTATGATACGCTTATCCTGTGGCCGTACTATTCCTAGGCCGTATACAAAAAGAAAGATGGAAACTTATAAGCGCTTACCGGCGCTTGACAGCACTGGTCCATTCTACAAAAAGGAAGCAGGTTGAGGCAGACCAAGCAAAATGTCGGACTCATCGGACGATGATTTCCCAGCGCTGACCAGCGCGTGTTGAAGCTTGTCGGAACTTGTCGGCACCGTTCAGTGCTTATCGGTGCGCGTTCATATATTTTCCTACGCGGGTCGCCAGCGCTGTCAAGCGCTGGTAAGCGCTTATAAGTTTCCAGCTTTCTTTCTGTATACGGCCCTAGCCATCTCTACACCGCATTAACTGTTTAATTTTTAACGACCACTTTGGCGATTGGGTCAACCTGTGGTTGCGGGTTCGATTCCCGCACGGAACAAGAAAAAAAATTTTCCGTGTCTGGGTGTTATCTATTTATGTATTTATATTTTTGCTTGGTGGTAGGATCCCTTCTGGGTCCGCCTGGCTAGCGACCACCCTTTATACAAAGTCTGCCGCCAAATGTTACCGCTCCGGCGGTAATGTGTTCCGGCAATATTGTATAAAGAGCCAGTTCCTTCCTAAACCCGTGTGCTTTCATCTTCGACCTCATCGTCACTTACCATCAGGTGAGATTGAGGTCAAACGCGGGTTTAGTCAACTATAAAAAAAAAAAAAAATATTCTTCCCCCTAGTTCGCCTAGTTGGTACCTATCCCATAACACAAGCTTTGCTTACTTTGGGGCCATGTAGTTGGCGTGATTGTCTGGGAATTTTATTTATTGATTAATTAATTAATATTGAAACTTATAACAACCATACAACCGTTGCGACATAACAAAAAGAAACGTATGAAAAGAAAAAAATTAACAATGTAAAATGTACCGTCCAATTTCAATTGTGAACTTTTCAACAACCGATCTGTTATCTATATTAGGAGAGCCCGGTGGTTGAAATTCGACATTTTCCATAGTATTACAAATATTTAAATAGGAATGTTTTAACGACTCTCACCTGCGTTACATTGCACGTGTTTAATTTACATACAACTAATGTGCATTGAAATACCAAAACAATGATATTTGTAAATGTATGTACATATAAATATGTAGTGTAAATGTATATATTTTTGTTTCCTCGATACATGGAGCAAAATTGTACGGCACGGCGACTCACTGCGTAATACAATAACTGCTCTATTTCTTTTATTTATTACATTCAACTTACATTTTACACTTACTGAAAATGAAAATGAAAACTTTTTTATTCGTAGTAGGTATTTTTATACACTTTACGAATGTCAAACGCTAGATGAGGGCGGCGCGGGTCCGGACGACATGACGAATCCTGGGGGAGGCCTCCGCCGTCGAGAAGTGTGCATCTCTCGGCTCATAAAGATAATGATCGCCCATTATCCACCAATGTCTTGGTGATGTCTACTACTACTTCTTCTTCGGCTTTAAAAAAACGAAATGAAAGTAGAACCCTAGGTAGACCGAGAGGAAAAAAGCCGGCGGAAAAAAAAACTCTCGGCACTCTTTTGTAAAAAGTGCTTATTATAGGTACAATTTGGCAGAAATACAGCTCTGCTATGACATGAACAAACAAACAGAAGACAGCTATTCGTGCTTGCCAATATCATGTCGCAGCCAAGCTGCTTACATAGTGATTAATGTTTAATATTTGGAAATAACCTGTGGAGACATCAATCCCACGCTCTTTTGTCATCTAAATAATCTTTGAGTCTATAGTAGCCTTTTTTCCATAATGTTTCTTTGATAGTTCTTTTAAATTTGACTTTGGTATTTTATTATAAATACTTACTATAAATAGGTACAACATTAAACTAAATTTATAAGAAAATTAATACATAATTAGGATATGTGTTTATTGACAACATAGTTTGAGTGAGTATTACACGTTTTTACATATTTTGTATGCGATATCATAAATAGTAAGTAAGTACAGAAGCTTATCATGTGTGAAAAGTTGAAAAAGTCTTTTTTAATACAGTTGCTCAAAAAGTGGCATATTGCAGGGACGTTTAGCGTTCGGGATGTGGGCTATTACACACTTGTGCTTTTTCATTACCTTTTCCGCACTCGTGCGCTCTCTTTCCCAAATGTCAAAATAATGTCTATTAAAAAGAAAAATCAACCACGAAGTTTTTACTAAAAAAAATTCATAGAAGTTTTTACGATTCATGCAAATATTTCTGAAAAGAAGCTACTAATTTGTTTCAATATCAGATATAATGATTTGATGCAATGAGTTAGGTTAGGTTTCATTTCATTTTATCTTATTAAATTCATTTTCATTTCATGTCAATACAAAAAATCAACTTGGCTGTATGGGCATAGTTCCCTTTGCCTATCCAGAATGGGTAAGCAAACAAAAAAAATCTCTGTTTATAATCTTTCACGGCTGGCGCCATTTTGTATATTTTATAAAATTGCTTAATTTTTTCGCAACTGTATTAAAAATAGTCGTTCAGTACACGTGCGGAACAGGCTTTCCGCACTCGTAATGAAATATACTATTTTAATACAGTTGCTCAAAAAGTGGCGTATTGCAGGGACGTTTAGCGTTCGGGATGTGGGCTATTACACACTTGTGCTTTTTCTTTACCTTTTCCGCACTCGTGCGTTCTCTTTCCCAAATGTCAAAATAATTTCCATTAAAAAGAAAAAATCATCCACGAAGTTTTTACTAAAAAAAAATTCATAGAAGTTTTTACGATTCATGCAAATATTTCTGAAAAGAAGCTACTAATTTGTTTCAATATCAGGTAAAATGATTTGATGCAATGAGTTAGGTTAGGTTTCATTTCATTTTATCTCATTAAATTCATTTTCATTTCATGTCAATACAAAAAATCAACTTGGCTGTATGGGCATAGTTCCCTTTGCCTACCCAGAATGGGTAAGCAAACAAAAAAAATCTCTGTTTATAATCTTTCACGGCTGGCGCCATTTTGTATATTTTATAAAATTGCTTAATTTTTTCGCAACTGTATTAAAAATAGTCGTTCAGTACACGTGCGGAACAGGCTTTCCGCACTCGTAATGAAATATACTATTTTAATACAGTTGCTCAAAAAGTGGCGTATTGCAGGGACGTTTAGCGTTCGGGATGTGGGCTATTACACACTTGTGCTTTTTCTTTACCTTTTCCGCACTCGTGCGTTCTCTTTCCCAAATGTCAAAATAATGTCTATTAAAAAGAAAAAACCAACCACGAAGTTTTTACTAAAAAAAAATTCATAGAAGTTTTTACGATTCATGCAAATATTTCTGAAAAGAAGCTTCTAATTTGTTTCAATATCAGATATAATGATTTGATGCAATGAGTTAGGTTAGGTTTCATTTCATTTTATCTCATTCAATTCATTTTCATTTCATGTCAATACAAAAATCCACTAAAGACTTGGCTGTATGGGCATGGTTCCTTTTGCCTACCCAGAATGGGTAAACAAAAAAAATCTCTGTTTATAATCTTTCACGGCTGGCGCCATTTTGTATATTTTATGAAATTGCTTAATTTTTTCGCAATTTTATTAAAAATAGTCGTTCAGTACACGTGCGGAACCGTCATTGCAACTCGTTCCGACTGTCAACCCTCGCCTTCGGCTGCGCCTCGGCTCGTGTAGACATTTGTCGGAACTCTTATCAATGACAGGCTTTCCGCACTCGTAATGAAATATACTATTTTAATACAGTTGCTCAAAAAGTTGCGTATTGCAGGGACGTTTAGCGTTCGGGATGTGGGCTATTACACACTTGTGCTTTTTCTTTACCTTTTCCGCACTCGTGCGTTCTCTTTCCCAAATGTCAAAATAATGTCCATTAAAAAGAAAAAATCAACCACGAAGTTTTTACTAAAAAAAAAATTCATAGAAGTTTTTACGATTCATGCAAATATTTCTGAAAAGAAGCTACTAATTTGTTTCAATATCAGGTAAAATGATTTGATGCAATGAGTTAGGTTAGGTTTCATTTCATTTTATCTCATTAAATTCATTTTCATTTCATGTCAATGCAAAAAATCTAGTAAAGACTTGGCTGTATGGGCATTGTTCCCTTTGCCTACCCAGAATGGGTAAACAAAACAAAAATATCTCTGTTTATAATCTTTCCCGGCTGGCGCCATTTTGTATATTTTATAAAATTGCTTAATTTTTTCGCAACTGTATTAAAAATAGTCGTTCAGTACACGTGCGGAACCGTCATTGCAACTCGTTCCGACTGTCAACCCTCGCCTTCGGCTGCGCCTCGGCTCGTGTAGACATTTGTCGGAACTCTTATCAATGACAGGCTTTCCGCACTCGTAATGAAATATACTATTCTCGCCCTCTTCCCACCGAAGGAAGAGTTTACTGCAAACGTCGACCTTCAGAACACCAGTTGAAAATGGAACAATTTTTTCTCTGTGACTTTTTTAGGGAGCCGCCAGAATGAAGGCTTACAGCCCGTTCACATATGGTCCGTTTTACTGGATACGTTTTTGTACCGTAAATACGTATACTGAATGAATACTGTGCCGTATGTGAAGTCGCTCATACAACTCCATGCGCCATCGATGAAAAAAACGTATCCAGTAAAACGGACCATGTGTAAACGGGCTGTTACAGCTACAAAATACTGGCCAGTAATAATGATTTCTATACTTTTTATACGCAGCACTGGAAAAATATTCATCTATCATATTACTACTTTTATAAATTGTTTGTTTATACAAAATTACAGTACTAAAAGGATAAATTCGACAGTAGGTATATTAATTAATTATTTAATTAGTAATAATAATGATAACGAAGCTTTGTGTAAAATCCTTTGATGATTTAATTCAAGAACCTATTCAATTATACACCACATAATTTAAACAATAATGAACTAATTTCCATAATACTACGTACCGAACACCTAATTCTGGTGATTATCTATACAGCCACTCCGAAACGTTATAATTGAAAGGTTCTATTATCATAATATATAATGTTAAAAACAAAAACATTGACTCACCTATACCTACACGATACGCCATTTTCCTTATTTTATAAACACCTGCAGTCTCTTGTTCTAGGCACACCGTAAATATTTACCCAAATACTTATACAACCCAAATCTAATAAGAAAGTCTTAAGCCGTTGGAATAAGATTCAAAATCACACGAAATCTACATGATACTTGAACACGTCTGTACAAACAAGAGTTATATGAACTTCACTGCTGGTTAACTGTTGTTTAACATTTTATTTTAGTGATTATTTTTATTTGAAAACTCTAGTTAAATCTACTGCTAAGATTACACGAAAACTATTTTATAGTTGTAAATAAAAGTTTATCGGCTAACTTTATTATAGTTGAATTCTTTTCAAGTGGTTTTTGAGACAGTTCAAAATTAACAATCTTTGTGACATTGCCGTAATGAAATTGTTCGATCTTCCATTCGATGGCTTTGACGTATCGAATTAGTTGGTGAAAAAAATTTATACAAACTTCCGATTACAAGATGGCCGCTCATATTCATCTCTGAAAAAGGAAACTAGTTAGAAATTAGTTCCTTTTCAGAGATATTCATCGATTCAATGTCGATTCAGTAGTGTCAATCACTATCAACTGAACGTTCCGTTTCTTTGAATCTGCCTGTTTGAGATGAATATTTTTATGTCATTTACTTAATTTATTTACAGTTAATAATAACAATTACACTTTATTAATAGTTCAATTTATAATTTTAACAAACAATTGACATAGTTTTAATTTTTTTTAACGCGCCAATTTATATTTTAGTTGTAAATAGTTTGCGCGTAATGGAAAATGAGAACTGTCACGAAGATCATTCGAAAACAATCCAACTATAGTAGCTGACTTTACAAATGCGGATTCTACGTTTGAAAAGTGCCTTAGAATCGGTGCGTTCTTTTTTTCTATACTCAGTCCGATTTATAAAAAGAGTATTTTCGGCCAGTCACATAGTGAAATGCTGGGAAGATTTATCTATCTTCGTGATGGTATTGGATCTGAGCATAGGGCGGGCGTCGCTCAGCAAGGGCGGAACGCGAATGAACTCACAGACTCCAGTTGCTTTAAAGTTATCTCGGACTTAGTATAGGCATGTAAAATATCTGATACTATTGTATGAAGAAAATGGAAAAGCGTAGGTATGTGGGAATAGTGTGTGACTATTTTGCCGGGAATCTGACGAAGTTTCAAAGATATTTATAAATGTTGTACATATACTTACTACAGCTGTTGAAAATTGAAAATTAAGATTTTGTGTTGCACTTCTTCAATATTTACTAGCAACAGATTTACTAATCGATAAGAGTAAGACTTACTTAGTAGTTTACGACTTTATTAGTACAAAGAACGACAATGTAATCCTTCTATCCTATAACCTAATCCTCTTTTGTAAACACGAAAGTTTGTGATGTAGGTAACACGTGGTTCAATAAGTTCCGAGATGAAGTACTAAAACAAGGTTTTTTTTATTAAATTATTTTTTATTAATTAACGTAGTCTCCTCCAAGAGCGATACAGCCCCTCCAACGCTTTTAAGTCGCTCAAACAACTCCATGCGCCATCGAAGATAAAAAAACGAATCCGGTAAAACGTATCCAGTAAAACGGACCATGCGTGAACGGGCTGTTGGGCTGACAATCGAGCCCGCGACCTTTATCGCTACAACGTTACCTTACAACTATTGAGCTATCGCATCCGTAAAATATAATAAAGTTTAAGTCAGATGTACTTCACATGTAGCGTTTAATATACCTATTATTTATTTACATTACGTCGCAACCAATAAAACTACCCCAGACTTTACACCCCTTGTATTTAACAATAACCGAAGCATTAAAGTCATTAATATGTCGTAACGAATTTCTAAGTCAATTCACTGCCCTTATGAAGTATATAAAACATGCAATCATAACTATTTTGACCTATAAAAGTAACCTTAAACCTACGCTTATACGATGTGTAGAGTAAACGAGATAGCGCTTTACAAATACATATGGTTGTCACTTTCTTTCAATTATGCTTTATGTTTTTTCTTTTTATTTAACCTCGTTTAATTTTATTGCGTAGTTAAATTTTTATGTCATTGTTAGCTACTAAATACCGGCAGTAATAGAGTTATTTTGGGGTGTAGCGTGTAGTGTTTTTATGTGAGAGCATTCCCGTAGAATTCGAATCGATTTTACGGGTTATAGGGAAGATAACAGGACGAAAATGTAGACTTGTGTCTAGTCATTTTAAACTTTATTTAAAGAATTCGGATATCAAGAGCTAAAAATGGCAAGTTTAGGTAATGCTGGATTTATACCTACTGGTTGTAACTTTTTATATTGGACCTTAATTTAACTACAAGATTTAAGTGTTTTGGTTATCATAGGAATTTATTATTACTTAACTTTAGATATTCTTTGTTTATTTTGGAGAAAGTCAGTAACATAAATTTTCAGTGAAACGATCGATCAGCAAAAGATGTTCCGATAGGCAATGAAATGAAATGAAATGAAAAAATTTATTCATCCGAAGACCATCGAATGGCCCCTTAATGAAGTCACAATTTTGTACTTCGGCTTTAACAAGGTGTTTATAGTTATTGAATAAGATATTACAGTAGACCAAGATACAAAAAAGCCGGCGGAAAAAACTCTTGGCACACTTTTTCAGTCAGTATTATACGAATTAATACAAATAGGTTATATACAGTACAAATTGATCATGACATAAAAAAAAAACAAAGACAAGACAGCTAATTGTGAGGTTCCTATACCCATCATTTAAACCTCCTTTTAGAATGGTTAAAAGACAAATCCAATTCGTTTATTTATGTAAACACACACATTACATAGAGACTAATGAATGTACAAATCTTTTAAGTTTTGAGTATACATATATCACCACGAACAAAGGCGTTATAACTTTAAGGTATAAATTAAACGTAAGAGCGCTGCGGCGGATCCAGTGCATCTTCAAGACAAACTTAGTCAGTGGATTCTCTTGACCACGCCATTGTGCTGCAGAACTTCCAGCGCACACTGAACAGGATATTTACTGTACAAAGGAATTATATGTATAAGTGGATGTACGCACAGCTTTAATAAAACCTGACTTCCCTTAATTCCTAAGAACAGAGTTTTAAGAAATTGCCGTTCATTTCGCAGAATTAACTATACAACGTGTAACATAATGAAGAGATAATACTTACTTAAGGGATTGTATGTTTGGTGATGTAGTTTATAAGTAACCGTAACATAAATTTGCTATCCTTACGGTTCGGCTGAAAAACAAGTTCATAGTTTAGATCAAAATATCTAAGTGTAAACCCTAAAAACAACATTTTGTTACCATTATAATTGTGATATAGTAAGCTCGAAGTTTATTGAAATAACTTAATTCTCACTTCATGCGTGGATCCGATTACTGAGGTACTTAGGTAAAGGCAGGTAGGGAAGTGTAAATGACTAAATTAAACGCCTAACTTTGCAGAATTGAACTTTGAACAAAATATGACTTTACCGAATTTCGCTTGCATTTAAACTTTAAACTTATAATTTTAAAATGCAAATGTCCGACACAAAGTTATGTTCACGTTTTATTGAATATTGTGAATCATAATAAATAAAAGATTTTGTTTTTTTTTTAATACAATAATGGGAGGAAGAAGTAATTACCATCAGGTGAGATTGAGGTCAAACGCGGGTTTAGTCACTTATAAAAAAAAAAAAAAAAAATTTCCCACAACATTGCATTTATTGATTATAAAAATAGAAATAGCTTTTATTATGAAATATATTTACAACTTATGTGTCATTTTTGTAATTTTTAAATACATATCTCATTGTTCACTCTGTGAAATTTTATCAAATCAAAGTGACTTAAAATTAACTTTATTTCCACTGCGATTATATTCTAAATGATTAAGTAAATACTTTTTAAATAACGCAAATAATCAATTTTTTATAGATACACATTATTAAAACACAAAATAATATTATTAGTCAATGAAAATATAAATATCCTGCGCTGAACTAAAATCAATAAAACAATTTTCACCACAAATTCCAATTACTATCAGGAAGTGCACCTAAGCTGCTTCTGTAATACCAGAGAACCACCGGCAGGGGGCGCCTGACACATTTTTAATTAAATGCCACTTAGCACAAGCGCCTGCCATTGGATTAGCCGCAATGGCACATGCGTTCGTTTTGCTATTGAATATGGGAAGGGGTGCAAGATTGGAATTTAGTTAAGATAGCATGAAGACGGACGCTTGGAACTTAATTTATTCAGTTTACATTTAATCCTCTCATATTATCACACAAGATAATTATAATATCTAAATAGCAGTGTAAGTACATTTGTATATTTTTCAGCTCTTCAACAAAATAGTTTTATAAGAAGGTTATAAAATATTCATTGGAATTAAATGTAAGTAGGTACCTGTTTGTTATTAGAAAAAAAATCTATAAAATTACATTAAAAAGTCTTTTATGTTAAAAATATGAAAACAAAATTCCTTAGGAAAAATGGTTTATTTTTATAGAAAGTGTTTGTAAATAATAAAAATATGTTTTTATTGTACTGTTATAAAGAAGAATAAATAAAATTCATAGAAAAAAATGAAAAGTACTTATTTTGTTTAAAAATAAATATAAAAATATAGATGCATCGGCCGGGAATCGAACCCGGGCCGCCCGCGTGGCAGGCGAGCATTCTACCACTGAACCACCGATGCTATAGCTAACATGTTGAAATTAGTATATATAAATTAAATAACAATTCATCAAGAAGACTTACTAAAAAGTTCCTGAAATATAAATAAATAATCTTTCCATAACTTCGCATTGTTCCTCAAGAAGTTTTTATCTAGCTCTACTTTTGTGATCTAATGTTAATATAGTGCAGTACCTAAAGATATTATTTTACATCTTTCCTATAGTTACTAGCCCGAGTGAAATACAATTTTCAAATTCAAGCGAAAAAGGTGTGAGTACGTTAAACAGTTGGCCACTAACAATACGATATTATGAAGGTGTCACTCAGATAAGTCTGTTATTTCGTCATGGAAAGAATACCTACCCTACGTAGACAGAATATATAACCTACGTAGTAACTTACACCATATTCTTATCTAAGCACTGTCGATTAACTAGACATCAGCACTTGTCTGTGGAAACCGTTGTAGAGCGTGCCGGCATCCGGCAACCGTTCGGATGTTCGGCGATAAGGCCGCCCGGCGCCGGTCCGCCGCCTGTGCGCCGGATTATGGAGACTGATCCTTATTTACTGAAGTATATAGCTACCTACATTCAATAATTATGTACTTTACTTTATTTCTTCCTATAAGAAAGCTGTAGAGTCTGTTTCTGAGTTTTAATAAGTTAATATCTGAAACAACTGATCGGCTTTGAAAAAATATTTTTGCATTCAATAGCCTATAATTTTGTAAAGTCACAAAACTTTACAAAGAGTTTAACAAAATCATCAATATATATAAAACTGTTCCGTTACTGACTGAGTGACTGACAGACAACGTACAGCCGCAACTACTGGGCGTAGAGAGCTGAAATTTGGAACAAACATTCTTTAGGGAATGTAGGGGTGCACTAAGGAAGGAATTCCCGAAATTCCCACGTGAACGGGAAATATAGGACTTTTTAGTTTGTATGAAAAATCTTATTCCTTGAGTGCACCGATGTGAAACTTGGTGTAAAGGTTTTTCAATGTGTGTCTGGTTGTGTTATGAAAGGAATTCTCGAAATTCCCACGGGAACGGGAAATATATAATGTTTTAGTTTGTATGAAAAAATCCCATCCCTTGAGTGCACGGATGTGATACTTGATATAAAGGTTCCTCAATAAGTGTCTGTTTGTATTATGGAAGGAATTCCCGAAATTCTCACGGGAAGGGGTTGGACTTTTTAGAATGTATGAAAAATCTTATTTCTTGAGTGTACGGATGTGATACTTGGCATGAAGGTTCTTCAAAGAGTGACTGGTTGTGCTACGAAAAAAATTCCCAAAATTCCCACGGGCACGGGAAATATATGATTTTTAGTTTGTATGAAAAAAACTTATTCCTTGAGTGCATGGGTGTGATACTTGGTATAAAGGTTCTTTCAGTGGGTGTCTCGTTGTACAGTTTCTGAAATTTCCACGAGAAGGGTAGTTAAGTGCATACGAAGTTGCGGGATAAAGCTAGTTTTCAATAAAATTAAACCAAAATAAATACATTATTTGAGGCTTTGCCTTACCCGTGACAAAACCATCAACTAAATCTAAATACCCCTATTATCATAATACGTGGACGACCGGCTGGTGTAGTGGTAACATACATTGCCTTCTATGCCAGAGGTCCTGGGTTCGAATCCCGGCGGCGGCGGATATCGGTGTGCTGAACACAGATATTAGCCGTCAAGTCACATATGTTTATTTAGGTTTATTCTAATCTATACATATAATAAAATGGTAGGAAAGTCAAAACTGTACATTGAATATTTTTTTAAAAGAATACTTGGGGTATAATCCACAATCGAAACAGAAACAAAAAATAAGTTTTTAGAATTTTTGTCTGTTTGTCTTTCCGGGATAAACTCAAAAAGTACTGCATGGATTTACTTCAAATTTGGCATGAAGATAGTTAAGAAGTCGGGTCAACATATAGGCTACATATTATCACGCTAGCAGTGTTATAATCGTAGGTGCGTTTGGTGCTGCATAGCGTTCACGCAGACGACGTCGCGGGCAGCAGCTAGTAAAAAATATGTTTTTATTCAATATGTATGTTTATATATTTCTTAAGTATATCAGTTATCTAGTATCCATAACACAAGATCCTTAAGAAACTTAATTTGGGCTAGATAATGTTGTGTGAGTGTCAGAAATATTTATTTATTTATTACTATTTATTTATGTGTCGTCGTCGTTCTATGGCGCGTCGCTAGATGTCGCTACATCCGACAAAACCATCAACTTTATCTACCTACCCGTATTATCTTGAAAAAGTAACTCTTTCACTTCTATAATAATAGTTTTGACATGTTTTAATGTCAAATACTATAAGATATTCATATCCGACACGACGAAGCATTTAAAACGGTTACCTAAAATATTCTATACGTATTTCCTTCTACGTAAAATTCTATTACCCAAATCCTTTTGAATAACAAAGGGTGCATAAACCCGGGTTTAGGCTGACAACTACAATACAGGGTGGTGTTTGGATAATTACCCCCTGACGCAAGTAAACTACAGGGTTTGAAGATATTATATTTAAAGTTCGACTCTATGGAAATTCTATTACAGGAGAAAAGGTACCTTTCGTCGTGAAGCCATTATTATAATTAAAAAAAAATCCCATGGATCTACCTGTGCTTAGAAATATTAAAAGTCAAGGACGAGCCAAAATCATCAACGGCCTGTAGACGGCCACCGCTGGACATAGGCCTTCCCCAAAACAAAACGATCTCTGCATATTATAAATACCCAAAATAAGCTGAACAGACTTTCATGGGGTTTCAACTAAAAACCGAAATGACAAATGAAGAAACTTAAAGTTCAATCCCATTTAAGTTTTAAACTCTCAACTTTCCATAGTACGAGAAACTAATTGGATATGAGTCAAAGGACACGTGCCATATTGGTCTATTAGGTTGGCCTATTTATGTAATAGAATGAAAAGGTTCTTTTTATAATGTTGAATTTAAAAAAAAAAATGTGAAGGCGCGTCAACTGACTTCATCACAGCTGCTCCTCTGATTGAAAATGACACGGAATTCATTACCCATACCTACTCTCTATATATTACTTTACTGTATATCTTTACGCGATATAAAGTAAGGTAATTAGGTTATATTTTAGTCAATTGATCTATTTTTACTGATTTGGATAGTTATTTGAAATAAAAAAGCAAGATTTTCACTTCTACATGTTATCAGATAAAATCAAATATATTATTATTATGCCCTCATGCGTAATATAACATGCATAAATAAGGTACACAGCCTGGAATAGCACATAGGCTAATTTCGATAAATTGCGCGGGAAAAAACGCGCGAAAAAGCTAGTATTTTATAGTTTAAGTTTTTTTATTGATTATTCAAGCTTAATCTCCAACACAAGTGTTTACAAAAGCAAGCGTTCCGGTATTACCAGATAATTTACTTCGCATAGCATGTGCAAACAAGGTTCATCCGACTAGAGTAATCCACTCACGAACCGATTCATTCCCACTAGTGGGAAGAACTGCAGGTGGTGTGTAGTGTTGTATTGTAATCATGCCGGATTATCTTTGTTCAATTCCATCTCATTGGGTTTTTGGAGATTACAAATAGATTGCAAATTAATTTTCGTCTTATTGTCTTGGGTTTGTATTTTGAGAGCTTATTCAGTCTTGATCTCTAATTACTTAATTTTAAATACTTAGATTAGTAATTTAGGGATACCTTCTGATTTTAAATATGTATAGGTAATTGATTTTATAAATAAATAAGTTTTCGTTTTTGCATTTTTCTTCTCTGCAATTTTGAGTAGTGAGCTCTCAAAGATTAATAATTTTACAAAATTATCAGCTCATTTTGTATACATATTTATATAACCACAGTAGCTAAATACTTGCTACTTTATAAAGTACAAACCCATTTCAACTGTCCCCTAGCAACTTGGTAACTGCTATTGTGCTCACTAGCGCCACTCGACGACCGACGGCAAGCTTTAGAAACACCTCGCTGAATAGCGCGCGGGTAAACGCAATAAAAAAACAAGTGGGTGCTCGCACAGCGTGAAACTCATTTTATAATACCCAGCTTTTCAGTATTTTGTTGAGAAGATGTGTTGTAGACAGGTTTTTAAAATAAAAAGGTGTTTTCTAGGTTAAAATAAAAATGATATAGAAGTCTAGTAATAGACTTCCAATTCATATACATGAAGCAACATGGAAGCAACTGGCAAACTGTGACGGTTCCAGAGGTGGCTGTCGTATAGACGCTACTTCACAAATCTTGAGGTTACGGGTTCGATTCCCGCACGGAACTAGAAAAAGAATGGTCCGGGTCTGGGTGTTATGTTTATTATGTTTTTATATGTATACAGGGTTGTTTTTAAGTCACCAGCCAAGTTTTTTTTACACAATAAGTATCATTTACAAAAACAATTTTTGCAGAAAAAAGGTATTTTTTTTACAAGGAAATTAATATATTCGCTAACATATTAATCAAAGCATGGTCACTCTGAATGATAAATAAATTCCATTAAAATAAAGATAATTACGCGCTACTACAAAACATTTCGTAGTACTACGTCGTAGTATTATTAATGAAATGCCGCGTCACTAGCCGCGTATTATTAATGAAATGTAGCTGTGTTCACCAACACCAACCATATTTTAAAAAGTTTGTGGTGCCATATATTTTGTTTTTCTACTAAAATAAATATGCAGATATGTTAGTATATAACATTTCAATTTGGCTGGTGTCTAAAATAATCCTGTATACTAGATTCTCTAGTAGTTGGTATCCCATATCACAAGCTTTGCATGCAAGCTTTTGCTTTGGGGTCATGTAGTTGGTGTGATTGTGTGGGGATTTTATTCATTTATTCACACACACAAACACACACGAACACACACACACAAACACACACACACACACTGAGGCAAACAGTAACATCATAAATATAAAAATTAACCTTACCAAATATTGTTCTTACTCTATTATATGATTTCCTATTATAGGCATTTGCGTTAGTAACTAAGTACATTATCTGTAAATTGTAGTCTCACCGCTGTCCTCAAAGCAAGTAGCAAGTCATTCCCACTACGAGTGTCATTCGACTACTCACTGGGAAGTCACTGTAATTATTAATTTTAAGATTACTGGAAATAAAGCCTTTTTATTTATTTATTTATAACTAAAATAACTACCATAATAACTACTCATATGCATTGTTGTGTTCCTGGCAAAGGGAATGATCAGCCTGTGAAATAATAAAAACAATTGCTTTTGGTAGCTTAAGCATTGGTCCAGCAACGCATCATTAATCTTACTTTCCATAATTAATCATGTCTGTAGGCCCTGGTGCCCCATGCCATTAGGTTGATTCAGTGCTTGCTTACCGGCATTCCATAATCTACCGTATTAGAACCCTGCTTTAACTAGAAGTCCGATAGTAATACCTAATACCTACCATAAATTAAAGAAGTAAGTGGTAGATATATACCCATAAAAATGCTATTGAGATTAACATATAAACAACAATTTTACGCTGCACTATTGGCTAAGATCCTTGCACAAGTAGATAGTTAGCTGGTCATCTCGTAAACTCTCTACCAGGTGGCATGGAAGAGATATTTCCTGTACCTACTCACTAAACAGGGTGTTTGGTGGCTTAAGGTTAAAAGAGGTATTTTTGAAAATTTCTAGCCATATATGTCTTTAACGAAACTTGCTATCTTTTTTATTGAATTTTATTGGAATTTTAGAAAAATAACCAGAATTTGGTAGATACGAGTTAATAGTGCCCGAATACTCGTTAGTTTGTAAACACTATCTTTTGTTTCCGATAGTTTAGTGAATGTCGGACCAAATAAAACTACTTTCATGGGTATTTATGGCTTCTAAAACCTAATGGAGGCATACATAACTTAAAAAAGTCGTATTTTGATACGAGCATAATTTTGATGTGCTATAAAAAATAAAAAAGAATATCTTTGAATTGTTCAAGCATTTTTAAAAAACTTTGGTTTTTAGCCCTTAACTCAGAGAATTAGCAAGCAATGTGAATGACTACCTCTTAAGAAAGAATTATAAAAAGGCATATTTTTAAAAATGTTTGAACAATTCAAATATTTTTTAATTTTTTGTATTGCACTTCAAAATTATGCTCGTTATGTATGCCTCCATTAGGTTTTAGAAGCCATAAATACCCATGAAATTAGTTTTATTTGGTCCGACATACACTTAACTATCGGAAACAAAAGATACCAAAATCCGGGTATTTTTCTAAAATTCCAAAAAAGTTCAATAAAAAGAATAGAAAGTTTCGCCAAAGACCTATGGCTAGAAATGTTCAAAAATACTAACAATAAATAAAATAAAACGAATCTGGCAAAACGGACCGCGGCCCTTGTTCAAATAGGTCCCAACAACCATTCTTCTCTCTCATTTCACTTCATAATCCATGTGTATGAAAAAAATATGTTTACATCAATCCACATATCCTTATCGAACAAAATTCTCACACAAAAACTCAAACAGCATTACCTTAATTAAAACCGCTCTTTAATTAAAAAATATATAGGTCAACAGCTCCCTTATCACTCCCTACCTCATAAACCATCCACTTGACAAATTCATGCTTAATAAATAAAACTTATCACCAATCATGGCAGTAAAATAATTTACTCTAGGCTGTAAACTACGGTTTTATATCATCGTATGTGAAACACAATACTCCCCTTGAAAGCTCAACGGTGCAACCCCAAATCCGTAACAAATAGCGTTAATTTATATCCCTAGAACATGCCTCGTGACACCTCGTAAAGTATAAATGTGTCGTTGGACTAGTTTAACTGTTTATAGACGTATTTATAGGATTGTCGTTGTTTGGTCGTTGGTCAGTTGATCGTTTATGCGTTAGCTGGAGATTTAGATAGCTGTAAACGAATTAGATATCTTGCGATAAGTGATGTGATTGGTTGTTGGAGGAATTAGGGCTGTACTGAATTCAAGAAGTTGAGAGCCTTAATTCTTAAAACTATACAAACTATATAACAAATTTTAGATACTGAAGGAGAGCTCTCAGTACTCGATTCTGATCATAATTATGTAAAAACTAGCTGTTGCGCGCGGTTTTACCCGCGCAATTTCTATTCCCGCGGGATTTTCGGGATAAAAGTAGCCTATACGGATTCGGAAGAATCCCTTTAAGTAATGGTAAAAGAAATTTTGAAATCGGTTTAGTAGTTTTTGAGCCTATTCAATACAAACATACAAAAATACAAAGGTTTCCTCTTTATAATATTTGCATAGAGTCTTAATTTTTCTCTAGAATTACCTAAAGTTATTAAATTGTATAAAGTTTTGTTACTATGTACTTTTCTTACGCCTGAGTCAACTGGCACGTGATCTGCCAATGCTAGTGTAACCATGCGTTGCGCAATCAATTCTTTAACTTTCAGTTAAGTTTACTCAGTAAATAATTAATATTTTTTTTTTTTTACATTTTTTCCCTTCATGTATGATCTAAAGCTATCACGTCCTTGAATTTCAAAAGTGACCCACCAGTCACCCTGTATATTTATAGCTTTACATTAAAGTTATGGATAATTACATTAAGACAGCAATTCGACTGGCAACCTCCGGTATCA
Source organism: Stenoptilia bipunctidactyla (assembly GCA_944452665.1). Lineage (NCBI taxonomy): Eukaryota > Metazoa > Arthropoda > Insecta > Lepidoptera > Pterophoridae > Stenoptilia > Stenoptilia bipunctidactyla. The sequence goes on along the minus strand of OX101738.1, from coordinate 1,722,859 downwards.
TCATCATCATCACAACTCCGTGTAATGAGCCCACTGCAGGGCTATGCTGTGCTGGGGCGGTGCTGGTTGGTGGATGTCAGATATTTCAGGGTGCCGAAATGGCTTCTGACAAACCCTAACGACTACTGTATACAAGTATACAGCACCCGGGACCGACTGCTTAACGTGCCCTCTGAAGCACGGAAGTTGTCGTGAGAAATGAATGGTCGGCGGTCACCCATCCCTGCGATATCGTTTGATATGCACAGTAACCACGGCGCCACGACGACGACTTCGTGTAACCTCCGGTAAGTAGATCGAAAACGGCCGAAATAAAAACCTTACATACAGTGGATTTCTATTATTTAATCTCAATTTTTTTCTCAAACTCTCACTCTCAAACTCAAAATCTCAAACAAACTTATATTGTTTATTTTAACAACACCCTTATTTGATAAGATATTTATCATTTCTATCACGAATAAATAATAAGAGTAAATCCGGTTCTAATTTGAACACACGTGAAATTTAGAAAATCAACTATTAAACCCCATAAGGGATACAGGCGTGACGTTATGTATGTATGTAAATAATTAACTAAATCAACTATCTAGAAATATAATACAATGCCGTACTTTTTTGAATACAAATACCTTCTCATATAATGGTTTTGCAGTGCAGAGTGTCAATTAAAATTTCAATTTACGTATCCGTGTACAATTGGTTGTGTACCTACAGACGTAGCTGTGAAAACCAATGTTATCTTTAAATCCACTAACATCGAGCAGCAAACTAACCAATCTTTTGTTTACTTTAGTGACCAGAAAACCGATTTCACCTAACAACTGCGGACAGTTTATGAAGCCTCGTATAACTTAAATAAAAATAACTTGGTCAGCTCTGTTAGCGTTTTGAATTTGGAATGAGCCAGTTTCGGCTAAGTGTACTAGAGACGATAAGAAGCTTTTGTTGATGAACATTTCTCCTGCTTCTTCAAAAAGACCTAAGCCCTGGTCGGTGGAGTAATTTCCATTCTTTTCTTTTTTTTTGCAAGATAGGTACTTGGCTTCCTATAAACTATTAAGTATATAAAATAAAATCCTTTTTTACTGGATATATCGCGTTTAATTTTATAACAAGCTTCGGGACCTTAAAGTCCTAACACGGGCCTTACTCCCGACGCAATCGAGTATGAAATCACCTCGATCTCAAGCATTTTCGCACTCCCGAAACCGATACAGCGGTGGCTCAAATTGTAACTAATCAGGATCGAATATAACTGTTTGTAGCTTGTAGCAAATGACGAAATCTATGGCAAGTCATACTTATCTGTAACACTTTTAGTATGTGGACCATACGTCATTAAACGTATCCAGCTAACGACGCTGAAAACACTCGATCGCCATATCGATTCGATTTGGTTCGGTAGTACCGACCAGGATCGAAAGAAAATCAGAATCGTGCATCGAAATCGAATATCAGGAGTCAGCCCACAGCTTGTTTTGCACGCTACGTAGTACCAGGCCTGGCTCACTCCGCGCGGTACATCCGTTATTTACCTACAGCGAAGCGCTCCGCCGGCGTATTTCGAATGGATGGTGTGTCACGCGCGCGCCCTTCGGGACGTTGTAGATACCTACATACCTAATAGCACTCACAGTAATTCTATGATCGAGGTCGCAAATAGTATTTAAAAATGAACATAAAAAGAAACAAATATTCAATTAGATTATGTTTAGATTTGATTATGTTCAATTTGGCAAACAAAACATAGGTAGTATTACTAATTATTCGTCGTAACTTTTTGTTCATTTTCTACTTTAGGTAAGTTGAAACAATATTTTTTACAAAGGTAGAATAACAGTAATACCTATATCGGTAGATACTTAATTACAAATAAGGAGATTAATTATTCTTCACTAGGCAGCAACCCTAACAGCGTAAGAAAAGATAAGAGGCATGCGATAGAAAGAGACAAAACTTCTAGGTATATAAATTTGCAGGTACGTAAATGCTGTGCGAGCTGAATTCCACCGTATCGCGTCGTAGCAAGACTCGAATTTATTTAGATCTTCTTGCGGAGTAATTCTTCTGTACCAACTATTACTTATTCTGTGGTAGTACTACGCTAGTAAACTGCGAAAAAGATAAAGGTGATGACTTTGAACTGTCTTCCTTGTGGCGTCCTCCGACGTGACCCACAGAGAATCAATATATTATTTTCTATTAATCAAACGTGCTCGATAAAATCAATACCAAGATCAGATTAAATATTGTTAACTTAATTATGCACGTATATCTTACTATATAAACTATTTCTATTTGTTAATAAATTGTCACTCAAGATGTAATCGTGTCTTGCTTTAAAACCCTTTTCCTGGTCGTAATAAGTGGTGACCCCGAAGTTAGTCACGCAGCCAATTAAGCAAGAAGATTTTTGAGAACCCGACCAGAAATAAAAAGGAAAATGGCTCTACGTGCTCCAGTCAATCATGTTACATTGGAACCTGATGTTGCCGCCAGAAACATATCAGAACGTATCCCACGCTTCTGGCAAGACCAACCCAAATTATGGTTTACCCATTTCGAAGCTATAGTCACCGCACAGAAACAAGGAGATGACTACAAGTACAATCTGGTAATCGCACATTTATCGAAGGATGAACTACGCGAAGTCAGTGACATCATCATTAACCCTCCGGAAGAAAACAAATATAAAACTATTAAGGAATCTGTGGCGTCCTCCAACGTGACCCACATTCCTCATCTCAGTCGCTCGTGTCAACGGAGTCTGTAAAACACGGAATGGTTGACTTTAAATGTAAACTATAATTAACCCGCGGAGGGTTGGCTTAGATAAACCCTACCAGTACTAGATAATCAACGAATGCAGGGCTTTAAAAAACCGACTTCACGTCAAAACTTTGGCTGAAATAGAAGGTCGTCAAGGTAAACGATCTACGAATTCATAAATATTTAGAAAAATAATCATGAAGTACTCGATCGATTTCGATGAAATTTATATCGGAACGGGAAGGATCCTCTATCATATGAAACAAAAATCATCATAATCAGTTAACCCAGTCAAAAGTTATGAAGTAACAAACATAAAAAAAAACATACAGAAGAATTCAGTATCTACCACCTTCTTTTTTTGAAGTCGATTGAAAAGCATGTCGCATAAAAGGCGAGTAATCCGATCTTAGTGGTGGAACCCCGTCAGGGTTCATCTGTCTCCTTCATATTGTCACTGCCAAATATCACCGTTTCATGGTGATGTGTTTCGGCTATGTTTTTTGATGAACCAGCTCCTTCCTAACCCCATGTACTATCATGTTTGACCTCATCAGCAGTTAGATAAGTGGCAACGCTGCGTTACGCGTTCGAACGCACGTACCGTACGTCCGAATCTTCAAATAGGCACACCTACCCATACATTTATATAACACCTCCTAAGAGAGATTTAAACATACAAACTTTCATAACATTTTCCGTACTGTACGCGCGTATCATACGCGGCGCTTGGCGCATTCCGAACGTCCGTATCGAACGCGCGTATGGTACGGACGTTGCAGTTTTGTATAAAACGCGTTCAAACTCGCGTTCAAACTCAAGTTCAAGTTTAATAACCAATATCATGCCAACATCAGGAAACATTTTTGTGCGGTTTCTAACCTGTTTATGATACATTTAAAATGTATACAGGGTGGAATTTTTGAATGCCCCATGGAGGGAAAGTACTCTAAATAATAGAGATAGCAAATTTTACTCCAAAGAAACATTCGTTTATTTTGGAAAAGAAATAAAACTGCATTCAAATATTTTCGTAAATTCGCTCGCTTCACCCGGAAATTGAACCGACTTAAATCTGTAAAAATGACACGCTGTAATTTTGCCTATTGCATCGATCTTTTGGGTCAATCACAAGAACGAAATTTCTCTAATTTACTAGGTTTGAAAGAAAAACCATGATTTCTTCATTTTTAGATTTAAAACGAAAAGAACAGTCGACGTCGATCGATTGGTGTGGAAGAAACCTAACTCTGTATTCCTTGTCGAAACATAATCAGGTAACAATACAAAAGATAAGGCATCAAATGAATCTCCGTAAGCCAGGCTGTATCGATGCTGCGGCTGATTGATTACGAGCTGCGGGCGGATTACCGGATCTGTCTCCCAGCTGGGGATCTACGGGAAATTACACTTCTTTGCGCATGGTTTTCATATAGGTATACTTAGTTTTATCTATGTGTATTGAAACAGTTGAACGAAAAATTAGGAAAAGAGAACGGATTTTTTGGTTGACGGTAATATCGCTATACCTACAGGGTGAACGGTGATCAATTTTAGACAGTGAAGGAGATCTGTTTATGTAATAAGTAGGTAATTAATTTTTCACCAGTATTCCCTATAAATAAATAAACAGACATTACTACACTTTTCCCGACGCGCTGCCTCAGTCAACACGCACACAGCAGTGTTCCCGCGACAAGCACACCACCACCCGCTAAGTATCTATAATATTACGCCTATGTAACCATGGATTGCTCAATGAAGTCTTTAACTTTCGGTTAAGTTTACTCAGTAAACAATATTTTTTTTATTTTATTTTTTCTCTTCATGTATGATCTCAAACTATCACGTTTTCGAATTTCGAAATTCACACACCAGTCACTCTGTATATCATAGGGTTGGCCTAGAATAGCCTAACCATCTCTCGATAAGCCACTCGTAAAAAGCGACTGAACAGAGTCAGATCTCGTCAGGGAACGCCTGGATAGCGACCACCCTTCAAATAAAATCTGCCGCCAAATACCACATGAAGAGCCAGGCTCTTCATAAACTCGTTTGCCTCCTCTTCGACCTCATTGAAATAAAGGTTGAACAAGGGTTTAGTATAAATAAAAAACCCTCAAAATTTTAAGTCTCATGAGACTTTACATAGCTCACATGACAGTTGATCCATAAAGATTTTTTCAAAGAGTGAGTTTTTCAAATAGAAAACAAATATTTTTAAATCTGACTATAACAGAGCGTAGTATAAGGCCTGCCAAACTTTTCAGATTTATTGCATTTATGCCGAACACAAGCTCCACGGGGTAAACCATTTGTTTATTTTACAAGTGACAAGCCCATATTGGGTTGGGAATTCCAGACCCCATCGTTCGCATCAAAATCGTTGCAATCCTTCAAGCCCAAAGAATCTCGTCTTGTTAAAAAAATAAACCAAACCAACCCACAAATACATTTTTAAATTAAAACCCGTATTTACCTTCAGACCACAATAAAAAACCAATATCAATCAGAATTCTATTTACCTAAGGAAATAAGGGGCGCATTCAGCGGAATTTTATGTACCAGTGCGCATTGGTACATAAAATTCCATTTTACCGGTCTCACTTGAAAGTAACCGGTATTCTGCGGGATGTGTAAATAGTGGCAACGACGATTTAGGAAAAACCGATACATTTGTGTCTCAGGGGACATCACTAGTGACACGGCAGTGATTCCATTACCATGCCCTCGTGTGGTCTTGATTGCTATGGTTTTTGGAAATGATCTTTAAATTCTTTTTAAGGTTTGTTTTTCGAAATAAAATACGTAGGAGCGCGTACATGATAAATTACAAATGTGTTACAAAATGAATATAGTAAAAAGCATATCTTTTGTATCTGCTACACGAAAACGTAAAAATAAAATCTGAAATATCCATACATCTCATAAAAGGGAACGTATGTTTGTCTGTATGTTTGGGGTAAAATTTTAATCTACAAAGCAGATTTTGATATCGTTTGCATCTTACTAAAGAAAGTCTAGAAAATAAAAACCCAAAACAATACGTCAATATTCGTCTAATCTCTCGCATAGTAGTTGCATAACACAAAATGTTGAAATAGCATGTTTACAGCAACAAGTTAAAGCGAAACTGGACGCGAGCGGAGCCGCGTACTTCAACTACTTAGTATGAATATGAGAATATAGATAAGTATATAAAGAAAGCGTATTTTTTAATACCTAATTTATTTAAAATACTAGATATCGGATCCCGCGGAAATATAGGGATAAAATTAGACTGTGTACTATTCCAGACTGTACTCTACCACTATGCCAAATTTCATCGAAATCCATTGGGCAGGTCTGCCGTGATTGAGAAACTAGCATCCACACTAAAAATATGCGTACCTAAAGCAAAAGATATAGTGGCACAAAGGAACGGCTTGGGTACTTCAAATGCTGTACCTACAGTGGTAAGTAGACACCCGTCTCATCCTTTTAAAATAAAAAAGAATGAGATTCGTAAAATAAGTTCTTAATTTATAATTTTTTTTTCATATTTTTTATGAAAACTTACAATGTAGGCACTATCGAACCAATGAATCATGGCCCATTTTGCTGATTGAAACTGTCAAACTATCGCGTATAATGCACTTAGGACATTTTAGATACTGTACGAATTTTGTACTCAGTAAATGTCAGTGTCGAATGAAATGACAACAAGAGGAAAACTATCATGTTTACCAAAATGAGCTTATGAGGTGGGTCTTACATGATTGAATTCGTACGATAGTACTTCAAGGTCATCTATAAAAAAAATGTGAGATCTATTATTGACCTCGCTCTAATAGTAATACTAATACTAATGAATAAGCGCAAGCGTGAAACAGGTAACCTGCTAAATTCCTCCCAGATGTTTACTTGTCGCCATCCGTTCGATTCCCGACGACGCTCTTATCAAACACGCTTCCAGTAATTCAATTCGTTCCCCCAGAAAATCTAAACTACCCCTAATTTCAACTTTATCCCCCAGACGATAGGATCAAAAGTTGCTTGTAATTTAGATAGGTATACAGCTCTATTTGGATAGTTGATTTTCCTGCGTTTGCTGAGATCTAGAAATCTAGGTGTGGGTGTAAATATGCTAAAGTTTGAATCAAATACCAGCGAAGAAAATTAGATTTGAGTTAACTTTCGATTCGAAATCTCGTCTCTTAAATATCCTACGATTGATTTAGACGGAGAAGACAATTTTTAAGCGAATAAACATAGGTGAAAAGTTTGTTAGCAGCTATGAACATTACTCTTCCCATCTGATTTAAAAATAATAAATCGAATGGCCTAAGAATGCTTTTTTTTATCAAGAAATTCTTTAAAAATAACGCCGGTTTAAGAATCCAGATCAGAAGGTTGCAGGTTCATATCATGTTGGAGTTACCACTTAGGGAGAAAGTAAGTGTTTGGTGTTCATTCTCAATTCCCCGAAAAAAGATGGCTGGCCGCCCGTACCACGGCCTAACGAAATATTTCGTTGGAAAAAAGCCCAGCCGCTATGGAATTTGTGATAGCGCGATTCAGGGTCAAACATCGTGTCATCACTGTCGCAATTTGATCTTGCCATGTAGCCAGCGAGGTGATTTTATCCAGTATTAACTAGAAACATGTGATCAACGGCTATAAAATCCGTTACAATATCTTTTAATTGCACTTTTACGCACTACACAAACTAGAACTTACAATAATCAACGAATACAGAGCATTAAAAAAACCGACTTCACGTCAAAACTTTGGCCGACTTATGTCATCCACGTAAACATTCTCCAAAATCATACATATTGTTTCTAATCTTTGTAATTTTCAATGAAGTACTCAACCGATTTCGATGAAATTTATATGGGACCAACTATGAAGTATCCTCTATCATATGAAACATACACATGAATTGAGAACCTCCTCCTTTTTTGGAAGTTAAAATATGACTTCTGGTAAGTGAAGTATCCTAATATGAACCGGTTAATTTTTTTTTCTCTTTCATAGATGTTTTATGAATTTCTTGTTTAATCTGACTATCTTACAGTTCTGCGCGCTGCATGTGCACTAGTAATCGCAATTTTATTAATATTGATAAAAACCCTATTAATTTAGAATTCTAATGATAAAACCATTTTTTTTTAGATACTATGTCAACTTCTTTGTCTTCTACGTTTTTTCTGCTAAAGATAAGTATTTGTATAAGATCATTAAATTTAGAAGATATATTATCCCAGTTAATTATTCCTCCGACGCTAGATCAAAACACTTATAAACGTTCAAGTCGAACACGAACTTCAAAACATAATTTTATTCGCATAACATCTCCAACAACCAACAATCCGAATACTTTCCAACTTACCCGACTTACCCGGAATAAAAAAAGTTGACTGCGAACTATGCGAAGCTACGAAGTCCCGGCTCTAAGGAGTTTTAATCCTAAGTTCCGGGTTCCGTTCCAGAGTTGGAGTTATGAGATTCGATTATTGGCTAGTTATGCGGGCTGTGAGCGTTTGATGCGAGGGAATTTTGGAAAGTTTTTTATGAGGGAATATTTATATTAGCTTTGAGTTGAATGATCTTAGTATTTTGATATGGTTTACGTATTTTTTGGTACCGTGGTTACTGTGCATATCAAACGATATCGCAGGTTAAGCGCGCTCGGTGCGGCCGGTATTAGGATGGGTGACCGCCGACCATTCATTTCTCACGACGACCTCCATGCTTCGGAGGGCACGTTAACCAGTCGGTCCCGAGTGCTGTATACTTCTATACAGTAGTCGTTAGGGTTTGTCAGAAGCCATTACGGCACCATGAAATATCTGACGTCCACCAACCAGCACCGGGCCAGCTTGGTGGATTACGGCCTAAACCTCGTCGTCACCCAGAGGAGAGACTCATAGCCCTGCAGTGGGCTCATTACACGGAGTTGTGATGAAGATGGATTAAGTTTTTTTTTTTTTTTTTCTGAAATTCATAATCTATGGCCATGCTTTGTTGTATTCGATGAGAAAAGAAGAGCAGATTGTATAAAAAAATATTTGAGCAAAGTTATTCTAATACATGTTTTAATTAAAATATGTTTGAATTTGTTTTGATTATAAATAAATAATAAATATTTTTGACACTAACACAGCATTATCTAGCCCAAATTAAGTTTCTTAAAGAACTTGTGCTATGGATACTAGATAACCGATATACCTACTTAAGAAATATATAAACGTACAAATTGAATAAATACATATTTTTTATTAGAATAAACTTAAATAAACATATAAACATCCATGACTTGACGACTAATATCTGTGTTCATCACACCGATAAGCGCCGCCGCCGGGATTCGAACCCAGGACCTCTGGCATAGAAGGCAATGTATGTTACCATTACACCAGCCGGTCGTCGAGTGTAGGTTGTAACGCAACAATGCATTTCCTAGTTTTAACGGTCCAATCTTTATACAAAATTCACTATAAGTATACATTATATTTTATGCACAAATCGCACTCGTAAAATACACTCAATTTCTAGGCCCATTATTGTATAACAGAATAAACACTAAAGTCTATATGCCCTTAAACGTAAGGAATTGTAAAAAGGCTTTACAAAGAGTTCTCCAGGAATTGTCGTACGATGAAACCGAGATGCTGCTGACTGTTATAAGTTAATTTTCGATAATGTTTGCATCAATGTGTAATTAGGTTTAATGAATGTAATAGTTATGTAGGTAAATCTCTTAAATTTAAAATTGTCACAATTTCCTATTTTTGTTTTATTTCTTAAGAATAGCTAAATAGATTCTACTACTCTGTTTGAATGTAAGATCCATATTTTATAGAAGTTATATTTATTTTGAATGTTTTAGCACACTTCAGCCTGAAAAACAGGATTATCCTAATTCAGGCACCAATGTTCTTTTTATTATTTATAACATTGTTTTTAAATATACTGAACCAAATCTAATATCAAAAGTAAAGACGTCAAAGTCGGTAATTGTGAGCTAATGTTTAATTTCAAATCTCTCAATTTGTGTTTAGAAGTACTTAAATGGCCTAATGTCGAGAAATCTGCAAATTTGTCATCAAAATAACTCAGAATATATGAAAATCTATCTCCTATTAACAGCCTACGTCTCAGGGATTATCAATTAGAACAAAATTATGACCGTTTTTAAAATTAATTCCAGTCAGGCCTTTAAAACATTAAACTGTTTTGGACTAGCCAGTTAGGGGTCGAACCTAGAATGGTGTGCGAGACACAACAGGTGAGCACTACGGAGCCATCGAATACAGTATGTAAAATCAATAGCTTTTATTCACAATAGGTATCTGATTAAATTACACACATACAATAGCTTCACGCTTGTATCCCTTGGGGTAGGCAGAACACCAGAGGCTATAAAACAATCTGATGTCATATTTGCCAAATTTGGAGGTATTATAATGATTGCAGTGATAGGTATGCCCGGGAAGAGAAGCAGCTGGTGCTTACTATGTTTTTCCAGCGTGGAATGATAAAATTTATGAAGTGCGAATGCTGGATGAGAGCGGCGCGGGACCGGAAGTTGTGGAAAACCTTGGGGGAAGCCTCTGTCCAGCAGTGGACGTTTACTAGGAACATCAATGACATTAGCCAGCATGAACAGTTGTCATTCATTTGTTCACTCATGCCTTAGCAGAGTTTTATTTTTGGAAAATTGTACCTACAATTAGCCCTTTTAAACAAAAGTTCCGAGAGTTCTTTTTCCGCCAGTTTTTCCTCTCGGTCTAGTTCTTTTTTAATGCGAGATTTTATAAACAGAAGAGCTATGTGAGAGTTTTTACTGAAAAACTTTACTGACTGGATTTATCCAGGGTCCAATTGACGAACTTCTTTTGAAAGATTTAACTTCCCTCGTCGTTTATGCTTGCGAAAAGTTAGAATTAGGGAAAATAAGAATTAAGATAACCCCGTATCCGAAGTTCGCCTCAATTTCAATTTCCATAAATAGGATATTGGAGAGAAATGTCTTTTCCGTGTTTATTTCTAAGGTGCAAAGCTTTTTTAAATTAATCTCTCAGTTGGTAGAAATGTAATCCTAAATAGTGTTTTTTATCTTGTTTTCAGTACACAAACACTTGATAATTGAATGTGATCTGTAGAAATATTTTATATTGACGACCACTTTGGCGATGGGGTAAACCTGTCTGCCTCAGACGCCAGTGGTTGTGGGCTCGATTCCCGCACGGAACAAGAAAAAAAATGTTCCGTGTCTGGGTGTTTATCTATTTATGTATTTATATTCTAGGTTCCCCCCTAGTTCGCTACATGGTTTCCTATAAGATAAGCGATGCTTACTTTGGGGCCATGTAGTTGGGGTGATTGTCTGGGAATTTTATTATTATATTATTTTAATGTCAAGACTTTTTCAACAAACCTTAGAAAAGTTCCAGGATGTTAAGAACGTATATCATAATTAGGTCAGTGATTCTTTGAAGCAGAGAAATAGAAGTTAACGCCACATTTTAACGTTCGCATGGTAAACCAAAAAGGTACTATAGGTACTTTTCGCTGGACTGGGAGTGAAAGAAAAACATAGAATGTGCCAGCTGCTTCCCTTCCCGGGCATACTGTAAAAGTCGGTTAAGGGACAGAGGTTATATTGGCATTTTTGTGGGCGATAGGCTGACCCCCTGTCACTGCATTAGCCTCTCGCAATCATTATAATACCTCATTAGTCAAACGTGACATCAGTTGGTCTTATAACCTAAGATGTTCTGCCTACCCCATAAGGGATACAGGCGTCAAGTTATGTATGTATGTAGGTACTTTCCGTTGACCTAGAGTCATGAAAGACAGAATCAGACTAAGAAATTTTCGTACGGATCCCTCGGTGCGCAAGTCTATCTGACACTTCAACGGTTATATTTTTTTTTGGTTTTCAGGAGAGTATCTACCAATTAGCTTCCAATAATGTAACGTTTGCTTTCCTTTGTTAGCTGATTAACATACTACATTACCGGCCCTGTAGAGTGTTCACTAATTTACTTGAATTTTCATAAAAGCCACATTATAACGGCTTATATATTCATAGCTCCCGAATATATCCCGATCAAACAACAATTTCAAACATCGAACTAGTCAACAGCTTTGGAATTTGATAAAACACGAGGCAAAACAGAAACCGCCTTGCACAAAGAAGCACAGTTACCATCGACTGTAAAACCATCGACATTTCAAATCGAATCGACGCAGTCTCCGTGAAAATGTCCCTCGACAAGCCGTGTGAAAACTTTATCGAATCGAAAACGAATATCGAAATCGCGGGGACACACTCGGGGTTTGAGTTAAAAGTAACAGAAGGCTGAGTGAGCTAAACTGGATTTTAGTGTCTGCAGATTCGTAGAGGCTTATGATTTGAAAGTACTACCTAAGTTAAATAGTTTTATTCGGCAAATTAAGGCACATGGAGCTTTATTTTGCATATATCTACGTGTAACTGGAACAATGAGAATAATCGTTTTGACAAAACTCAATTATTGATATTCATGCTATATTCAATCGTCCCAAGAAAGCATTGGCGGCGTAAGGACTCATGCTCATATTATTCTATACAGGGTTGTTTTTAGTCACCAGCCACGGTCCATACAGTCTCTGACCTATCAAACTACTTTTTGTTAGGTATGTGAATGTATAAAGATGATATTGTCATTGAAATGCTGCCTGCTTATATCTAAACTATTGGTGCAGACTTGATTTAATTTCTTAGAAACAATATCGAGATTTTCGTTTCAAGTGGATGATCTAGTAGTCTATTGAGTAACTTCAGAGAGTAACATATTAAAATTCTTGGTGTGGTTTCTAATATAAGTAAATGATTTGGAATTTACCGAACATGAGCTATTATTTGCACGATATGTTGTTTTAATACATTTCATGAGTTGTCAAAAATCTGACAGGTCAGCTGTGAACATTACTCTTTAAATTTTATTTTCTTTGATGCGACATAAACGTACCTGCATATTTATTTTAGTATCGCTCTGTACAAAAAAATTAGTTACGGCATTAAAAACTTTTTTTTTAATACAGTTGCTCAAAAAGTGGCGTATTGCAGGGACGTATAGCGTTCGGAAAGCGGGCTTTTACGCACTCGTGCTTTTTCTTTCCCAAGTGTCAAAATAATGTCTATTAAAAAGAAAAAAACCAACCACGAAGTTTTTACTAAAAAAAATTCATGGAAGTTTTAAAGATTCATGCAAATATTTCTGAAAAGAAGCTACTAATTTGTTTCAATATCAGATTTAATGATTTGATTCAATGTGTTAGGTTAGGTTTCATCTCATTACATTTAATTTTCATTACATAGTAATAAAAAAAATCTACTAAATACTTGGCTGTATGGGCATAGTTCCCTTGCCTACCCAGACAGGATGTGTGAAGAAAACAAAAAAATTCTTTGCTTATATTCTTTTACGGTTGGCGCCATTTTGTTTATTGTTGAGTTTGTTGTGTTTTTATTATTTTATTAAATTGCTTCATTTTTTCGCAACTGCATTAAAAATAGTCGTTCAGTACACGTGCGGAACCGTCATTGCAACTCGTTCCGACTGTCAACCCTCGCCTTCGGCTGCGCCTCGGCTCGTGTAGACATTTGTCGGAACTCTTTGCAATGACAGGCTTTCCGCACTCGTAATGAAATATACTATTATGAATAGTCTGTGTTGATGAACATAGCTACTAAGACGCGGAATTTTACTGATAATACTACGACGTAGTTCTATAAGAGTTTTTGTAGTATTGCGTGGCCGTCTTTATTTTAATGGTTTTCATTCGTAGAGTGACCTTGTTTTGTTTAATGTGTAAACAAAACAAGGTCACTCTATAAATATATTAATTTCCTTGTAAAAAAAATACTAACATTTCTTTTGCAAAAAATGTGTCTATAAATGACACTTACTGTGTAAAAAATATTTGCCGGTGACTATAAAACAATCCGTGTATAGGTTAAACAACGTTTGATAAAGTGGTTACAAGGATGGGAGACCACCAACCATTAAATTACCACGATAACTGGCTTGTTTCGGGAGATTTACGGCCTAGACGGTGGAAAAGAGTGAAAGGAGCACCCAAGGTATTAGGGCTCCTTAAAAGGGTTATGATAATCATAGTAAACATTGCATCAATAGGTATCTATCTATACTAATATATAAAGCTGAAGAGTTTGTTTGTTTGTTTGTTTGAACGCGCCAATCTCAGAAACTACAAGTGGGATTTAAAAAAATCTTTTTGCATTTGATAGCCCAACTCTTGAGGAAGGTTATAGGCTATATTTTATCCCGAAATTCTCACGGGATCAAAAGTTATGCGGGTAAAACCGTGCACGGTGGCTAGTATGCTAATATAAAGCTGAAGAGTTTGTTTTTTTGTTTGTTTGTATTTTTGTATTTTTGTTTGAACGCACTGATCTCAGAAACTACAAGTGGGATTTGAAAAACTCTTTTTGCATTTGATAGTCCAACTCTTGAGGAAGGTTATAGGCTAGGAAAATTACGCGGGTATAACCGCGCGCGGTGGCGAGTAATTGATATGTTTTCACTAAAATATCTAAAATAGGTGAGTTTGTCTATTGATTTTTTATAGATGTTATTAATCTACAATTTCCAAATGTTAATTTAATTTGGCTTGTTCTGATTTACAGTAATGTATATCTGTAAGTGCGCCATGCTCGTTAGATCCGACCTTCTGTCTTCTTCGTGTTCAGGCGGCCATTTGGTAGATTCATGTTCTAACCAGCTGTAGCCGGTTTTTATTTGGAAATTCACACTTTACGATCCAGTGAGTGCCGGTTGTTGTGAACTATTGAATTGAATTTCACCATTGTATTTGATATTTTGATGGGATACACCGTTATTTAAAGCTTTTTGTGATGACTATTGATTTGTATTTGAAATTTTATAGAGAAAGTTAAATTACAGGGGCGTTTTTAGGTCTTTTGAAGAAAAATCACCAACTTTTATGCTTTTAAATTAAAGCTATGTAAGAGCTTAATAAATGAAGTTCCACTAACAAATATAAAAACTTCACTTCAAAACTACGACATCAATATTATCAGTTATTCCACCCTGTTCCATCAAAACAACTGAATAAATCCAGAGCAATAAAAAGTGATTCAGAAAGTTTCCATTTACAACCGCGCCATAACTGGTGGCGCCACTGAGCGTCCGGAGGGCGTCCGACATATTTAAATTTCCCACAACTTTCTTGGAAGCTTTAAAATCAGTTCTTTAGATGAAACTGCGCATTTATAATCTTTTATGTAAAATAGTTCGGGTGCCGACTAAATTTATGTAAAGCTGAGTTTGAAAGGCGCAACTTTATGGAAATATCGCCTTGATGTATTGTGGTTTTTCTTTGTAAGAAGAACTTGGAAAACTCCGGTTGTTTGAAAAGAAGCGATCAAATATACATAAAATAAAGTTCGAATAAAGAACATAAAAAGTATTACGGTAAATTAAAAATGTGGTAGTTGGTTGAATAAATATTAAAATTTCTTCAAAATTGTTGATCTTCAATTAGGTAAAATATGAAATCCGAACAAGACACATAAAATTGTTTTGGAATTGGAAAAAATTGGATCAGAATTGTAAAAATGGAAAAAAAATCCATATCTCTGAAAGTCGTATACTCAAAAACTACGGAATTATTTTTCATGAGGTATTTCCAAATAAACCTGTGATTCAGGAGGAAGGCGTGAACATGACAACGATTGTTGATAATCAACGAATGCAGAGCATTAAAAAAACCGACTTCACGTCAAAACTTTGGCTGAGTTATAATGTCAATGTAAACATTCTCCAAAATTATACATATTTTTTCAAAAGTTTGAAATTTTCATTAAAGTACTCAACCGATTTCAATGAAATTATTATAGAATTTTCAAAATCGATTCATAATTTTCTGAAATACCGTGTTACAAAGACACAAAAAAACATACAGACGAATTGAGAACCTCCTCCTTTTTTGGAATTCGGTTGAAAAAGTCGGACAAAATCATGACGAATCCAGCTCCTCTTTTTCCCACGAAAGCCGCGGTTTTCTCGTTTACGTTAAAATTGAAGAAGTAATGCTTAAGTTACTGTTAATTCTTCAAGTAAGCAGCATAGTCTTAAGTTTCACGATTTTTCGTAAGTATAAAATCCAAAACTTCTAAATACCTACGAGAAGTTTAGTAGAGACAGACTTCTTTGCACATTTACCAAAACTTACTACAAGGTACGCTAAGAATTTAAATCAGAGGTTTTAATGGAGTAAATTTAGTTTTTATGGAATTTAATTTCTTAAAATAAATATATAGAAAATTTTTAAGCTGTCTAATTTGAAAGAAACTCCTTACACAACTATTCTCTGGTAAATAAGTGTTTTGATGCAATATTGACCTTTACTGGATTACTTTCATTCATATGTATGTGCTCGTTTGGCAAGACGTTGGTAACGCGATCAAAAGAAACAGCCGTTTATGCTTCGTGGACGCCACATATTTTGGAATTCTGAAATTGATTTGGTGTCTTATTTACACTTTCCATTAAACCAGAATCATTAAATTAGTCTAAAGTGAGAATCCTCAGTAAAATAAATTGACATCTGTAGATTGGTATTTTACATAAGGAACCCTCGTAAACAAGGTTTCTTTTTATTTATTATAATTATATGAAAATGAAAAATGGTTTTAGAAGCCTATGGCTTAATATGGATCTTCCCATAAGTAGAGGCCCGCTCATAAGTCGAGTCGCGTATTCCCTTGGCTGCCCTTAAGCAATCTGTGGATAGGTACATAACGTAATCTTATTCTGGGCTTAGCGCCCTCTGCGTCGCGCCTGCGAAATTTAAAGAGTAATGTTCATAGATGACCTGTCAGATTTTTGACAACTCACGAAATGTATTAAAATAACATATAGTGCAAATAATCGCTCATTGAATCGCTCATGTTCGGTTAATTCCAAATTATTTACTTATATTAGAAACCTATAAATGTTACTTATTGTGTAAAAAAAATTTGGCCGGTGACTACAAATCAACGCTGTCTTTAAAGAACTGTAAAATTCAGTTAAGGGACAGAGGTTTGATTGGCGTTTTTGTGGGCGATAGGTTGATTCCTTTTCACTGCAATAGTCTTTCTCCATCATTATAATACCTACAAATTTGACATTAAATGGTTTTATAGCCTCTGGTGTTCTGCTTATTCCATAAGGGATACAGGCGTGAAGTCATATGTGTTTTTATCACTTCTTATGAACAGATGGATATTCTGAAGCGATTATAGATTCACTTGACCTTAAATTTTTGGGTTTCTTACCTTAATTTTCATTAAAATTAAGTAATATAAAACCTTACATATTTCAATAAGAGAAACAATCTGCCTGCGTCTGTTTCTCCTGACCACTACAGTCCTGGAACTTTTAAGTGTCGAGTGAATAGGTTTCTCGTGGATGGACGTGTAACACCATAGTCTTCATGCGCACTTTCTATCAGGTGGCATGGAAGACAAACGTCCGATCCTTACAATTATTTAAAAAAAACATACGAGATCATAAACACTGGCAACAAGGTAACATTTCGACGCGACCGTTGTTTTTCACCGTCCATTTATATGACCATCTTTCTCATGAAGCGGGTAGACAGCTTGACGGATGTTTTTCAAAAAAGGGTACCTTTGAAAGCAAAGAACACAAAGCATGGAGTCAAACAAATTGTTGTTTTCGTGGGTTGAGATGGGTTCAGTATGGAGGTAAATATGGAGAGGATTCATTTGAATATCAAATCGGGCTGGCCGAAATTCGTACCTATTGAGAAATAAATTTGGGAATGGAGAAATCGTTCGCGTGGTTTTTTCAATGACAAATGAAAAATTTATGAATTGTTGAAGAAGAATAAATAATAATATACAAAAATGACTCCATAAGACCCCTAAAATAGTCGGACACTTCCAAAAATAACGTTTGAGTAAAAGCCGCATAATTAACTGCCTGAAACTACATATTAGCAATCTAAAATTACAATTAATTAATTATTAAAATCCCCAGACAATCACACCAACAACATGGCCCCAAACTAAGCAGAGCAGTGATATGGGATACATACAGCGAACTAGGGGGGAGCCTATATTATAAATACATATACTTATAGATAAACGCTCACACCCGCAACTTTTTTTTTTCTTGTTCCGTGTGGTAATCGAACCCGCAAACACTGGCGTCTGAGGCAGACAGTGTTACCCCATCGCCAAAGTGGTCGTCAATTTGGCACAAAAATAGAGAAATCGCAATAAAATACTTATCAGAAACACTATCAGTTGACAGTAAAACAAGATTTAACAACACTAACTTTCTCTAAAACCAAAAAGGAAGCATTTTTCACTTGACTGCCTAATTACAACCTCATGACTCAATTTTTTCCTCTAAACATTAATTACTTCGTCCATTACCCCTCGTTGCAAAGTCGCGAGTCATGCCGGGAATCGAACCAGTAATCAGCATCGTTCGCGGGTCGGCACGGATCTCATTAGGGCTCGCTTGTTTACTTGGGAGATGAAGGGATGAATGAAGGGATGATCGCTTGCGGATGGTTACCTTTCTGTCTTGATGCGGTTGGTTGCTGGATTGAGATCTGTAATGAAAAGATCGATTGTTTTAGTGTGAAGTAGGGAAATAATCTAGACAGGTACACTGAGTATGTAAAATCAAAGCAAACTTTTAATAACTTGTGTTTCGAAGTCTATGCAGTTCAGACAAGAGTTATTTTAGAAAAAAAATACATGTGATTTAAATATACAGGGTGAGTGGTGACAAATTTTAGATACTTAGCCCCTCAAAAGAAATCTCGGTTTTGACTAAAGAGAAATTGAAGGCGGAACTCGTTTAAACGCGTAAACTGCGTTCAACTCGAATTGATCGCGTTTTATTACACGGTGAAATTGGGGCTTAAGGAGAGCACGCTGAACTCAATTCTGATCATAATTATGTAATAAAAGTAAGTATTTAATTTTTCACCAGAAATCCCTATGAATAAATAAAGAGACCTTACTACACTTTTCCAGTCGCGCTGCCTCAGGTTCATATAGTTTTTCATCAAATTTATATCTGTTTATTTATACCTATCTAAAACTTGTCCGCAGTATCTTGCTTGGAAAAGTATTGTTGTTACAACTTAAATGAAATAAGAGAATAGTGGATCCCTAGTAGAGATAAGCGAATTCGTGTTTCCATTTTAAAAAAACTGTAAAGGTAATGTTTCCTAGACCATAACGTAGCTAAAATTATGCCGGTAACGATAAAATATCTAAAAAATACAATAAACTTAATTAATGGCGCACAAAAATGTAAAAGCTTCATGTAAATGGCAACCGCCATGCTAGGTCGTCTTTACATTTCGCCATTTTTGATACCCTTTTTACTGTCAAAACTGTCATTGTCATGTCATTTGGTACAAATCTGTCACTTAAAGTGAGGAGGAATGGAATGTCAGATGTACAGAGAAGCGATTTTTAATAAATCTTGTGAATTTTTAATACGATGTCTATATGAAATTGAGTGATTACTATTTGTTTGTGCACTTATTCTCTTCAATATATCCTTGAGCTCGCATTCTAGCCCCAGATACAAAGAATCGGAAACATATCCTTTATATGAATCTAGAGATCTCCATTTGGGTAGTTACTAGGATACCTCCTAGAAAAATGTGGTTTCTATTTTTCTACTGCCCAAGCTATAATAGCTTTACCTATAAAGCGTTGATTTGTAGTCACCGGCCAAATCTTTTTTACACAATGAGAATCATTTATAGAAACAATTTTTGCAATTTTTACAAGGAAATCAGTATATCCGCTAACATATTAACCAAGGCATGGTCACTCTAAATTTCCATTAAAATAAGGATGACTACGCGCTACTACAAAAGATCTTGTATTACTACGTCGTAGTATTTTCAAGGAAATGCCGCAACGTAGTAGCTATGTTCATCAACAGCGACTATTTTTTTAAATGTTTGTGGTTCCATATTTCTACTTTTTGTACTGAGCGACACTAAAATAAGTATGCAGGTACGTTTATTTCGTATCAAAGAAACTAACATTTAAATTTGGCTGATGACTAAAAATCAACCCTGTATAGGATCAACTAAGTGTTACCCTTCTTCAAAAATATTAACTTTAGTTCCTACGATACGGTAATTAAAGCGAAATAACTAGACTACCAAAAGCAATACTTTATGAAAAATTAATTAAAGTGAAGCGCGGAAGCACTTAAATAATGTTATTAAGGCAATAATTTACATTGAAATAAAATTAACTGTTACAGCCCGTGTTGAACACTCTTTTATTGTTCTGTAAGTATTTAATTCACAGACCTGTTCAAAATGGTTCATTTTAAAAGTGATGATTTCTTTTTTCGGTTTGATAGGTATAACCTCTGACGTTAAGAACCCAGTAAAACGACTTTGGCCAGATTCTACAAGGTCTACCTGTTTAGTCTTCTTTTAGAGGTCTTTACGGTACCTAACAAAAGTACCTATACTGGTTTAGGTTGGACTAAAATCTGATCAAGTACGGTAAATTGAGAAACGAAGATTAAGTCTACCCCTTATTATATCTGTGGTTCGATAAGACAAGCAAAGTATATTCTTTACTGAAATAGATCCAAAATTACAATAAACTTAATAGCATTAAAAGTAATAATGCAATACAAATATGCTATTATTAGCCTTTGTAAAGTTACATTGACTGCAAATACAGAGAAATGGGGAACATATAAAATAATCATGTATTTCTAGGAAAAACACGTTGAAATGTAATGAAAATTTTTATTCATTATGATGACCATCGAATGGCCGCTTAATGACGTCACAATTTTGTACTTCGGCTTTAACAAGGTGTTGATAGTTATTGCCGGCGGAAAAAATTCTTGGCACTCTTTTTCAGTCAGGGTTATACGAATTAATACAAATAGGTACATACAGTACAAATTGATCAAGATATGAAAAAAAAATAAACACAAGACAGCTAATTGTGAGAGCCAATGTCATGCCACAACCAAATTACTCACATAGAGGTGCAATGAGCTATGGATGCACAACACGAACATGACAAACTGGGACCAGAGTATTTAAACGAGAATGGAATAAAATAGTCATAGTGTCATCAGCAAAACGACCTGGCACCGCTAGCAGCACCAGGTCGCACGGTAGCACGGTAGCACGACGGTCCATATATGACAATTTAAATTCCAATATTTTTGATGACTATAGGCACATGATGAATGAATTCTAATAATACAACCTTAGAACTCACCGAATTTTAATAAAAGAAAGCTTTTTAATGAAATAACTACTTACGACAAAGCTACACGGAGTGTTGTCATTTTTACCTGAGTGCTATGAAGCTAAAGAGAGAGTCATTATACTTTTTTTATATAACAAGGATAAAATGTTTGTCCTCCCGTTTACCTAAAGTTGTGGTTAAAAGTTGTGGTTAAAGTTATCCTGAAGAGTTGATAAAAGTCACCTATCACTAGTAACCTGTCCATTTGACATTAAAAGAAACAGGACTATAATTGACAAAAAAACTTTCACATTATCATTATTTTCACAATCAATTCCTACTTTCACGAGTATTTCAAAACCGCGAAAAACTCCTATCAATAAATATAAATCAACTGACTCACAATCTAACAATCATTCTCAATAAAACTCCTAAGAAAGAAACTCAATAACTTCTGAACTCGGATATTGGCAGATTTTCAATAAACTATGGTCACCCTCTGATGAACTTATTGAAACCGATGATAAAGGAAATGTGTGGGTATTTCGCAACAAAACCTCAGCATTTCATAACCTTTGGCTTCAAGCCAAGCAGTCTAAGTTAAAAAGAAAAGTACCGCAATAACTCAATGGATGGTAAATATCTACTTATATTATACAAGGTGTTCCGCTTGATTTCCCATAACTCTAGCTAGGGTATAAATGGGAACATGTTATAGAATCAAATAACATGTACTTAAATAACTTTTCATTTTTTTTGTTTTAATTTTTAATACAAAATAATTCAATTAAGTCAAAACATCTTATGTAAAACACATTTATGCGTAGTGTGATGTATGAGACTAGATCAAACGCCCGCTTATCCTCTGCGGCAACTTTTATCTTACACGTCAGCAGGTTCACCCCCGCCGGGGGTTTATTCTCGTCAGCATGGAAGATGTCCAGGAAACCCTCGGCGGTGACCCTGCATCTGGCTCTTCTGCCATGACAACGCGGCATTTTCTATCCCTTTTTTATCGCTATGCACAGGTACAGTTCGCAACTTTTTGCGTTGTCCATTGTATGCAACGTTCCTCAACGTTTAAAATGTTTTTGTTGTTTATTGTATGGCTTGTTGAGTGACACGCGTCTATTGAATTAATGAAGAGATTTTAGAAGAGTGACAATTTAAGAAATCATCATATTAAGATTGAAAAATATGCGCTTTTGAACCACAAATTCTTTGGTAGAAAGTATATTTTTTTAGTAAGGAACAAAACCTCAAAGTTATGGGATTTCAAAAAGAACACCTTGTACCTATACTTAATATTGTCTTTTGAAATTTGACATCTCCTGATTTGACATTAGAGAGAATTAAATAAACGAATCTAATGTCAAATCGAGCCCAATGTGCTGAATTGAAGTTGTTTTATGTGAACTGTATCAACGCACTGAGACGTAGAGTTAAACGATGTGATTATAATTTACAAAAAAATGTGAGAAAATACAATTAATTTTGAAATTACGCCTTTTATTGAATATCCCCAGACAATCACACCAACTACATGGCCCTTAAACGAAGCAGAGCTTGTGTTACTAGGGGGGAACCTAGAATATAAATAAATACATATATAGATAAACGCCCAGTCCCGGAACATTTTTTTTTTCTTGTCTCGTGCCGGATTCTAACCCGCGACCACTGGCGTCTGAGGCAGACAGAGTTACCCCACCGCCAAAGTGGTCGTCGAATATAATCTCACAATTTTGAATTATTTGTGCTTCGCAAAGAACAAAGGCGGATCCTTAGTAACGTGATTTAATAAGCGTTTAGAAATCAAATCAATAACTTATTCTTCTACGAATTTTCAACATATTCATATAAAGCGTGTAGCGTTTTTAAAATAAATAAAATTCGTCTAAAAATTTAATTGGTGATATCTTGCAACTCAATTTTGAAGTAGATATCTTCAACTGATTGAGCTGAAATCTGTATACAAGTTCAGTTTGGAAGACAATGCCATACATACTTATGTAAATAAACATGTAAATTAAGTCATCATCATCATCATCATCACAACTCCGTGTAATGAGCCCACTGCAGGGCTATGAGTCTCTCCTCTGGGTGATGAGGAGGTTTAGGCCGTAATCCACCAAGCTGGCCCGGTGCTGGTAGGTGGATGTCAGATATTTCAGGGTGCCGAAATGGCTTCTGACTAACCCTAACGACTACTGTATACAAGTATACAGCACCCGGGACCGACTGTTTAACGTGCTCTCCGAAGCACGGAAGTCGTCGTGAGAAATGAATGGTCGGCGGTCACCCATCCTAATACCGGCCGCACCGAGCGTGCTTAACCTGCGATATCGTTTGATATGGACAGTAACCACGGCGCCACGACGTCTTCACAATTAAGTAACTTGGTGTGAATGCTTATGTATTAAAATTGTCAAACTAAGTAAATACGAGTACACAAGCTTTTATATCATATAAATTGTGTCAAATGTGAAATGGCATAATAAGTTTACAGTAAAACTTTGGTGTAAAAGTTCATTTTTTTCTTTTAAGTGCAAGCTTGTTTATAAAAAGGTTTTTTAATTTAATTTATTCTATGTTGGATTGAAGATGCGACATTCGTATATACTTACCCAATACAAAATAATATTCTATATTGAGTTCTATATCCTAACATATAAATTTTAATCCAAACTAACGCAATTTAATTCCTTTTACTAACTATCCCTCGATCTAACTAAGTTTTGTATTGATCTACAAAGATAAGTCCACTCTTGTAAGCAAATGAATTTTCCAGAAATACACGAAAAGGGCCTGCCCTAAAAGGATTAAGTTTAAGTTAATTATAATACCAGAGAGCAAGGGTCATACAAGGGACTCCGTAATTAATTCACTTAGTCATGAGATTCAATAGAACGACAAGGATGGAAATATAAAATTGTTTACGAAAGAAAGAGACAAAAATCCTTTCAAAGGGTTCTATTTGAAAAATATTTTTTGGTATATTTAATATGGCTATTACGTGTATATCCTGGTATTTCTAGGACAGTTTTGGTTATCAATGTGGATTTTGGTATAAATGGCAATCGAAGTCTGCGTAATAGAAAATTCAATAATAAATAAAAGACTGCTTCTGTGATTGGGCCCACTAGATTGATGTCCCATAAGGACCAAACACAGAATTCAAAAAAAATATTATTTTTTGTTCTGTGATACGTCCCATTGACTTTATTGTAGGAAATAATGAGATTAAGTACGGCCAGCAAGCAAACAAAATCATTAGAATAAAACAAAAGATTAGAAGCTACTTCGAAGCTACTCCAAATATACGTTTTATTTTATTGCTAAGTATTTTGGGGAATTCTAAGTAAGAACTCAAACCTACTCTGAATATTCGTTTTGTTTAAGTAAACTGTTTATCTATATTATATAGGCAACTAGCTTTATCCCGCAACTTCGTACGCGCTTAACTACCCTTCTCGTGGAAATTTCAGAAACTATACAACCAGACACCCACTGAAAGAACCTTTATACCAAGTATCACACCCGTGCACTCAAGGAATAAGTTTTTTTCATACTAACTAAAAATCATAAATAAAACGGCATACTTATATTTCTATACACAAAGAAATCTGACGACCAACAGCTTTCGGTAATTCTAGCTATATGTATTTCGACTTCATACACACGGACGAAACGCGAACCTACGTGGCTCGATCTCGGCATGCGCTCGGCATGCGGCCAGTCACGACTCAGTGTTCGATTTTACACCGACAAATGTTTATGGTTTGATATGTGTTTCATAGAAACTACTTTAAATTTCTGTTAATTGTAAGATTTATTGGACGGAAATACTTAATTAAAATAAAACTGGTAAAATGAGTAAATGGTGATTGATGAGTACGCGCGCACTGTCTTGTTAGCCGATGACGAACTGACTTTAAATTATTGATTTGGAAATGACGTGAATTGTGTAAATGCTGATCTTAGCATATGTGCGGTGCATTGCCCCTACAGCCTGCATGCCGAAACAATGTTTGATTGAGGTTTACATTAAAATGCGGATTTTTTATACTTTAAAATTTCATAATAAATCATTTCTTACGTCTCTGCATATTTGTTTTATCTTCCTATTCAATTTACAAAGTATTTTATTTGTTTATATAAAAAAATCTTATTTACAATCATAAAACTAAATGGAAGTAAACACAAAGCAGGAAAATGTAATTAAAATGCTGAAGGAATAAGAAAATAGCATAAAATCACCTATCGCTGTAGGCATTTATTTTAAAGATGCGGCTGAAATACTGTATATAATATTACCGTGGCTTTGCTGTGTTCTATACAACGTGTAACATTTCGTAAAACGTTACATAAAATAACAAGATATTAAGTGTCATCAAAATAAAAAAATAGGAGATTTAGGAATTTGCAATTGTACCTCGTTCTTTATGAAAGACTTTGCGGGTTAGACTTACGATAGTTTAGGCAAGGTTAGGCTACACTAGAATTTAAAAAATCATTTAACACATAAACTGAAAAAAAAAATTCTCCTCTACATACCTATATTTTTGAATTAAAGCAAAATAAGAAAGTTAAAAAAAATCTCACCAAGACTTTTAAAATGGAGACATTTCTTGAAGCGGAAATGCAAAACGAAGTTTGACTTCTACGATTCGATTCCCGTCGTGTGCAGTGAAGCATTACTTTGCAACTAGCGAGTCCGAGGAACTTGTGTACATACTCACTATATATCACTTATATTATATACTAATATCTGTGACCCAGGACTTCGTTCGCTTGGTATTAAATGAAGTAGTATAATTTTCATACAAACTTGAGGTTCTTAGCTTGGTTATGTTAAAACAGTAGCCTATGTTTGACTCTGAGTCTTCTACTTTTTCGTTCTAAATTATATTTAAGGACAGACAGAATGTCGCATTTATAGTATAGATAATGTATACAGGGTGACTGGTGGGTCACTTTTGAAATTCAAGGACGTGATAGTTTGAGATCATACATGAAGAGAAAAAATGTAATAAAAAATAATTAATTATTATTTACTGAGTAAACTTAACCGAAAGTTAAAGAATTCATTACGCAACGCATTGTTACCTACGCTAGCGTTGGCATCGATCCGCGTGCCAGGTCACGTGCCGCGATCGACGCAGGCGTAAGGAAATTAAATAGTAACATAGTAGTACTTATTTATGGGGAATTCTAGTGAAAAATCAAGTAGGTACCTACTTTTATTACATAATTATAATCAGAAATAAATACAGAGTGCTCTCCTTCAGTATTAAAAATTTGTGGCCAGTCACTCTGTATACAGAGTATATGGGTTCATGTTAAACTTTAAAATTTGGATAAATTCACATCTGTTTGTCATTGCGGTGAATTTAGAGAAATTCGATAAAAGTTCGATTATATCTTGAATTCGCAAAACTAGCATAAGAAATTAATGTGTTTTTTTTTAAATGTACGTTTCATTATACCTTTAACTTTTGCGTATCGAAACATTAATTCAATTATAATAATAGCTGTATAATATAGTAGTAGGTAGACTTTTATATATAAAATTAATCTAGTATAATAAATCTGAAGAAATTTTGTTTTTTTTTTAAACTACAAGTCAGACTTAAAAATTGAATTTGCATTCAACGGTCTAGGCTTTCAGGAAGAATATATATTTTACAGGTATATAAGAATAGAAAGATAATAAGAATACTTTTTATTATTAAATATCTACGTGACTAAATTACGTGGATTAATACGAGCTTCCATTTATGTATATATTTAATATTGAGACTCTCAAAAGGATTGTCAACAGTAGCTTTTAAAAGGCGTTACTTTCCGTCACACGCAGCTTTAGCCTTAAAAATTCATAAAAGGATTTAAAAAATCCATTAGGCAGTTAGGTGCATCATATTAGGCTAGCTTAAAGTGGACTCGTCGATCAAAATAAACTAGCTTTTTAACAAGTGCTCAAAGGCTTTTAAAGCTTTTATAGTAAGCTTGGACAACCGAAACTGTCGCTTCAAAAAAGGTCCTTTATGTAGGGTTGGTACATACATACATACATAACTTCACGCCTATATCCCTAATGGGGTAGGCAGAACACCAGAGGCTATAAAAACCATCTTATGTCACGTTTGACAAATTTGGAGGTATTATTATGATGGAGAGAGACTATAGCAGTGACAGGGGGTCGCCAATAAATCCTCCGTCCCTTAACTGACTTTTACAGTATGCCCGGCAAGAGAAGCAGCTGGCACATTCTATGTTTTTCTTTTGCTCCCAGTCCAGCATGGAAGCACGGTCGGTCGGTACCAAAGTCCTTCAACATAGAAACCTGAGTTTCTGATTCAGTGAAGTAAAATCACAACTTTATTTAAAAGAGCCCACTGCAGGGTCAAGAGTCTCTCTCATGGGCGACGTGGAGGTTTAGATCACTAAGCTGGCGGCGTAGTACTTTGGTGCGTTGTTAGATGTCAAAATTTGCAGGGACAAAACACAATGACAATGAAACAATGAAAATGACACAATGACAATGACACAGCAATGACAGTTTAAAGCGCCCTTCGAAGCGCGGAAGTTATCGTAATATATTAATGATTGGCGGCGGTCACCACTCCTTGTACCAACCTGGCCAAACGATGCTTTACCTGCTCTATCGTATGATATACATAA
Source organism: Stenoptilia bipunctidactyla (assembly GCA_944452665.1). Lineage (NCBI taxonomy): Eukaryota > Metazoa > Arthropoda > Insecta > Lepidoptera > Pterophoridae > Stenoptilia > Stenoptilia bipunctidactyla. The sequence goes on along the minus strand of OX101738.1, from coordinate 1,695,108 downwards.
GAGTCAACACAACACGATTAATTCAGTAAAAAAATTAAGTAGGAATCTACTTGTATTGACTGTCAATAAAAGTACATCGGAAATAAACCAGCTACTAAGACACGATATTTATGAAAATAATGACCTCCTTTGATCCCTTCCTCACAAGGAAATCAAACAGAAAAGCCTAGGCCACTGAAGCGTGTCTGTCCGTCTGTGTACTGCCAACTCTTAAACAAATACACGAAATATGAAATAGCCTATTTCAGAATGTATTGGGGCGTTTGCCTCAAGTTGGTCGGTTACCAGTTAGGCTATTTATGACGAAGTGCAAGGACGTTACAAGCTGAATCATATATGACTTATTCAGACCAATGTTCACTGTATATTGATAAAATTACCAATACATAACTAGGAGGTGTGTCACACACTACCCCTCCCCGGTAATTTCAACAAAAAGAATATAAACTTTTTCTTTTATGAATATTAATTCATTTTTTAAAAACATTTGAAATACGAGCAACATAACTTACACTTTAATTTTAAGCAAATTGAAACAAAAACTTTTTGAAAACAAGAACTTATACATATTATATTTACATACTATTACATAATATTTAAATACTTATGTTTTAATTACATTGAGTACATTAAGAATAATATAAAGTTTTATACCGATTTATCGACACAGAAAAAAAAACATATAAGTAACATAACAAATATGTACTTCTAATTTTTTTTAAGAAATACTTATTACCTACTTTGATTTTTGTTTTTTTTTTTTTCAAAAGTTTATTATTGTTTAGTCCATTCAAAAAATAGAATTTATTTGACACATCAAGTATTAACATTAAGTTTAAATATATGTTTTTTTAATTTCTATTTTCTGGCATTTCGTATTCCTACTTCTATTATTTGTAACTTACTTAGCTACATTGACAAAATAGCAATAAAATAGTTTAAGAAATAGCATAAACATTATAAGTTTTTCAAAAATATGCATAAACCAATAAATAGAAGGTTCTAAAATGAAAAATATTTGTGTACCAAAAGCTTCATTAAATAATAAAAATATTTTGTGAATTTGAAATTTATTCCTATCAATAAAATTCCTATATTTTTTCTTTCTGTTTAACCTATAGTTGCTTTAATTGCACTAGCTGATACTCGCTTTTATCCAGAAAGCGCCTACACTTTCTTTCTGTTTAACCCACGTATTATATCGGTTAATATAGTTAAAAAAACGTATGTAAGACTGAAAGCTATGACATTACCTGGACACTACTATCCAGAGAACTATATCTTTAGTATTCGTGCGCTCAAAAAAGTATTTTCCCAAATGAAAATATGAGAGATGGGAAGGAACCTGACCAGTAAAGGGTATATTTTTATGCTCAGCGAAGCAATATGACTGCCCGGAGCTACCTTCTCTGATATCACTGTTTACTGAACTCGGCGATAGCTAAAAATATTTATCTGATATACGAACCTTTAAAAAAAGTTAAATCTATAAGAGTAAATAAAATACAGTCCCTTTTGTACTTCAGTTCTGAAGGGAAATAGACGAAAATAGCTTTTTTTCAAAGTGTTCTTTTTTCAAAACAAAAAAGTAATAATTACTGAACTAGGAATCACTAATAGAGATAGGTTATAAACTAAGGTGTTTTGGTAAGAACCATTTTAGTGATAATTTACCAACATCTCATGAAAGATCTAAATACCATTGTAATGTATATTTACATAAGGCACTATATATTAATTACCTTTAATTATAACAGTTTAAAATAAATCTTCTCAGAAAATTCGAGATATCCTGCAAAAGCAACACTTTCTTAACAATATTTCTAATAGAACCTGCAAAGTGGAGTAACAAGGTCCAGTGAGCAAAGTGCTGCAAATTGCATCAGCGGCAGTCGCGCGACTGCAGCGCGATCGTCGCGCGGTCGAGGTGCGACATAATCTAATCATTTCGCCAGACTGCCCGGTTGCCGGCAGGTTATTTAAATATGTCGCAGCAATAATGCAGGGACGTTATACATTATAAAATATGTTGTTAATGAGTCTAAGATAATATAAAATAAATGAATAACTTTGGTCTTTATTTACAAATACCCATCAAGGCCCAAATTAAGCAGGAACGATATACTCAAATGTATAAGACTCAAATTATGTACGACAAATTGCGAAGCAAGCTAGGGCGAGATTTTCTCACACCATATCATACTGAAAGAACTGTCTATTTTGACATCAGAAAGTAGTTATTAAAATAACAGAAGAATTCATCAAACAAAAATAGTGCAATGAGTTTTGGTTATAATCAAAAATAATTTTAATTAAGTGTTTAGCAATGTAATTAATTTCCATCAACTCGATGCCAGGGCTTAAATACCTGCCTGACCTAATTAAGAATTTGATACATCCATTTGGCGATGACATATATCAAGTGGACTTTCAGCAAGTGTAAAACTCATTAATGGAATCGGTTTGTGATTTATTATTCACTAGCTGTTTTGCGCAGTTTTACCCGCGCGATTTCGACTCTCGCGGGAATTTCGGGATAAAAAGTAACCTTTGTGCTATTGCAGATTGTACTCTATTACTATGCCAAATTTCATTAAAATCCGTTAAGCCGTTTTGCCGTAATTGCAATTATGGATTTCACAATACGTAGTTTTCGAAAAAAAATCTATCGAGCCAAATCATTTAATCACGGTTTTGACTAAAGTATAGATAAAGATATGAATTTACACATATCAAAATTTCAGATCCGTTCGTCTTGTCATATTTTCATAGATTGCGATGAAAGATAATGCATTTTTTCGATATGTCGCCTTAAGAACAAGAACGAGTGCTACGAGCGAACCCTCTAGGACGCCCCCCACAGACGATAACTTTTGTGAAATTTAAGTAGACAATCCTTGTATTAATAAATATATTACTTTACCGTAGGAAAATTTAATAGCACAATCGGTAGAGTCGAGATTTTAAGAAGTTTCCCAACTCAGCTCAACTCATACTCAGCTTTTTTTGTCTCTTGGTCTACTGTAATATCTTATTCAATAACTATCAACACCTTGTTAAAGCCGAAGTACAAAATTGTGACTTCATTAAGCGATCATTCGATGGTCTTATGTTGAATAAAAAATATTCATTTTATTTCATTTTATTTTCATTTAATTTCATTTCATAATAAAGTAAAGGGCCGTAGTATTTTCTAATACGATTAAAAATTTGCTCAAGCTGTTTTTAGTTCAGCTCAATGTAGAAAGTAAAAAGCATTTCACAATTTGTAAGTCCACTGGTCACAGACTCTACAAATTTGAACAGTACCTACGTACGTTCCATTAAAAAACCAGCAAATATCATATCCATTGTTAGCCAGCCAAAAACTCGTATTATAATTCGCTCATAATACGTATTACTTATCAAAATTTCATTAACACGTTGGAAGTCCGGCGCGGACAGGACACTGCACAGATGGCGCCACCAGACCGCGGGACAATGCAGACCACATCAAACTTTCACAAACTACCCTCACATTTTTATCAAAATTGAACTTTAACTTAATAGTACAAAGTTCGAGATACTTTGGCTTCTATGTAGAAAATAGTTTGCATTGCAAATGGGCTGATGATAAAATGAATTTCCCGCCTAGTGACGAAGTTGCAAACTAAATATGGCGGATCAATGAAATGTTAATTATTGGTTTAGTAAAGTTTGAACTCTGACGTAAAAGGTAGTTTAATTAGATTGTGCGTGTTTGTTTTCATTAGTTAAACCAAGTAAGATTAGTTAATATGAGTTAAAACGTTAATCCGGTCAAAAATAATCAGTTTTTTACTTCATGCTTACATTCCTTTTGGTCATTAAAATATGGCAATAATTTCTGGAAGTGTTCCTGAGCTCATTTATACCCGTAAATTACAATATCAGCGTTTGTTGCTCGATATCGTGAAATCAAATTAAATGGCCTTTAATCGCACATCAGTGCAATATCGAGGCACCGCCGCGTGTCTACACTTACCCCTCAAAAAGGATGAAAACCCGAAACTAGTCAGTCATCTCCGACATAATGTGTGATAAAAATTATTGTTATCTCATCATCATCATCATCACAACTGCAAGGCTATGAGTCTCTTCTCTGGGTGATGAGGAGGTTTAGGCCATAATCCACCAAGCTGGCCCAGTGCTGGTTGGTGGATGTCAGAATTTTCAGGGTGGCGAAATGGCTTCTGACAAACCCTAACGACTACTCTATACATGTATACAGCACCCGGGACTGATAGCTTAACGTGCCCTCCGAAGCACGGAAGTCGTCGTGAGTAATAAATGAACGGCGGTCACCCATCCTAATACCGGCTGCGCCGAGCGCGCTTAACCTGCGATATCGTTTGATATACACAGTAACCACGGCGCCACAATGACTTCTTTATTTATCAACATTATATTAATAAATTACAATAATTTCCAAAACTGCCACACTAACAGATATGAGGGCCCAAATTAGCCTTTTTATAAGCTTGTGTAAGACGTGTTAGGAAGTTTTCTACTACAATATTACTTCAATTCATTCTAAGATAAGACAATATTGCAAGTCATGCGAGTGGAGCCATGGATGATAGCTAGTCTAAAATATGCAAACGATAAAACTTGTGCCCGGAGGTATCATTAATTTGTCTAGAAACTATATTGCAACAGTTTGTCAGTGTCGCGATGCAGGAAACTCGGCGGGACTGGGACTGTATTTTATTAATTAAAACTGTTTATTGTCCTTTATGAGAATACTTTTGAAACATTTCTTAAGTGGATTCTTGTTTTGTTGATTATGCAGATAATATTGCTTTGGGAGATTGTAAATGAAAGGCAGAGAGTTGAGATCTCTGTTGTGAATGCATTGGTCGATTTATCTGTAGGCTTCGAGTCTCAGCTGCGCCATTTTGAAAAACTTGGAAAATAACTTAGCAAGACTTTTTTGAACGGTGACAATACCCGCGATGGTAAGTGGGTCAAAGTTAAAAGTCAAAAAAAACTTTATTTCGTAGGTACTGAAATACACTTGAAATATTTATTTATTAGAAAACCAACAGCGATATAATTGCAATTACAATACATTTGTTATTTACTTTGAGCATGGCTAATAACAGGTTTTCCTTATTAGACAATTGATTGGTATAATAGGGTTGTAGGAACGTTTACATTAATCAGAAAAGTTTATTTAAATTATGGAACAGTAACTAATAACTTAATTACTTTTATCCATTAATGCACTCACGACATCCGCTTTGAACCTAAACTTGAGCTTTCAAACGGATCTATATGATCGAACTGCGTAACTTTTGATCCCGTGGGAATTTCGGGATAAAATATAGCCTATAACCTTCCTCAAGAGTTGGGCTATCAAATGCAAAAAGAATTTTTCAAATCCCACTTGTAGTTTCTGAGATTAGCGCGTTCAAACAAACAAACAAACTCTTCAGCTTTATATATTAGTATAGATTGATCCGAATCTACTCACACTTCGGAAAGTCGATCTGTTGAGAGGAAGTGACAAGAAACTCAACAGCAATTAAAGTGTTCCAGAAACGTTACTTAACTACGACGGCCAAGAGTCGGTCGCTCAAGTTAGTGACCTTGGTCGCCCTTTTTTTCAAACTCATCCAGGAGTGGTTGGGTATTCTAAGCATGTTGTGTGCACGGACAGGTTTCTTAGTTAGATTGCGCTTTTGTGAAAGTTTGTCCCAGTATATAGGGTCCGTCTGTAATAGTCAATTATATTTTAAAAGCAGATTAAAAATGACGAGTGGTTTTAAATTACAAAAAAAAAAAAAAATAATAATATTTTCAAAAATAAAAATTTCAAAATTCTTCTTAGTGCCTGCTTAATCAAAATTTAAGTTTGATCTGTTGTTTATGATTACACAGCAAGTAATAAAAACGTTTCCATCTAATTGTATGTAGTCATAAAATATAGATAAAACTTAAATTCTACTCAAAAAGAAGAATTTTGAAATAATAATTTATTCATAGTGATTTAAATTTTAATATTGTTTTCACGATTCATAATTTAAATAAAACTACTTTTTAACCGGATTAATCGCGTATAATTTATATTTTACGTTTTATCTCCACGTTTCGGTGTCTTTGCAGACCCCGTGGTCACGAGCGACTGACGAGGTAAATGTAAATGTAAAGTAAAATAGGTAAAATGTAAAATATAAATTATACGCGCGATTAATCAATCCGGTTAAAAAGCAGTTTTATTTTGATTTAATTTTTTTGTTTCTAGAAATTCGGATCCACTCATCATTCTTAATCTGCTATTAAAATATAATTGACTATTATAGACCGAACCTGTATTATTTATTTAACAGGTCATTATTATGTATTACTAGCTTTATCCCGCAACTTCGTATGCGCTTAACTACCCTTCTCATGTAAATTTCAGAAACTATACAATTACTCATCCACTGAAAGAACCTTTATACCAAGTATCACACCCATGCACTCAAGGAAAGAGTTTTTTTCATACAAACTAAAAATCATATATTTCCCGTGCCCGTGGGAATTTTGGGTTTTTTTTTCGTAGCACAACCAGTCATTCTTTGAAGAACCTTCATGCCAAGTATCACATCCGTATACTCAAGGAATAAGATTTTTCATACAAACTAAAAACTCCTATATTTCCCGTTCTCGTGGGAATTTCGGGAATTCCTTCCTTAGTGCACACCTACATCCCCTAAAGAATGTATGTTCTAAATTTCAGCTCCCTACACCCAGTAGTTACGGCTGTACGTTGTCTGTCAGTCACTCAGTCACTCAGTAACGGAACAGTTTTATACATATTGATTGATGATGATTATTATGGTTTTACAATATTAAAGATAAGGGTTACAAGAAATAAGATAAATCACTAGGCAGGTCTCTAGAAAAATGATAAATTCTTTTATTTCTATAAAAAATCTAAAATTGCATTTTATGTAATTTCACTTGCAATTACCGACAAATTTCTGCATTTTGATAATGTATCTCCTCAGTATTATTCCTTATAAAAAATATTTAAGTACCTATATATTCATAACAAAAACATATTCCCTTTTCTCTCAAAACAGTTGTCCTTAAAAGCATTCTGTCAACATTCTAAGGCGTGTTTCCCATCATAAAAGTATTTTCTCATATTTTCGAGAATATTTCAAGTGGTTAGGTAAGTAGTAGGGAGCTGTCAGTCTTGTTTCGCTGTATCGCGTACCACCAATATCTCTGATGGATGCGGTACAGACGGGAACGAAAGTGTTACAGATGATTTTTATAAAAAAAAAAACATAAAATTGATACTGGATTGAATGAAAGGATCAATGACATTCATAGCTATTTATGTATTTTTCATTATTCTTTCTTTTCGTTTGTCATGCAAAATAAGCTGAAATTGAGAATTTACATAAAATAAACTAATATACAATAAAAAAAGGAAAAATTTCAAACCAATATAATTTTAATTTTTGAATTGACGACCTGGTTGTCTTTAATTCAGGCTTTCAACCAGCTTCATGAACTGGTTTTACCATTTATTTATTTTTCAAATTGACAGAATTAGGTCAATATACGTTACCTGTTTTTTTTTTTAAATTATGTATTGCAAGTATATAAATAGTAAAATAAATGGAAATAATATATATTTTTTGAAAAATAAAAAATAAACCCCTTATTGTTATTCCATATTTACAAAACTACAAACATCTGCAGGTGGAAAGGAACTGAAACAGAAACAGAAACCGGTGTACGATTTGGTTCAAACTATTATTTTAACTTCATTAATTTTATTTTAATTTCAGTTATTGTCTTAAGTTTTCACAATTCATAATCTTCAATGAAACACTTTTTAAACCTGAAACATTATATTTTACCTCATTTATAGGTTTTCACAGCTCTGGGCCACGAGCAGCTGGCACTCATTTTATTTAAGCATAAACCCTGCAAAGAAGTTGTCACTTTTCTATTCACCTGTACCTAGTCTTTTAAAGAAGGTGTCGAGTTAAACCTGGCGTTCCCCAGGGGCGCCTCGCAGGTCGCTCCCAGTGACGGCATCCTTCAGAATTACACACACAACCACCAAAGTGTATGGAAATATTGTAAGTTCATGTACAGTAAGCAACACTTTTCTGTGACCGAGTTATAATCGACTTGCCTAAATTACAATAGAATATGAGATAATCAACGAATGCAGAGCATTAAAGAAACCGACTTCACTTTAAAACTTTGGCTGAGTTTATGATATCATCAATGTAAACATTCGCCGAAATAAAATTTGAAATTTTCAATGAAGTCGTTAACCGATTTCGATGAAATTTATACGAAATCAACTATGAAGTCTATCATATGAAACAAGAATTTTCAAAATCGGTTCATAATTGTCTGAAATAACATGTAACAAATACACAAAAAAAACATACAGACGAATTGAAAACCTCCTCCTTTTTTGGAAGTCGGTTGAAAAATTAGACTGTCACAGTCTGTACGTCTGTAACGCCACTGACTACCAGAGCAAATCCCATTAAATAGATCGTTGCTCGCAATCAATTTCTTGATAAGAACTTAGATATGTACCTACTCTGAGTCATTCATGAATAAATAACGTTTTATTTTGTTTAAAATGAGCTTGAAAAAAGGCTTTCCTTTGAATTAGGACACTTGTATCATGTTAGAGGTCTTTCATTGAGACTACCGACCACTTCGACTGTGACAAAAACATAAACTTGGAAACAGGATCTTTTTACATATTCCCTGGATGTAGTATAAGATAATATCTAACCTTTTTTTGAAAACACTAACATTACCTATTTTACTAGAGATAAAACCAGAGCAATGCAAACAAACACACACAAATTGCTTGATTGGGCGCAATTGAACCCACAATTACTGGCGCCTTAAACATATAGTTTTATTTACCTTATTGCGTATAATTTGCATGTCACTTATGAAGCTGACTGTACAAAAAACAATTTGCTGTGTAATAAGGCTGTTCACACATGTGTAGGCCTGATGTCTATTGATGGTAATTGTTGAAGTTCGTCAATTTCACTTTCCACTTTGCGCGAGTTTGCGGTAAACTGTTTTGTTTAAAACGAAATGTTTTTGAGAAATGAGGGTCTTAAGTACCTGAGCCGTAAAGAGGTTTGTTAAGAGCTATATTTTAGGTTAATTGCCAAAAATGCAAGGAAGCAATATTAAAAATGTTCACTATATACAGTCTTTCCATTAATTAAATACCAATACATCAAATATTTTATTATAATAATAGGGGCAAATAAATAAGAATGTAACTTACTTATAGGTTACAACACCTACGACCCAAAAATGAATTGATGAACTGGTTATCTACTTGTCGTACATTTGTCTTTCATTCCCAGTTATATATTTTCTTTCTTTCATGCTGGACTGGGAGTGAAAGAAAAACATAGTATGTGTCAGCTGCTTCTCTTCCCGGGCATACCGTAAAAGTCATTTAAGGGACAGAGGTTTTATTGACAGTTTATACACAGTTTATGACAGAATTAACGAAAATGAGCACAAAACTGAACCAGCTGTATCGAGTTTGGAATATCTAAACTCTGCGTGATTTATGAAGGTGACTCTGCAAAAATAAATTTATTTTTGATTGTGCCAACATGACTGATGATTTCAAATAAATGGAAATGTAAGCCTACTTAATGCTAGGGCTTTAAGTAGGCTTAAACACCCAGGGCTTAAACACCTGTGACCGAAAGGAATATATCAGTGCTTTAGTTATCAACCTAGTGTCTAGCACACAATATCTCAATGTAATACTTACCACGATTCGTTTTCAGAAAATTGAAGTTTTTTTGCTAATATTTTGCTGATAATTTTTTTAAATGGCGTCAAAAGGGTTTTTGATGTGTTTTAAATAAGATACTCCTGTTTGACTTAGTTATATAAATGCGTATTTTCATAAGAGATGAAAAGCAATTTTTCGATTCGGCAGACTCCCGGTTATTCGCGGGACCTGTAATTACTTTGTTGATCCTGCCCTTTTTCCCTAAATCCTACAGCAAATATGTTGGAAGGTGGTATAAGTCGTGGCACATAACCACCTTACTTCAACTTCATACAAACGGACTAAACGCGAGCTATACCTACGCGGATCGATCTCGGTATGCGCTCGGCATGCGGCCAGTCGCGAGTGTCGGAAAATCTACCGAAACAATTGTTGATTGAACTTTACGTTAATATACGGACTGTTTATACTTTAAAATTTAATAATACATCTTTTCGTGCGTCTCAGTAGAGGCGCAAGTATTTTTCGGTCGCTAATTTATAAGACCGATTTGTTAGCCAAACGCAAACATGGATTTATGACACACAATGTATTTTTGATGAACATTTCCTATTAAATTTACAAAGTATTTTATTTGTTTATATAAAAAAAGTATATTTGCAGTCACAAAACTAAATAAAAGTAAACACAAAGTAGGCAAATGTAATTTAAACATGTGAAAGGACCGCGGCGCTGTAGGCATTTATTTCAAAGATGCGGCCGAGGTGAATTACTGTAGATATCTGTCATCATCATCATCCATCATCCACAGCCTGTATACGTCCACTGCTGGACATAGGCCTCCCCCAAGGTCTTCCACGTCGCTCGGTCCCGCGCCGCCCTCATCCAGCGTTTACCGGCGACTTTGACCAGGTCGTCGGTCCATCGTGCGGATCCTATCCATCCTGCCTACGCTGCGTCTCCCAGTACGTGGCCGCCACTCGAGAACTTTTCTGCCCCACCAGCCATCTGTTCTGCGAGCTATGTGCCCTGCCCATTGCCACTTCAGCTCTGCAATCCTTCTGGCTATGCTGCAGATATCTGAACCAGGTTCGAGTCCTGGTCGGGTGATTTTTATTTAACACATTTTTTTATTTATTTAAGTGATTATAATCTACCACCAGATCTTAAAGTACGCGGGTAAAGCCGCACACGGTGGTTAGTTATTGAATAAAACAAAACAAGACTAAAATAATAATATCCAATTTATTCATAACTTAACTAACCAGAACTAATCCAAAAAAGCTGCATTAAAATTTAAATACATTTTACGACCACATTCTATTTTAATTTAACATAACGCCACACAGCAGCTTGCTAACAAAGTAGAATCAAAGTTACCATAAACAATAATCTACCTAATAAAATTATACAAGACAAGACTCTGTGAAAGAATCCTTCGTAAACCAACCAACAGTTGTTTTTTACCCCGACTTAACTACACATCTACAGAGGAATAACTGTTAGAGGTTGTACATGGAAATGTTAATAGTATGCAAATGGTACTCAAAGGTTCTTTTCTTTTTTTCAGAAACTTTGAGAAGCGGCCCGTGGGCACCGATTGTTTCAAACGCCGAATGAATGTTGCCATTTTTTCGTTTTAATTAAAGAACTTCTATAAATAAGTACAAAAAACGACTTATCTAATAGGTTTTAGATATTTACAACTGTTTATTGTTAGGCAAATTTTGAAAGAAACCCTCTAAAAGATCATTTTTTGCATAGATATACAGGGTGACTGGTGACAAATTTTTGATATTGAAGGAGAGCACTCTGTCGATTCTGAACATAATTGTGTAATAAAAGCAGGTACTTAATTTTACACCAGAATATCCTATAAATAAATAAAGAGACATTTCTACACTTTTCCCGATGCGTCACCGCGGTCAACACGCACACAGTATTGTTCCCGCCACACGCACACCACCAGCCGCTATACATAATATATCTTTTGTATTACGCTTATGTAATACAATGCGTTTCGTAATGAATTCTTTAACTTTCGGTTAAGTTTACCCAGTAAATAATAATATTTATTTTTTATTTCATTGTTTTGTTGTGACGATTCTTGTTTATTGTTAGGCAAATTTTGAAAGAAACCCTCTAAAAGATCATTTTTTGCATAAATATACAGGGTGACTGGTGACAAATTTTTGATATTGAAGAAGAACACTCTGTCGATTCTGCAGTGCGATCACAGAACTTTATCGAATCGTACATTAACGAATGTTTACGAATGCTCGTATAGTATGGAGTCGGTTGCAAGTTTTGAGTAACATTGTAATTTTTTATTTTACAGATATTTATGAGTACAACATGTTTACAAACATTCAAAATTAACAAGGCACTCATTTATTTAAGCTGGCCGTGCGGCAGTGGATAGATTTCAATTTTTCTTAAAAACCGTCTCCTTGCTATACGAACATTCGTTAACAAACGATTCGATAAAGTTCTGTGATCGCACTGCTGAACATAATTATGTAATAAAAGTAGGTAGGTACTTAATTTTACACCAGAATATCCTATAAACAAATAAAGAGACATTACTAAACTTTTCCCGATGCGCCGCCACCGTCAACACACACACAGTATTGTTCCCGCTATACATATATCTATTGTATTACGCTTATGTAATACAATGCGTTTCGTAACGAATTCTTTAACTTTCAGTTAAGATTACCCAGTAAATAATTAATATTTATTATTTATTTTATTGTTCCTCTTGACGTATGATCTCAAACTATCACGTCTTCGAATTTTAAAAGTGACCCACCAGTCACCCTGTATATTTAAGCTTACTTCATAAGTTTTTGTTTTTTCACTTTCTAGCCTCAGGATTGCTGATCTAATTGCTAGAAATAAACTGTGCTATTTCTATCTGCTTTATTCTAAAATGTTATGTCATCTTTGTTGGCAAGGGGTTTGAAAATTTTTGTATGGAGCCTGGCACACCTACTGTCCGCCATTTTGATTTTTTTTCGATTTTGCGTCGCACTATAAAACTTATATATTTCGATTGATAACATACAGATGAGCAAAAAATGTTATGTAACATATGGGTCTAAAACGTCTCGTTTTAGAGATAATATGGAAAACAATTTTGCTAAATAATTACAATTTTTCATATATTTAATCGTTGAAATACCTCTCAGAATGTATCAAATTAGCATGAATGTTTGTAGTATTATCTTGCACATTAGTTAAGAGTAAAAATAACTTGTTTCTACACCTACCTTTCTGAAACCTGACAATGCCATATCAACCCGGCAACGCCGCCGCGCCGCACCGCGCTCCCCGCCGGCTAGACGCGTTAAAATGGATTGTGCTCATAGAGCGCCACGCCTCTGTGGCAATTCAGATTGTGTAGGTATCTATAACTAATTGTTATTGAATGCAGATATAGCTACTTTAGCAAAAAAAATTAGTACTTACATACTTAATTACCTACTCTTAATGGAGTTTGGGAGTTTTAATTCCCAGTAAGTATTAATTATTGAGGCTATGGCGCGAGGACTAGAATAGACAAGAAAAATAATTTATTTCTTGGGAATATTACAATATTCTCCTGAAACATGTCAGTAAAAATAATACACAACGACTTTTTCTGGAATATAGTTAGGTACGTACCTACAGCGCCGGCTTTGCGGAGTTAATATAGCATTGTCAAGTTTTAGATAGGTAGGTGTAAAAACCAGTTATTTTTACTCTTAACTAATGTGCGAGATAATACTACAAACATTCATGCTAATTTGATACATTCTGAGAGGTATTTCAACGATTAAATATATGAAAAAATGGAATTATTTAGCAAAATTGTTTTCCGTATTATCTCTAAAACGTGACGATTTAGATCCATATGTTATATAACATTTTTTGCTCGTCTGTATGTCAGCAATCGAAATATATAAGTTTTATAGTGCGACGCAAAATCGAAAAAAAAACAAAATGGCGGACAGAAGGTGCACCAAAAATTTTCAAACCCCTCCTGTACCGACGATCTCATGATGTGCAAATTGGCAAGTCTACTTTCATATTTTTCAACTTAAATATTTTTTTCAAAGAGAGGAGTAATAATTCTACGAACATCATTAAAATGCCACTTACTAACCACTTACAAAGAATCCTTTCGCCTCAAAAACTTATCCAATTCGCCTCATGATCAAATGATCTCATTAAAAAGAATTACTCAATAAAAAACTCATAAAAAATATTTCCAGAAAGCGCCACTTAAAAACAAAGTATTTCGAATAAATTGCTTATTTTTAATTACTTTTCAAAACAGGACTTCCCAATTTATCGTTAAGTTAAACCAACACTCAAAGAAACGGGCGCCATTTTCTTTCCATTACGGCTTTTGGAAGAGATCCCGTGTAAATTGGAAATCTGGGACAAAAAGACTTAATGCCTGTTGGATTTGTTAGCACTGCTGTCGAATTTTATTGGAATATTATTTTTATTTCGAAATTTCTTTCTTAACAAAATTGCAAGAGCCAATTGAGAGATTACTGAAGATATAGATTATAGATTCGTGGGTTCTTAGGGGTCATTATAGATGCGAAACTAAATTTATTCCGCATATTGACAAAATGATATCAAGAGCATCGAGAGCACTCGGTTTTATTATAAGAAATGGTAAGGTTATTTTATATAATTAATGATCAAACGAACTTACCTGAAGTGAAGTTCGATCACAATTATGTGAACAACTTCATTCGAAGCGATTTATGGTTAACAACGTGTAGTAGTGCTACCTAGTCTATGCCTTGCACGGAGTTTAAAGATATTTCTTTTTTTTTTTTTTTTTTTTTTATCCCCTCTATTCCTCTCCGTGGCCAAGCTTGCTGGAGCTAGGGGCAATCGTTACTCATTTGTTTAAAGCACCTTTTATTTCTTTTATTTCACTTTAGCTTAAAGAGGGCGGGATAATAAGTAAGTATAAACACAAGGGTTGGGTGTATGTAAATCGCTTCGAATGAAGTTGTTCACATAATTGTGATCGAACTTCACTTCAGGTAAGTTCGTTTGATCATTAATTATGTTTCACAACTTCATTCTTTGCGATTTATGGTTAACAACGTGTAGGATGTTTAAAGCACACAGGTAAGGTGGAATGAAAAGAAATAAAGTATCAGGTATGTGATCAATATTTAATTGACAAAATACTAGTAAGTATACAAGTACATACTTATAAATCACTTAAAATACAATTGGCAAAATGAGAAGAATCATTAATTATCTCTTTATTGTAATATTTGGCAAATACAATCGAATTATCACTCCAACCAGCAGTGTTGCGTAAAATATCTATACTAACACCGAGTTTATTGGCCTTGGATGAAGCAGCGTGACGAGTGCTGTGTGCACTGAATATGGTGGTGTCAATACCACTAGCTTGCATTGTCTCCTTTATCCAGTGGCTTAAGCGCTGAGAAGATAAAGCAGAATAAGGTCTTTTGTAACTAATAAATAAATTGTCAATATTTTTCTTTCTTAATTCTTTAGTTTTATTCAAATAACATTGCAAGCATTTGGCTGGACATATTTCAGGTCGTTCATTAAAAAAAGGTAATTTTAAAACTGGTTGAAAAGCATTTGGTCTAGAAGTTTTAACTAAATTGGGTATAGTAATTGTAAAACCTGTATCATCATTAACAATGTTATTTATTTTTATTAGAGAAAATGTTTGAACACGGTGTGCTGTCACCAAGGCCAATAAAGTCACCATCTTTTTAGAAAGTATGTCCAAGCTTAAACCTTCATTGGGCCAATGTTGAGACAAAAAATTTAAAACAATATTTGTATCCCAAGTTAATTTGTACTTGGGGGTTGGAGGGTTTAGTCTAAACACACCCTTCATGAATTTTTTAATCCTATCATCATCAGAAATGTTGCCAAAAAGTAATGAAAGAGCTGATTTGTAAGAATTAACAGTATTATATTGATTACCATTGTCGAAAATCTCTGTTAAAAAATGAATGATAATTGGAATTGAACAAGATAAATGATTATAATTGTGTTTCTTACAATACTCAACCCACAATCTAATGCAAACATTGTATTGTTTGTAGGTGTTGTCACTTAGCGAATGTAACATAATTTCAACAGATCTGGTTGACAGTGAACGCTTCAATAGAGCTTCCCGGACAATTTCACGGCAATCAGTCTTAGGCTTTTGTGTAGTTTGTGGGTTGACCTGAAAGGGGAAATTAACAGGTCTTCTTTAGGTTCAAAATAAATAGGTTCAGCACTTATGATTTTAGTAAAAAGAGGATACCATGGTTGCATAGGCCAATCAGGAACTACAAGAATTCCTTCAGCTTTATCAACTATAATTTTTTGAATTACTTTCAAAATAATAGAAAATGGCGGAAAAGCGTAAAATAATAATCCATGCCACGATATGGTAAATGCGTCCACGACCCATGAACCGGGTTCATTTTTCCATGACACATATTTACTGCACTTTGTATTGCACCTACTTGCAAACAAATCTATTTCCGGCAAAAAAAAACTTATTTACTATTTCTTGGAAAGCGTAATCGTTTAATTCCCATTCGGTTTCCTTGAATGATTTTCGTGATAAAGAATCAGCTTCATAGTTTTCTTTAGTATTAATATATGAAGCATGAATTATTATTTTTCGCCTTTCACACCATTGCCATATTTCTTTAGATAATTTATGTAAATGTTCGTATTGCACACTTCCCATCCTATTTAAACAAGAAATCGCAGTCACGTTATCAATACGTAGCAAAATACTTTTATTGAACGCCTGACTTGCAAAACATTTTAACCCAAAAAATGAAGCTTTTAACTCAAGTTCATTAATGTGCAATAATCTCTCGTTCTGCTTCCAATAACCATGGGTTTCTTGATTTGCGCAAAAAGCACCCCAACCAGTACCGGAGGCATCAGAAAAAATTTCAATGTCATAATTACTAGAAATCAATGGGCAATTACCGTTATCTATTACGTTTAACCACCAATACATATCTACTTTAAGATTATCGTTTATTTCAATAATTTGGTCGTAATTTTCATTATTTATCAATCACAAATATTTATGCCTCTCTAATTCTTTAGTATATAGCCAAGAGTATCGTATAGCGGGGCATACAGAAATCAAAAGACCCAAAAACCGAGCAAACTCACGTAACTTGCACCTCTTTATGTTTAAAAATTTTAAAATATACTCTTTGACTTTTAATATTTTTTCCTCGGGTAGTTTCAAAATCATGTTATGCGTATCAAAAATAAAACCTAGAAATCTGCACTGTTTTGAAGGAACTAAATTACTTTTTTCATAGTTTATTTTAAAACCAAGTGCTGTAAGCAGGTCTATCATAGTATTTATATTAGTTGAACACTGCTCATAAGATTCGGATATGCACAAAATATCATCTAAAAAAATTACAATAATAATGTTTCGGGAGCGGAGATATTCGACAACGGGCTTGAGTAGTTTGGTAAAAACTAACGGTGCGGTGCATAAACCAAACGGTAGACAGTTGAATTCGTACAAATTACCTTCAAAGATGAAGCGTAGGTACTTTCTATACGATTTATTAATGTTTACAAAAAAATATGCGTCCTTCAAGTCAATTGTAGCCATGTAGTAATCTTTTGTTAGTAATTTAGATGCAGTCCGGTAATCCTCCATTTTAAAGTGATTATTTTTTACAAATTTATTTAAGTGTTTCAAGTTAAGAATAAATCTTTTGTCACCGTTTGGTTTAGGCACTAAAAAGATATTCGAAATAAATTCATCACTCTCGTGGCAACATTTTGATATGGCATTAATATCTAGAAGTTTTGCTATTGATTTTCTGAAAAACGGTAAATCTTGTTTGGATGCTTGACATGTGAAATTACGAGTGTTAAGTGTCTGAACAGGTTTTGACGAGAATGGAATTTCGTAACCCTTTATGTAACTTAAAACGTTAGCATCGTTTGTTATTTGCGACCACTGATTATAGTAATATTGTAATCGAGATGCGTATTTTACCTCTAGGTTTAGAACCTCTTTCTCTGTGGCGGCGGAGGTGGAGGCGACCGACGGCGTGGGCGTGCTGGGTATGGTGGTGGTGGCAATGCCCTGCCGTTGTTCCGTGCTCCCTGCGGAAGTGGTCTTCTCTGACGGATATCCTGTTTGTTGCCTATTTTCCTTTGTTGAGTCTTGTCTAAAAAAACACCTCTACTTGTTCCTGGTCTATTAAAATATGATCTATTATTGTAATTGTATTGAGTGTTTCTAATACTACCCCTGCGCTTTTTAAATTTTTGGCATCCTTTATTCTTTCTGAGAGGTTTTCACCAAACAAATATTTGTCCCGAGGTACGATTGATAAATTTCTAGTAATATCCCGGTTTACAGAGGATAGAACAAAATTTCTTCGAGCGTTAGTGTCCGCGTAGTGTATATCGCACAACAGTCTGCACGCGTCGCTCATTGGCTTAATAGCCTCCAATGCACCGTCTTTATTTGCAATCACGATATCAATCGCGCGGCCCAAAGCGGACAAAGCGATGCCAACTCTTTGTTGTTTCTCACCAATATAATTGTCTCTTTTAATGGCGGCCTCTGTCATGGCGGAATTTAATTCCGGGTTAAGGGTAGGTGCGGCTATGAATGCACAGTTAGATGGAACCAGGTATTCTTCCAGTAATTTTTGTCTCGTTTCTTTATCTAGGCCTTTGCCTAGAATAGCTTGCCACCGTACTGCAATATCCTTATGAATATCGGGACCAAATTGTGCATCGGTCTTTGGCGCGTCACCCAACAGCTTTAAAATGTCCTCATCTAACGGTTTTTCAGAAACCGCTTCCACGCAATTTATTGTTGGTACAGTGGAAGTTGAGGCTATTGCCTCAGTTTGTGCCTGCGTCACAGATTCTAATGGAACAGGTGTATTACCTGGTGGTGACATACTTGGCTCATGCTGCGTAGCATGTTGCCACGATGGTGTTACTTGCTCTGGAAATTCGTACACTTGTGGCGATGCGTTGTACGATGCGGTCGGGTAGTAATCGGGGATATCTTCCGACGGCAGTGCGAATTGCCAGGGCTCGCTTAATTCGATCACGTCAGCATCTGCTGGGCCAGGATCTGTAAATCATATATATTTTTGTAAAACTTTGCTTACAAAACAGATGCACTTATAAAAATATAACACTTGGCAAAGACAACCCTTGCGGTTTCTCGTACCATGTCAATATTTGGCAAAGAAAACCCTTGCGGTTTCTCGTACCATATTACAACAGTTGGCAAAGATAACCCTTTCGGTTTCTCGTACCATGTCAATATTTGGCAAAGACAACCCTTGCGGTTTCTCGTACCATATTACAACAGTTGGCAAAGATAACCCTTTCGGTTTCTCGTACCATGTCAATATTTGGCAAAGATAACCCTTTCGGTTTCTCGTACCAAGTTATAGTAAAATTTACCTTCTAATTGGGTCTCTGCTTCATGTTTCTTCCTTAACTTTTCTTCCAACTTTTGTATCTTTTTCCTAAGCTCTTCTTCACTCTTTTCCGTCTTGCGCTTCTTTCCCATCTTTTATGAATATTCGTAGGTACTGTCTGTTATAACTGGAGTTGACGAGTTGACGTGCAAAGGCGTCGACACGGAAACACAGAATGGGTAACGATTGCCCCTAGCTCCAGCAAGCTTGGCCACGGAGAGGAATAGAGGGGATAAAAAAAAAAAAAAAAAGAAAAAAGAAATATCTTTAAACTCCGTGCAAGGCATAGACTAGGTAGCACTACTACACGTTGTTAACCATAAATCGCAAAGAATGAAGTTGTGAAACATAATAGTTATGTACGCAGTATACTCGAATATTGTAGTGTGCTCCTCAATATAATATACACCAACTTAGGATTGAACGCATTCAGAAACGTTTCACGAGACATCTTGCTTACTGGAGTAATAAAAATAAACTGACCTGCTATAATGACCGACTGTACCACTTTAATATGAGCAGTCTGCACACAAGACGAAACATTTTGGACTTGACTTTCGTTTATAAAATTCTCAGAAATATGATCGACTGTCCACAAATGCTCGGTATGTTCAATATCAGAGTCCCTCGCAAACCACCTCGTATTCCTCTGCCATCGTTCCACAAACCCCGCGCTCGCACTAATATCCGCATGCATGCTGCTTCTTACCGCTTACCAGACGCTTGCAATAGACTTGACATTTTCAATGACACCTATCGTGATTTTCGAATGAAAATTTCTCAGTATTTTAGCGATCCAAGTAGAGTTTAATCTGTTTAATACAATTTAATTGAAATAATTTGGATGAATAATGGAGAATTTAATATTGTAAAGTAACTATTAATCTGTAAAATTAGTTTTTAACGATTATTATTTCTTTTTATCCGTTTCTAATATTTGTTTAATTGAAATTTTATTGTGTCATATTTTTAATTGTTATTTTTAATTTAATTTAGTCTGTATTTCTTTTTATCTTCCTAATTCTTTTAATTCATGTTTAATTTCATTTATAATTTTTGCACATAAATATTAATTTTAATTTTACTTAATAGTTAGGTTTATTTTATTATTTTATATGTCTTATATGTCTGTCTGTAAATGTCCCTTAAATGAATGATGTGCCTGCCTTAACCAGATTTTTACATTTAACAATGTTTTGTTAATATTTTTAGATGTAAGAAATGATGTAAATTTCCCTGGCGGAACTTATAAATAAATAAATAAATGCTTTTGTGACAAGATTTTTAAAGATAGAGAATTTAGGTATTTATTTTACAAAGACATACCAACAACATACATAGAAAAAAGTCGTAACAGTGTCAAAAACTTAATTCTAATATATATGTCTAATAGGCACAAACAGCATTCTTGTAGTTTTTATGCACACACTTAACTATAACTAAACTAGAGATTCAATTAAAATTAATATTAAATTGCATCATCAAATCAAAAATAAAGTTCAAATTAAATTAAATTAAATGATAAAAAGAATAAACAATAGTAAATACTTACATACATAACGTCACGCCTGTATCCCTTATGGGGTAGGCAGAATACCAGAGGTTACAAGACCATCTGATGTCACGTTTGACAAATTTGGAGGTAGGTATTATAAAGATGGAGAGAGACTATTGTAGTGACAGGGGGTCAGTAAATGTCACAGCAGAATAAAAATAATGTCGATTGCAAAAAAGGTAAACCAAATTTTCGAAGTAAAACATCAATATATGGATTAAACATCATGGCATAATACGACTAACACTTATTAAACATGTAATCTATAAACGACACGGCAGTCGTTACGACACGGCAGTCGCCACGGAATTCAAGTTAAAAAAAATATAACAACATGAAATAAACTAAAATAAAACCAACGAAAAACGCGAAGTGTGTCTATATGTAAGTCAAGTTAAAATTTAATTTAAAAGAAATAAATAAAATCAGATTTGAAATTGAAACAATAAAATAAAATATAATAAAAAATAATATAATGAATGGCGTTCAAATGCAGATTAATTAATAATTTGAAACTTAATCATAATCAATCAAAATAAATAATAAAATAATAAATTAATCTCGATAAGTCAAAAATTCAATAAATTTGAATTTAAAAATTAAAAAGATAAACAAATAATAAAAAGGATAAACACCATTCTTTTAAATAGGCTGCTTTATTTGAACATAGAACATTAGAAAAGATTTAGGATCTTCCAAAACGGAAGCTTTAAAATTGATTCCTCACATAATCGGTACAATTAACTTCAGCTTTTCTGAATTTCGCAGAATAATTAACTATTACAAACCTCTAACCATAATCTGTATAGATCTGTATCATAATTATATTACTGTCATCTCAATTCCGCATCCCTTCAAAGTCAGTCTACCTAAACCATGTCTGCGACCATCCGTCATCGAAGTGACATGTCTGGAACGGGATGATTTCCTCTGGGAATCGAACCCCGACCGCCGGCTCAGCGCAACTGAGCCGTCGCGCCTGAGGCCGGAAACTCAGTTTACCTTGGGCTTATGTATAATAAGATTGTAGTTATAAGATGGGTAGGTAGGTAAGATGGTAAGATGGTAGGTGGTGATAAAATTTAAGATATTGAAGGAAATTATGTAGTAAAAGTAGGTACTTAATTTTTCACCAGAATTCCCTATCTATACTAATATTATAAAGAGGAAACCTTTGTATTTTTGTATGTTTGTATTGAATAGGCTCAAAAACTACTGGGCCGATTTCAAATTTTCTTTTACCATTACTTAGAGGGATTCTTCCGAATCCGTATAGGCTACTTTTTATCCCGAAAATCCCGCGGAAATCGAAATTGCGCGGGTAAAACCGCGCGCAACAGCTAGTAAATAAATAAAGAGACATTACTACACTTTTCCCGACGCGCCGCCTCAGTCAACAAGCACACAGTATTGTTCCCGCCACACGCACACCTACACCCTCTATGTAAGTAGGTACTTATGTATTGTATTTCGCCTATGTAACCATGGATTGCGTAATGAATTCTTTAACTTTCGGTTAAGTTTACTCAGTAAATAATTTAATTTATTTTTTCTCTTCATGTATGATCTCAAACTATCACGCCCTTGAATTTCGAAAGTGACACACCAGTCACCCTGTGTCTCGTATACTGCGATGAGTAAAACTGCCTAAAAAACTAGTGACCTCCAGTTATATTCCCACACAATACAAAATTTTTGCTCATGAACATTTTTGCTTGCATTTGCCTCAAATTTTTTTTTTTATTTAAGACTAAGCCCGCGTTTGACCTCAACCTCACCTGATGGTAAGTGAAGATGAGGTCGAAGATGACAGCACACGGGCCTAGGAAATCCTCATGCAGTATGTATTGACAAGAAAAAAATATGTAAGAGTATGATATGTATATCCGATGTGTAGTCCAAGTCGTCTCGTGGCGCCGTGGTTACTGTGTGTATCATACGATATCACAGATTAAGCAACGTTTGGTGCGGTCAGTGCTTGGATGGGTGACCGCCGACTATTCATTTTTCACGACTTCGCTTCGGTGGGCACGTTAAGCAGTCGGTCCCGGGTGCTGTATACTTGTATACAGTAGTCGTTAGGGTTTGTCAGAAGCCATCTAGGCGCCCTAAAAATTCTGGCATCCACCACCCAGCACTGGGCCAGCTTGGTGGATTATTGCCTATACCTCCTCTTCACCCAGGGGAGAGACTCATGCCCTGCAGTGGGCTCATTACAAAGAGTTGTGATGATGATGATGATGTGTAGTCTACCTATAATAAACGCAAACTGCTTACCTTAAGGCCAGATGGCGTTGCGTGAATTTACGTCCAACAATATGTATATTAAAATTCATTCTTCGGCACAGATTTTTGTTATTTTTTTATCAATAATGTCTTAACCCTGCGTTAGCTCCTATGCCACTTGGTCGAAGGTTTCACGGGTAGGGTTTGGATAGAGCTGGTAAGAATATGACGACCACTTACGGATGGGGTAAACCTATCAGCCTCAGACGCCATTGGTTGCGAGTTCGATCCCCGCACGGAACAAGAAAAAAAATGTTCCGTGTCTGGGCTTTTATCTATTTATGTATTTATATTCTAAGTTCCCCCTAGTTCGCTACATGGTATCCCGTAACACAAGCTATGCTTACTTTGGGGCCATGTAGTTGGTGTGATTGTCTGGGGATTTTACCGGAGCTTTCTTGAGGAATCTATAGGGACAAGTTTAATAATTTATTATTATTTGATTATTGACAAAACAAAATTAAACAAAACAAAACAAAGAAAATAACAGAAAATGGACTTTTTATGACTAAGTATATTAGAAACAAGGGTAGTGCTATTACTGGCTCTTTGTAATTAGCCCACTGCAGGGCTCCGAGTCTTACCCCTGGGTGACGAGTTTCAAGCCATAAATAACCAAGCTGCCCCAGTGCTGGTTGGTTGATATCAGAATTTGTAGTACACCGAAATGGCTTCTGACCAACACTAAAGACTACTGTATACAAGTATACAGCACGTGGAACCGACTATTTCACGTGCCCTCCGAAGCACGGAAGTCGTCGTGAGAAGTAAATGATCGGCGGTCACCCAACTTTGTACCGAACCTCGCCGAGCGTGTCTTAACCTGTGATACAAACAAACATACAAAACAAACAAACAAACAAGTAAGCTTCTTCTTAAGATCATTAGAGTGCCGAAGAACTAAGTACATACATAATGTTCAACGTCTAGGTAGGACCATCTTTCCAATGTTAGGCCCCAAAACCATGTGTCCACATAAAAGAATCAGATCAGGAACAGAAATTACGAAATCAAAAAAAAAATAGCAAATACCTAATAATAGAGAAAAATATACTTCGAGTCAAAACATCTGTCAAAAGAATAATCAACGAAAGCAGAGCATTAAAAAAACCGACTTCACGTCAAAACTTTGGCTGAGTTGAGAATGTCATCAACGTAAACTTTCTCCGCAATCATACATATTTTTTTAAAAGTTTGAAATTTTAAATGATGAAATTTAAAAGGACCATATGAGGTATCCTTTATCATATGAAACAATACTTTTCAACATCAATTCATAATTGTTCGAAATATCATGTAACAAAGACACAAAAAAAGCATACAGACGAATTGAGAACCTCCTCCTTTTTTGGAAGTCGGTTGAAAAGAAGCATTCTAATAATTGGAATGATGTTCTTCTGGCTAGTAAAATTTACCTACCTATGTAAAATGAGTAGGTATATTGATAACAAAGTTATGTAAGCGAATCAATCTGGCATTTGAAACTTCGTTATAACGTTATAACGAGCAATCAAAATTAGAACAGAAAAGATTTGAAAGTATCAAAGGTTACCAGATAAAACAAATCAGACATGGCTGTATGGTTAAACCTTTGCCGGCCAGAATGACTTTAAACAATAACAACATCTAGTATTTTAGTTACCAATTGTGAAGTCCTAAGCGAAAGCCCGTTACAAAAATGTTGTGATCTACAACATTATATTAATACGAGCGTTTGCCCGCGACTTCGTACACGCATAAACTCAAAAGTCCTATATTTTCCGTTCCCGTAAGAATTTCGGGAATTCCTTCCATAATACAAACAGACACTTATTAAGGAACCTTTATACCAAGTATCACATCCGTGCACTCAAGGAATAAGGCTTTTTCATACAAACTAAAACATCATATATTTCCCGTTCCGGTAGGAATTTCAGAAATTCCTTTCTTAAAACAATCAGTCACTTTTTGAAGAACCTTTATGCGAAGTATCGTATCTGTACACTCAAGGAATAAGATTTTTCATACTAACTAAAATGTCCAATAATTCCCGTTCCCGTGGGAATTTAGGGAATTCCTTCCTTAGTGCACCTCTACATCCCCTAAAAAATGTATGTTCCAAACAGCTCTCTAAGCCCAGTAGTTACGGCTGTACGTTGTCTGTCAGTCACTCAGTCACTCAGTAACTCAGTCAGTAACGGAACAGTATTATATACAACGTGTAACATAATGAAGAGATAATACTTAAGGGAATTATTTGTTTGGTTATGTAGTTTATAAGTAAAAGTAACATAAATTTGTTATCCTTACGGTTCAGCCGAAAAACAAGTTCAAAGTTTAGATCAAAATATCTAAGTGTTAACCCCTTAAAACAGCTGTTAGCTTTTGATGAAATCTATTCGATAACATATGGCGTAAAAATAAAGTGATGGGTAACTAAGACAGAATATACTACAAAGTTCAACCGGTGCGGAAAAGGTCATAAGGTCACTGACTGCGGCACAAGACTTGTTTTAGCTTATTAGGTTGACTAGGGTTGTCAAAATATTTTGTTGTAAAATAATTAAATAAATCAGTATGAAAGTCTATACCAGCACCGATATTGCTAATTCTTTTACTGTATACTCTACGTATGGTATAGAAGCTATCCCTTAAGTTTTATATCTCCATTTTGTTACACGTTGTATATTGATTACTACCTCACATATTAGAATCAATTATTTCGGTCCCATTTTATAAAGCAGCCAAATCATGTACAGTCATGAGCAATAATATATACACGTTGTCACTTTTTCGAAAATATGTAAACTTGTACAAATCCAGAAAGAAGTGAACGACAATTTGTTCTAAATTATCTAACCACTAAACTGTGTCAAAATAAGGTAAACATTTATTCCATATTAATATAATCGAAAAAAAAACAGAAATAACTTCACTCTTCCAATATCATTTTTAACTATACATGAAAATTTTAATAATATGTATACAATTTCATGGAAACATTGTGGTACACATTTTGGTCAGCGACCGGCAATGCATTGTGAAACGACTTACCAGTCGACTTTTTTTATTTTCGTATACCTACCGTCTTAAAACTATTGTGCTGTAAGATACCTACGTAAATTTGCAATAAGTATGAGAATTCATCACGTTTGTATTTTGGTGTCGTCGAGTGCAGCTAGATAAATATTTCCTATGGTATTTTTATTATCTTTGCAAAATGAGTAACAATGTGCCGTATCGTACACATGACAGACATAAAATCATTGTTCATATAGAACAGGGAAGTTCAGTTACGTGATATGAAATTTATAATACATATTACAATAACGTTTGATTTAAAATTAAAAGAAATAATGTTTATTTTTGTTATTTATATGGAATTATTTAAAATTTTCAGTTATTCAAACAAAATATTGAGTATTAAATGCAAAAACTCAACAAAATAATAGGTACATAATATTATTTTTATGGTATTTTTATAATATACAGTGTGGAAAAAAAATAGTGGCCCTGGAGGGAAACTGCCTTAAATCCTATAGTTAGCTTATTTTACTTTAAGGAAACATTCCTTTATTTTTAAAAAGAAACAAAACTGCATTCAAAGATTTTCTTAAATTTGCTTGTAACAACCGGGACTCGAACCAGTAAAAATTAAAAAAAAATAAAGATTCGTTATTTTACTATACTAATCGATAGGATAATTGTTCAGGATAAAATTTCTCTAACAAACATTTGGTCTTACACTCGTCTGTCGTACAAGATATCCATGAAAAATAACTACACAAGTTTACATACATTACCTAGTACGGTTCACTTTCAACAAGTAAAAGACGCGTTATAATTCTCTTATCACTCTAACATTCAAAGAATGAAGTTCAATTCATTCTTATGAAGTACAAGCTTTCTAAGTACCTTGTTGAAGATTTCTACAAGAAAATTGTTTAATGGTAATAATATCTCTATGCACTTCTTACACAATACGAGGCGTTTTGACAAAAAGTTTAAAAATGGAACGTTTGAAATTTGTTTGCAATGCGGGACAGCAATTTTAAAATTCGAACGAATATTTCGAACATTTTTATCGATTTTATTTTGTATTGCTTCCATTACGTAATGTGATCATGGCGTATCAAGAACAATTCGACTTATTAGAAGCTTTCTTTGCAAGCAACAAGAACTGCGATTTAGCTCTACAGTGGTATCGCGAGAGGTATCCAGATAGGCAAATACCATCAAGAAAAGCTTTGTCGCAAATGGTGATAAATTTAGTCAATATTGGAAGTTTCAAAAAACGTTTAGGACGCCCACTGCAACAAAATCCAGACTTTTCCGATTTTGATTTCAATATTTTGACATATTTTGAGTGTTACCCGAAAGCTTCTGGCTGG
Organism: Stenoptilia bipunctidactyla; assembly: GCA_944452665.1. NCBI lineage: Eukaryota > Metazoa > Arthropoda > Insecta > Lepidoptera > Pterophoridae > Stenoptilia > Stenoptilia bipunctidactyla. The sequence goes on along the minus strand of OX101738.1, from coordinate 1,667,628 downwards.
TGCTCAAGAGATAGGCACCAGCCATACTCGGGTACTTAATGTTTTGAAAAAATACAAATACAAATGTTATCGCGATGAGCGATTGGTGCAGAAACTACATCCCGGAGATAGTCAAAGAAAATTTGAGTTCTGTCAGAATATTCAAACAAAAATAGCCCGCAACCTAAATTTCTTAGACTACATTGTATGGTCTGACGAAACAAATTTTAGTAATAATGGAATGTATAACAGACATAACAATAATTATTGGTCCCGTCATAATCCATTCCGTGTTCCAAACATTAAACGATCAGATTTTCGTTTAATGTTTGGTGTGGAATCAAAAGCAATATGGTTGTTTTGGTGCACATTTACGAAGGACATCTGAATACGGCAAAATACATTGAAATATTAGAGCTTTTACAAAATCAATTAAACCTTCTACCGGAAGAGGAACGAAATAATATCATTTTTCAACAAGATGGTGCACCTGCCCACAATAGCAGAAATTTCCAGGGCTTACCTTAATGAAAATTTCAATGTCTGGATAGGTACAAACGGGACGATTAGATGGCCTTCAAGAAGTCCAGACCTGACGCCTCTAGACTACTTTTTATGGGGTCATGTAAAAAATATTATTTATAAAACGTGTTATGAAACCGTACAAGAGCTAAGGGTCGCGGTAAAAAATGTGATTAGAGGCATACACCACAACACTTTGCTGAAGGCTACATGAATTTCAAAGAAGACTAAATTTGTGTATCCGGAACGAGGGGGCTCATTTCGAACAATTTATCAGTTAAATTATTAAAGTTTAACAAATTGATAATAAAATAAAATAAATTTTAAGATTTCACGTTTTCTTTTTATTTTAAAGACCAATTGTTTGTTAGAGAAATTTTATCCTGAACAATTATCCTATCGATTAGTATAGTAAAATAACGAATCTTTATTTTTTTTAATTTTTACTGGTTCGAGTCCCGGTTGTTACAAGCAAATTTAAGAAAATCTTTGAATGCAGTTTTGTTTCTTTTTAAAAATAAAGGAATGTTTCCTTAAAGTAAAATAAGCTAACTATAGAATTTAAGGTACTTTCCCTCCAGGGCCACTATTTTTTTTCCACACTGTATACTTATAGGACAGTGACTAATACGCTTTAGTAAACTAATTATGTAAGCTCTTGGTTAATTTGATTTTGACAAAACCCTTTCGATGTTTTGCAGGTTATTAAATATTTCTTTGCTTTTATAAGGTGGTTTTATTACTCCCATCGTATAAAGTAGTTTACGTTCAAAATGCTTTAAAAAAAGCCAAGTTAACAACAGTGGTTTCTTAGAACTAGCATTTTAATGAATATATAACATAATTGTTTACATATTTTTGAAATTTACATGGATAGTTAAAAATGATATTGAAGTTATAGAACTTTCAAAAGAAATCTTTCGACTGAATGAAATCGGCGCGGAGCGGGGCGCGGGCGCCGAGATCTCGTGCGATAAAATCCGAAGTTCCGAACGACAAAATAAATAGGTTGCCTGGCCTGAGCGGCAACGTCGCATCCTCAGCAAACGCCGAACCCGCAACGTAGCCTTAATGAACGCACACACACTAAAACATTCAGTTAACGTACTACACTGTCACCGTCCACTCATACATTGACACATTTAAACAAAATTTTATACTTCAGTTAAGCTATTTCTTATCGGTTATTTATTTTAATTTATAAGTAATTTTGCTATATATAAATATAGAAATAATTGCTATTGCAAGCATTCCAGAGTAAACTAACGCTCTTTTCGCACATATTTTATAAAAAAAATTAGTATGGGCGAGAACGCCCATTAAAAGAAGCAGTTTATAGTGAATCTCAATTATTTCTTGGAACTAACATTTTAATGAATTTATAACATAATTGTTTACATATTATTGAAATTTTCATGGATAGTTAAAACTGATATTGGAAGTGTGGAGTTATTTCTGATTTTGTTTCGATTACATTAATATGGAATAAATGTTTACATAATTTTGACACGAATTAATGGTTAGATAGTTTTGAACAAATTGTAGTACAGTTTTTTCTGGATTTGTATGAGTTTAGATATTTTCGAAAATATGACAACGTGTACATATTATTGCTCATGACTGTACGTACATGATACATGGTTTGAAAGTATCAGTTGTTTAGAATATACAACGTATTTTTCTACTGTTCTTGCTTCCAGGACGGACAACGTTTGAAGCCTAGGCAAACTCCTTTAGTTAACATATGTTTTAATCATAACTCTATTTATTCATATATCTTTCAGCAGTGTTTTTCATGCAAATTTGATAGTCCACTTTTATTGGTAGTTAATGAATAAGACATATGGTAGGTATGCATAGTGTGCTGCAAGAATACTTACTTATGCTTTTATATAGCATAAATTATAAAGCATAAGAAACCATTGTTTAATTATTAACCACATTTAAAATGATTTTAAAATAATGTACCATTCTCTTCTTTCAATAAAACATTTAAAACGGATAACTTATTGCGTAAATCTCGGTACCACATAAAATTAATACTATAAATCCTTTATGAACAAAACTGGCTGCAATACATAAGACAATAATTTCTTTATATCTACTTCCTATCCTTGATGACACACGATGCTGAGAAGTGGAAACTAATTTATGGAGGCTCGGAGCGTGATGGAGCGATCTTCCTTTGTAAGATAAGATTTATTACGTTTTATCCCAAATAAAGAAAACCTATAAATCTACCTAAGTAAGTCCTTTTTAGTCACATTGTCTTAAGTTTTCAAGATCTTTAAAATAAAACAATGTTTTGAACGGATTTGAATTGTTATTGAAAACACACACATTGTATACACACACACAAAAAAACATAGACATTTTGCAAATTATTTAATCCATGCTGGACTGGGAGCGACGAAAAAAGCATAGAATGTGTCAGCTGCTTCTCTTCCCGGGCATGCTGTAAAAGTCAGTTAAGGGACAGAGGTTTTATTGGAGGTTTTTTGTGGGCGATAGGCTGACACCCTATCACTGCAATAATCTCTCTACATCATTAAAATGACTTAAAATTCGTCAAACGTGACATCAGATGGTTTTAAAACCTCTAATTTTCTGCCTACCCCATAAGGGATACAGGCGTCAAGTTAAGTTTGTTTTTTTTTTAATTCTTATTTTACATAATTGTAATTGTACCAATTTTACACCAAACTGCACCTCAAAAGAAGGAACTGCTTTCTGTAATACAGGAATACCTAGCTCAGGAAGAAGGGAAACATTGTAATTGGGTAAATATTTTTTCATTTTCATTTTTATTTTAACTCATGACTGTCCACGCTCGGGAAAACTGTTAAGACTTTCGGAGTTCGAGGTAAAATGAAAAACTTTAGCCCACGTACGGTCGCGGCATAGTCTAGCCCTAGCGACGAGAAAAAAGGCGAGTAATGCGAGGATCCGCCTGGCTAGCAACTACCCGTCATATAATAAATTCTGCCGCCACATATCACTGCTGCTGTGGCGAAGTATTCGCTCAATATTTTATGAAGAGTCAGGCCCTTCCTACACCCTTGTGCCTGTGTGCGATTTCGACCTTGTTTGAAGTTAAAAGCGGATATACTTAGTCACCACATAGCTTATATGAATAAAAGAATTAGAATGGAAAACGTTATTCTAGCACCCGGATTTCTACCTCGGATTCACACCATCTAAAGTCCCAGCCTCCCAGGTTTTAATTTTTTTCTGTAGTTGCAGGAATCCGTAAACGGTGCGGTGGTGATTGCTTGCCATCAGATAAACCATAATATGGCAGGCCTTTTATTTAACACAAGCGTTTGCCCGCAACTTCGTACACGCATAAACTCAAAAGTCCTATATTTTATATTTCCGTGGGAATTTCGGAAATCACTTCCATAATACAAACGGACACTTATTGAGGAACCTCTATACCAAGTATCACATCCGTACACTCAAGGAATAATATATTTTCATACAAACTAAAACATCGTATATTTCCCGTTTCCGTGGGAATTTCGGAATTTCCTTTCATAACACAACCAGACCCACATTGAAAAACCTTTACACCAAGTTTCACATCGGTGCACTTAAGGAATACGATTTTTCATACAAACTAAAAAGTCCTATATTTCCCGTTCCCGTTGGAATTTCGGGAATTAGTGCACCCCTACATCCTCTAAAGAATGTATGTTTCAAATTTCAGCTCTCTACGCCTAGTAGTTACGGCTGTACGTTGTCTGTCAGTCACTCAGTCAGTAACGGAACAGTTTTAAATATATTGATTGATACTAGCTGACCCGGCAAACGTTGTTTTGCCATATAAATAAAAAAAAAAAGATATTGGCCGATTCTCATAGATACCGGATAAGCCCAAAAAATTTCATCAAAATCGGTCAAGCCGTTTCGGAGGAGTATGGCAACGAAAACTGTGACACGAGAATTTTATATATTAGATAGATAAAATAGTATGAGCATCCCCATCGCTATGTTTAAAACGTGATAATTCACAATAAAAGTCACGAGTCACGTACAAGTGCATTTTTCCCAATTTAATGGAATGGCATACAACACAAGTGCCACCACTAATGTCTTATTTAAAATCGACCAGTGTAAGATGAGCCTCGACGAAATTATAATGATTCGCAGTTGTGTAAGGATTTATACGGTTGGCAGGTTTATGTAAAAGTAAATACAGGAAAATATTTTGGATGCTTTCGAATTTTGTTTTATATTTGGTGATGTTTAAACCTACCCTTGTACAATGGAAGTAGTTAAGCTCACATTGCTGAGTTTCTCGCTGGCTCTTCAGTGATGGCACTTTCCAATTATAATTTGTTTAATTAATGGAGAAGTAAACGAAAAGCCCTAAATAGATGTCACTTCATGCGCTTGTTCCATAACAAACTGTCAAATAAACAAGATGTTATCGAAATTGCTTGTTCATTGTTTTTTTGCGGTAAATCTATACAATCATTTGTTTTTCTGCATCAAAATATAGAAAACGTATATTTCCACAAAAGTTTAAATCAATCATACCCACAACTTCCGCAAGTGTAAATTCTTAGATTGTGGTAAGTATCCATTTTCTGTAAAATGTATAACTGCATTTCTAAAACAATGATGCATTTCTAATATTTTGAAGAAAATCACTATATAAAATTAACTTTTACTATGGTATCTGACAGTAGTTATAGGTTAGGTAGCTTAATCAGTGCTTCTAATGGAATAAGTAGGCAGTTTCTTACCTACTTATTCCACTAATTGAATCGCTATTACAACTTGCCAACAAAGGCAGCTCTCATTGATCTAGAATTCTTAAAATTGCGAACTTAAAAAAATATACAAATATTAGTTGACTTTTCATATATCCAACCCGTTAGTATCATTATTCACGCATAGTTTCACGCAACTTTTAGTTTAAGTCAACCAGAATGCAACATGTAAGACGTAGCTATGTAGATAGACTTGGCAGGCTAAAAGTGGGTTATTCTATTCAATATTCTATATCGAATCAAAAACACGTACCACGTGTGAGAGTTGCCATGACAGCCAAAACCAGATAGGTACCTACGTTCCATAGTTGGCAGCGATCTTGCATTGAATTTCAGGATTGAATATAAGACATCACCTAAATGGATATCTGTATGTAGGATATAATATTAAAACAACAGCTTCAGAATACTAAGCTCGCTTGCACAGACTAAGGTTAGCGTTAAAAACGCAAGGGTTAAGAAATAACCCGGGTTAGTTTGATAAGTTGTTTTGCACCATCCAGGGTTAGCAGTTTAGCCCGATTTCAACTATTTAACCCTTCAAGATGACAGGTTTAAGTCGCTAACCCGGGTATTGTCAAAACTTTTAGGCTACTTTAAAGCAATAACAGATGCCCAGTTGTAAACATAGTTTGGTTCAAATATTGTTAAAATTGAATAACCCAGAGCAATCTTTGGTTGGTGCAAGACGTTTCCCGAGTTAAAAAATAAGTATTTAACTCGAGTTAACAGACGTCAAAGTTATCATTTTAACCTTGTGTTTCGTGCAAAAGGGCCTGTGTTATTTCTACACAATTTAACTAGGTTTTATTAATTTGCATTCATACAATTATATACATTAGAATAATTAGAGTTAGTATTAAAAGGCAGCGACGACTACAAATGTAAGACGCTGATAGATTTTTGCAAATCTTTTTTTACAGAATTTTACCTACTATGCTACTCAACAGTGATCTCTTTTACACAGTTAAGTTCTTAAATATAAAAAAATTGCCAATTATTGTTCGGCACTATACTAATTGAATCTTTTTTAAAGTACAGTATTTTTTTTTGATAATCTTAGAAATACATCACTTTCATCCATATAATTCTTTATTCATAAAAAAATATTAAATCATTTATCAAAAATTATTTCATAGTTTGATTTCCAAAATTTTGCTGGTAGTTGGTATTCCGATAGCGGAAGCTGAAAGGTCCGAGTATCGACCCAAATCATAGTTTTCAAATATAAATAACCTTCCCTGAACTGGGAGTCAAATCCTAAACCTCTACTGAAAAGGCAAACCCAACCACGAACCCAACAGTAGCCGACTATTTATTTATTTATTTATTAAGAAAACCAACAGCATACACCATAACAATATTTTACAAAACGTTTAAACAATATAATAATGCCAATAACAGGTTTCCCTAAACTTTACAGATAGTACTCAATCAGAAGTAGTGCAATAAATACAAAAACAAACAAAAAACTTCAAAGGAATTCCAAAAAGTGTACAGAAATGAAAATTAAATAGTTCTGTTAGAAAAAAATGAGAAACAATATTCTAAATTAAGAAATTCAAAGCTCTGAATGTTTAAAGATATAATTTAAATATAATATCCAATAAAGATATAAATATAAAGTATATAAAGCATATAGATACTTTCACGGTTTAAATTATTTAAATATTGTTTAGATAGATATTGATTTATATTTAAAATGTTAATATATAGATACATAAATAGTATGTGTTAACGTATAAACTATGTATACCTAAATTTAAAAAAAAAGAACATAAAGGTTTATGGCTTGTTTCATTTTTTTTTTTTAAATTGAATTCCTATCTCAATTCTTCAACAAAAATTTCTTAAATAGGATTAAAATTAAAACAATTACAATTTCGATTTGCGACTATTCTATAAAGGTGTTGATAAGGTCATGTTTAAATTTAGATTTACTGCAAGCAAATAGATCTATGTGACTGAAGTGTTTGTTGTATGTGTGTGTGATGCGGGAGAGGACAGTGTTTTTTGTGTAGTTTGTGTAGTGTAACTGTTCGTGTAGTAAGGCTGTGTGTCTCGTACGGTAAGTTGGTGCGCAGTAGGAAATCTTGGCGACCAAATTAGGGCAATCAATCCGACTATGAACAATGTCGTACAGAAGACACATATCCAGAATCATACGCCTATGTTTTAAGGACAAGAGACCATGCGCTCTACAGCTATTCTCGTAAGACCCTGGGTCTAAACGGTAACGATAATTTAGGTGCTTTATAAATATTTTTTGAATCCTTTCTATTTTATTTATATATATCATGTACTGTGGAGACCATATAGTGCTGGAGTATTCCAGAATACTCCTAACATATGAGAAATATATTAATTTAATTGCTTCCTTGTTGGTGAATGGCTTGCAGGAACGTAGAACGAAACCTAGTCTACGAAAAGCTCTCTTGTTGATGTATTCTATATGATCAGTAAGCAACATTTTGTGATCAAAAAACACTCCTAAATCTCGTACCGTTCTGGTTTTTCTGATTGCAATGTCATTAAAAGTGTAGATATGCTCAATGGGCTTTTTTTTGCGTGAGAAGATGACATGTTCGCATTTTTGTATATTTATAGTAATATTGTTATTGATATAATATTGAGACAAGGAGTCCAGGTCGTTTTGTAACGATTTACAGTCGCTAATGGAGCTGATTTTACGAAATATTTTTTTGTCATCGGCGTAAAGTAAAAATTCAGAGTGATTGAAACAATTACCGATGTCAAAAAGGTAAGCATTAAAAAACAATGGTCCCAAATGTGATCCTTGAGGTACGCCGCAGGGTACATCTATGAAATCCGACCTATAACCCCCGATGACCACAGCCTGTGACCTATTCGAAAGATACGATCGAATCCAACGTAATAAATCTCCATGAATGCCAAGCATGTTCAATTTTTTAAGAAGTATGTTGTGATCTACACGGTCAAACGCCTTTTCAAAATCGGTGTATATAACGTCTATTTGCCCACCGCGTTCCATGTTGGTTAACACATAATCCGAAAAGACGGCCAAATTAGTTGTAGTCGATCGCATCTTTAGAAAACCGTGTTGTTCCTGAGGTATGGATTTAGAAATAACATGATAAATCGCATTATATATAATAAGCTCGAGAAGTTTCGCAACAGTGCATAACATAGAGATTCCTCTGTAATTTTCTATAATAGTCTTACTGCCTTTTTTATGGATAGGAATGATGTGCGCCGATTTCCATATGACTGGGAATATTCCTTCCTTTAATGAGCGGTTAAAAATTATTGATAGTGGCAGAGCCAGCGAGTTAGCGCATCTCGACCAAAAAATTGGTGGGATTCCATCACTACCAGCTCCTTTGTTTAAGTCAAGTTTTATAAGTAGATTCTTAACGTTCATAGGTGTAGTTTTTAATGAAGAAATTGTATCTGAGCTAACGTAGTTATGGTTATGGTCTGATGTGGATCCGCTATTAGTGTGTGACATTCCAAAAGCATTTTTGAAGAACCTGTTAAAACCGTCGCAAATAGCTTTACCATCTGTAAATTTATCGTTGCCTAAGCTTAAAGTTTTCGGGTAACTGGAACTACCCCGTAAAGCCTTAACATAAGACCAGAATAGTTTAGGATGATCTTTAATTTTATTCTCACATTTTGACGTAAAGTTTTTGAAACAAATTTTCTGTATGCGACGTTCTCTAGCGCGAAGTACTAGTCTTTCAATTCAAATTCCGAATCTTAATCCAAAACAAAACACTATCTGCATTAAAATCCAAAATCACCGTCCTACAGAGGTCTTCCTCCACCGGTCTCCAAAAGGCAGGGGTGTCCAACCATGGCGCCCGCACACGTGCGACGACGGCCGACGATACTGCAGGAGGGGTGTTCTAATGAAGTGGGGTTCGCAACCCCTGCCTTCAGCGTAAAGCCCGGCTGCCAGTGACAGCCGTCGGCGATTGATATGCTAATGCAATCTATTGGTAATGAAAGAGAATAAAATTGCAACGATCCTAGAATAATGAAGTTGTGCTGTTTTGATAGGAATGTGGAAATAAGAGATGATCTGTAGTGTTGAGGTGTAGGTGTAGGCTTTTGACACTTGTGTATTACTAGCCAGCCAAGCGAACGAAGAGTTCGATTATGATAAGGAGGCATTTAATTACTAGCGCAATATATTTGGTGTTAATCATAAAAGGTATATAAATATTGTGTTTGGACTATAAATCTTGTTCCATTATTTAATATTTTATTATTATTGTATTCAAAATTAAGTACCTGTTTTTGCTTAAGCGTGTCAAGTCAATAGAAGAAAAGAAAAGTTATTTTGATTTGATTAGTTTTACTTGGTGCAAAGTATCCATTATCAACTGACAATAGCTTTTCCTTTTCAAATCAATTGATTTTCAGTATATTTAGATAGATTTTGTCAACATTTTGTTATAATCACAATGAGAGATTCCTAAAAACTTGATCCCACGTGTTTTGTTATCCAGGCTAGCTAGTCAATTTATCTCAAAGCTATGTTGCATGCTATAGCGCCAAGAGTTTTAACGAAATCAAGGCAACGTATAAGATTTATATGTACAAAAAGATAAATTGAAATTTGAAACAAGTTATGTATTTTGTAATTAACCTTATATTTTATACAAACCTCAAAAGAAAATAAAAAACAAATGTGCCTAAAAAAATGTTTCAGTAAATATTGTTTAGCTATATTCTTTATTGTTCATGTGTTAACCACTTAAATTACTCGGGATTATAATGTGTATAAGGTAGATATAAGCTTATCGTACTGTGAAACTCTGTTAATGGCTTAAGTTTTATGCTGTAAGATTAAATTTATTATTATGTAAACCTTGTAAAAAAGCTGTTGAGTTTCCAATAAATAAATAAATACGTAAATATAATATTCCCCAAGCTGGCTATAAGTTAATCTAAGTATAAACCACTACTAGATGGTTAATATTATTGTTTTTATCGTTCGACTTACATTATTAACTTTTTAAATAACATAATTTGCCTACGATATAGTATTTATATTTCAGTTGCCACTCAACCCAGGCCTTATCAGTGACAAAATGCAATTTACGCACTATGCCTCGTGACGTCACTTTAGCGTGACTACCGAACTGTCATCCTGATTTGACAGGATTAGCTGTCACTTCGAAGTTCTGCTTTTGAAGTTTTAAAGTTGCCACTAATGGTGCCATTGTGTACCATCGCGGGGCTATTAGTCCATTTTTAGGTTAAGTTGTTCAGTGTTGGTGGAAAGAGAGAAGAAAGGAATAAATTGGGCCGTATTCAACATTACAGTCTAAAATTTTAGATCTCTCTCTAACGTCAAACTTGGAGCCTTCAAAATCAGTTTTTGTTGATCAAAAAGTTTAATTTTTTTTATGAATTTAGTTCACTAATTCATAAAAAAATTAAATTAAATTTAAATTTAGTGCACTAAAAGCAAAAATATCAAGATATGATGCGTTCCGTTACACATTATGAGCACATCTATTATTTATATAATGTGCAATTTTATGAAGAGCTAACAGAAAATACCAATGATTTACACCTAGTACTCGAACGTGAAGTTAAGACATTTCTTTCGCCAAAGTCCATTCAAGAGGGAACATAGGTACTCCTACGAGGTCATTAAGTTTCTTCTCACGTACGACGCGAGCGCCCCCTGTACATCGGTAATTGTATGAATTTGTTCTCAGGATTATTATTATGTCTGTGTAAAGCTTTATTTCGTACATTTTATAGATGTTTTTATCTTTATGTTTATTTTGGCAGAAATGTACGTATACGTCCGTAAAAGTTTTGCTTCCGTTAGAAAATCGTGATAAGCTTACAAAATTAATCAAGAGTCGAGATATCCAATGCAAGATGGTTTTTTTTTAATTCCAAAGAGTAGTTTGTTATGGGCGCCTACTGTACCAAGACCGCTGACGTCACCGATGCACTCCGCCACATGCGCCGACGAAGACCTGACCTCATTTTTCGGACAAACATCCGTTTGCCTACTAAGCAATATAATTGTTTTCCATAGTTTTCCTTATTTATTACTAATAATGTTAATTCATTCTATTACCTAAATCGTTTAGCGATAGATCTTTAATTGTAACTAGATTTAAAGTATTATTTTAAATAAATTCATTTTAAGTAATTTCGGTTTTTTTTGGATCCTCCGGCTCTCAATTCTATAATTGGCGCAGTCGGTAGGATATCCGAAGTTAGTAAAATTTCTTCACATCGAGATTATTTTCGACTAACTAGTCTATCTAGACTTTATCGGATATACTACATTAAAATAGAACCAGCGGAGGATCAGGACAGAAAATCCAAACTTCGATAGTCTGATCCCAGAGACCGGAATGCAGATTTATATGTAAGTACAGTTGAATTTTTCTTGCTGTGTTTCCTATAAATTTCCCTATCCTTTTAGACCTTTATTAGGATAGATTTTTAGATTATAGATTTTTTCTATAGATTTTTACGAGTAATTTTTAATTCTTAAGATTACTGTGTTTTATTACAAAAACTATATCTATGTAGATTTTACTAGAAGTTTTGTAAAAATAGTTTTTCAAACTTTCATTAGAATTAATTTATTATTAGGAACTTGTAACTTTCTAGATTTTTCATGACAATTTTTATTTCAAATTCTTTAAGGAACCTTTAACCTTTTAGATTTTTCTCGATAAATTTCATTTCGAACTTTTATTAGAATTATAAGGAACTTTTATAATTCTAGTTTTTTCATGAAGGTTTTTATTTCAAAGTTTATTAGGATTTATAATTAGGAATTTTTATTAGGACTTTTATTTCTCATTTAATTTTCTGTGTGTTTTAAATACCTACTTTTTGCATACATATTTTTTTATATTTGATTTTTGTGTGTTTTATCATTTTATTTTTGTGTTTTTTTTTATCTTTTAATTTGTGTGTGTACTTTTTCAATTTCGGTGTGTTAACTTTTGACTTTTGAGTGCTTACTGTTAGGATTTCAAAATTTTTCATCCAAATAGGAATAATTCCAAGGAAACTGCTTCGCGGCAGTCACATAGGCATTTAGTTATTGATTCGAGTAGGAATATTAGTAGTCCTTGTAACTCTAAAATGTCGTACGATCCCGACACAGTTTTTAAGGCCTTACGCCCAGTTCCCGAGTTCGACGGGAACCCTAATGTACACACTGCAACAGAATAATGTATACCACCCAGCCGCACGCACACATACAATACGCATTCGCGTTGTATGTGTGCTCAGAATAAGTGCTAAGACTCAGAATAATGTTGACCAATAGCCGCACGCACACAACTAAAGATCAATTCTAACTAAGCTGACTAACTACATCGTGTCACAACAAGAAATAATATGACTATACGGATGTATAGATCTTTAATTTCAGTACTTCACGTGTAGACGAGCCTATGTCAGCCGTATAATGTGCAGATTATTATTTTATATTATAGAACTCTGAAAAGTCTGCATTTTTTTTTCTCCGTTGCTATATTAATATGTCTTTTTTTATTGTTGAATTATTGATTGATTGTTACAATAATAATGTTTAAGGATATTTCTTCAATACCCTTTTTTTCTTTCAAATTTAATGAAGAAATATTCATTAACAAACCTAATAAAATATATTCATTTAAATTAAGAAATATTTTAATAGGTTATTATAATTTAAAATGATATAAATATAATTTTCATGTTCTATATTCTAATTATATTTATATTCTAATTAATCAATAAATTAAATATAGTGCAAGCAATCGAAAAATAAGGTGCAGGTAAAATCTACTAATAAAAACAACACAATCTTTTCCAGATAATTATTTATTTTTTGCATTTCACAATATGTTGCGTCTGACTAGAAATTTTTATTTCACAAATTTATTAAACGAGTAATTTTAAAAACAATCATAGTTTAGGTAATAGTTGTTATTTGAAAGATTTGAATGACAGTTCTCACTTTAATTTTTCTGTCACTTGGCGTATGATCTTATTTATATAATTGAAGTAATAATTCCATTGTAAATATGAATCAACATGTTATTAGCCAGAAACTATAAATAAGCTAAGCTAAGCTTATTTCTAAGCTAATCAACAATAACATCATTCACTCTGGATTATCTACTTTTGAAAAGACAACTATTACCTCACTATTTTATTAATAGCTAATTTGAGCGCCGTCGTCGGTGTCTATGACCTGCTGCAACCGAGATCTCATACTGTCAACTAAATTCCAGCACAAGGCAGATCCTCTCATCATCTCCCAAGTTGAAATAACCCGCCCTTCTAATTTGGCTCTGGACCTCACTTGTGATGAATCCAAATTTAAAATCATTTGACCCCACAAATTCTCGATGGCGTTTAATGCGGCCGCTTAATCTAACAGGTAGGGTGTTTCGAGCATCATAACGTTGGCATTTTCTCCTCCATAATATTTTACGGCCATCTTTGTCCGACTTGAATGTCTTTTATCCGTAAAAATAACTACATTGTTAGACCAATCAAATTCCAAATATTACTTTCGTTCATCGATATCTCTTTTGCTAGCCTGTAAATGAATAAATAAACTTAAGTTTCCTTGAAGTTTAAACAAATTATATTGCATGCGTAACAAAGTTAATTCATTTTAAGTTATAATATTATCTAACGTCGGATTATATACTTCTTTATTTACCTGTAACAATATATGCTGCTTGCTTTCAAATGTCGTCACACAGTTTGCAAACTCACATCATATGTGGTGGCCGTCCAACGAGTGGGTAAAAATGTATACAATCCCCCGGTTCCTCTTAACGACGAACAGATAGTTGCACTGTTTTTCTCTGAAAATAAAATTATTAACATAGAAATAACGATCACGTTTAATACAAGGATTAAGTCAGAATAATAATTAACTTAAACTTACAGATATCATCAATCGACGTGCAATTTCCCTGATGGAAAAGTATTGATTGAATGAAACAATGATTTCATCTCTCTGCAGCAATGTTAAATGATAATTCATTTTTAATTTCACTTGAGCAAAACAATCTGATAGTAGTAACGAGTAACGACGAATGCAAACCATCTAGAAACACGACTACACATTATTAAATAATAGAGGGTAGATTTAACTTTTTTTTCCTCAAGATATGACAAGCTAAAAATAAACTAGCAACACAATAAAAGATAATAGGGGGAAGATTTACTTATTTTGTCTTAAGAAATGAGGCATCGTTGTTATTTCGAATAGTTACGCTAATAATAGCTACCTACTTCAAATTCAAACTTAATAAAAAACATTTAAAAAAGTTGTAATATATTTCTTTCAATTTCTAAAAATGAATAATCACAGTATTTTGTGGGATTCGATACCCGACCTGTTCAGATCTCATTCCTAGACACTTAAACCGCTAGACCATGGACGCTATGACTTGAAGTTGCGAAATTAGCATATTATGTTGTCTGCCTGCTATTCATCCATATAGCTCGTCATGTGAGACTTGAGAGTAGCTAAGAACGAGTTTAACAAATTAATGAATCAGCAGAAGTGAAGTATTTTCACAGTGTGCGTGTGTGCGTAAGCACGTCCACTTATTATGCTTAGATTGGGTGACTTTCGTGGTGTGAGTAAGTATGGATGAACGCGCGTGTGCGTGCGACGTCAGATGGTGGTATACATTATTCTGTTGCAGGCTGTACTTATCAGATTCATACGGCTTTGCGATCAAATCGTATTAAATTACATGATCGACTCGCCTGAAAGTGAGCTAAGTAATTTATGTCTATTAAATGGCATATTAAATAAAATAACAGGGCCTGCAGCCACTAAAATCAATTCGAATGGCATCCCGGATAGTTGGCACGGGATTAGGACGACTTTAATTAATAACTTCGCAGACCAGCGCGATGAAACCACTCTATATAATGACCTTCTCTTAGCGACCCAAGGCAATAGCACCCCACAGGAGTTCTATGATCGTTGCCAGACATTATTTAGTACAATTATGACCTACATAATGTTACATGAAACGGTTTCAACTACCATTGCGTCTAAGCAGGCATTGTATCAAAAATTAACTATGCAAGCCTTTGTACGTGGCCTTAAAGAGCCGCTAGGGTCACGCATACGCTGTATGCGACCCGAAACTATTGAAAAAGCACTAGAGTTTGTACAAGAGGAACTCAACGTAATGTAATCATAATAATGTAATTTTCATACAGAAGCGTAACGAGCCTCCGTATGAAAAAAGAAATAATTTTAATAATCCAAATAGTCAATTTAATTATCCACCTATGCCCGCAATGAAACCTTTCATTCAACAATCCACACAAAACTGGCAGCGACCATCGGTGCCCCAGCCTGGCGGTTGGAGACCACCCTTACAGAATAATTTTAATTTGCCCCCTAACGCGTATCAACGCCCTGTCATTAATATGCCGACGCGTACGCAACAGATGTTCCGCGCGCCACCACCTAATTATAATCCGCAAAGTAATGTCTTTAAATTACCACCTAGGAATCAAACTCAGAACCAAGGTCCTCAACCTATGAGCGGAGTTCGTAGCTTTGTTACTAAGCCACCACCCTTACGTGGACACGACTGGAATCGTCAAGGCAACCCGCCGCCTACAAACTATTTTAAATCGCGAGAAAAGCATGTTAACGAATGTGTAGACTACGACGCGAACTATTATACTGATTCTAACTATGACTATGACTGTAATAACTATTATCCTGACTATAGTTACCACGACTACGAACCTAACGAATATGAATTACCAGTTAGTAACTATGACCCACAGACGTACGATGACCCACAACCCTCTTGTAGCAATTACGAGCCGGATTTTCAAATAGGTCCCCAATCAAACAAGCCAAAATAGAGTTAAATTTGCAGACCCAACGCCAACTACCCTATATTAAAATACAAAATCCACCTCTTAAACTTTTAATTGATACTGGCGCTAATCAATCCTTTATTAGCCCCAAAGCTGTCGAAAATTTTTTTTACAATTTTCCTCTTAACTATGATCCTTTTGAAGTGACTAATGTTCACGCTACAACTCGAAACGAATATTCTATTTCATTACCTTGTTTTGACGAATTTAAAGACTCGGATTCTATCAAACTATTTATATATGACTTTCATAAATACTTTGACGGCTTGATAGGACTCGACTTACTTACTAAATGGGAAGCTAAGATAGATTTGAAGGAGAATAAACTTCTCACTAAGATGGCTAGTAACCCGATATTAATGTATGATTCTCGAAACGTAAATTTGTATGAGGATATTATCCCATCCAACTCTTCAAAATTACTGAGGCTACCTATAAATGCACCTGATGGTGAGGTATTTATTCCTCAACAAATGTTAAGTAACTGCGTAATTAACGAATGCTTAACATCTGTATGCGATAGCCGAGGCATAGTAGAAGTCCATAATCAAACGTGTAATGACGTCATATTCTCTTTAGACCGCGCGGCAGTTGCTGAAACTTATAATATCGAGTGCATAGGCACTGAACAGCTGCCCGATCGAGTTAGAGACGTTTTATCAAGACTACGTACTGACCACCTTAATGACGAAGAGAAAATTAACTTAATTAACTTGTGTAAGCAATATTCTGACGTTTTTTACATTGACGGTGAACCATTGACTTTCACGAATCAAATAAAACATCGTATACGGACTACTGACGAAATACCGGTTCATACGAAGAGTTACCGTTACCCTTTCGTACACCGACAAGAAGTTAGGGACCAAATCACTAAGATGCTCGAACAGAATATAATAAGACCCTCTGACTCTGCTTGGAGTTCACCTATTTGGGTTGTCCCAAAGAAAGTGGACGCCTCGGGGAAACAGAAATGGAGACTCGTAGTTGACTTTCGTAAACTCAACGAAAAGACAATTGACGACAAATACCCTATCCCCAATATTGCTGACGTTTTAGATAAGTTAGGGAAGTGTCAGTATTTCACCACCTTAGATTTAGCAAGTGGTTTTTATCAAGTGGAAATGAGCCCCGAAGACATATCTAAGACCGCCTTCAATGTAGAACACGGTCACTTTGAGTTCTTACGCATGCCCATGGGATTGAAAAATTCACCCTCTACTTTCCAACGGGTAATGGATAATGTCTTACGTGGACTCCAAAACGTCATCTGCTTAGTATATCTTGATGACATAGTGGTGTTTAGCACCAGCCTCCAAGAGCACATCATCAACCTGGAAAAAGTTTTCCAAAGACTTCGCGAATCCAACTTTAAAATTCAGATGGATAAGTCGGAATTTTTAAAACTAGAGACCGCTTATCTTGGCCATATTATAAGTAATGAAGGCATTAAACCAAACCCCGATAAAATACATGCAATAGAAAACTACCCCATACCCAGAACCACAAAACAAATCAAACAATTTCTAGGTTTACTAGGATATTATAGGAAATTTATACCGGATTTCGCTCGCATTACAAAACCCTTGACCAATTGCTTAAAGAAAGGACGACACATTAACTTATCTAAAGACTACACTGACTGTTTTGAGAAATGTAAAACTTTATTAACTAATGACCCCATACTGCAATATCCAGACTTCACTAGGGAATTCGTCTTGACTACAGACGCATCAAACGTAGTCATTGGTGCAATCCTTTCTCAAGGACCTATTGGCTCTGACAAACCCATCTCATACGCATCACGGACCCTGAATGACAGTGAAATTAACTATAGTACAATCGAGAAAGAGTTACTCGCTATTGTGTGGGCTACGAAATACTTCCGCCCCTATCTTTTTGGTCGAAAATTCAAAATACTTACAGATCATAAACCATTACAATGGATTATGAATCTTAAAGAGCCTAACTCTAGACTGACACGATGGCGACTCAAACTAAGCGAGTACGACTTCACTGTAGTATACAAAAAGGGTAAATCTAACACAAATGCGGATGCCTTATCTCGAATCGAAATCCATAACGACGAGATAGCTACAGTTATTGATGAGCTATGTTCAATCTTACCTGAACCCACTGAATCACCACCATCTGAAAGCGAATCAACGGTGACAGTACACACCAGTAAAGAAAACCCTATTTTAGAAATTCCCATCACCGACGAACCCTTAAATAAATTCCACAGGCAAATTCACATAACCATAGTAGGTGACATAAAAAAGAGACCGACTGTAAGCAAACCCTTTGACGTACACACAAGAACTTCTATACAGGTTTCCATGACTAACTTAGAAGATGACTTAGTGACAGCTGTGAAAGAGTTCGTTAATCCAAAGGTCAAGACAGCGTTGCTTATTGACCCACCCTTAAGTATGTTTGACGTGATTCCCATATTACAAGAAAAATTCCGTAGTTCTTCAATGAACTTAGTTCTTTGTAAAACAGAATTAATTAATATAAAAGATTATTTAAAACAACAAGAAATTATTGAAAATTACCACATTGGAAAAACTAATCATCGGGGAGTTAACGAATGTCACCTTGCCCTATCTCGTAAATATTACTGGCCCAAAATGAAAGAACATATCGCCAAATACATTAATGAATGTACGATATGCGGACAGGCCAAATATGACCGTAATCCAATTAAACAGCAGTTTAACATTGTACCACCCCCAAGTAAACCCTTCGAAATAATCCACGCAGATCTTTTTACAGTCCAGAATGAAAAGTATCTGACTTTTATAGATGTCTTTTCAAAATACGCTCAAGCTTACCTGTTACGGGACGGGACCGCAATTAGCATAATTCAAATTTTTTTACAGTTCTGTACCCACCATGGTTTTCCGTTGACCGTAGTCACTGACAACGGCACTGAGTTTACTAATCAACTTTTTTCCGAATTTTTGAAATTACATAATGTTATTCACCATAGGACATTAGCTCACTCTCCTAACGATAACGGAAACATACAGAGATTCCATTCCACGCTACTTGAACACTTGCGTATTCTCCGACTACAAAAGAAAGACGAACCAGTGGTAAATCTCATCCCTTACGCGATAATAGCATATAACAGTTCCGTGCACAGCTTCACTAAATGCCGACCCATTGACATAATTACCGGACACTTTGACCCTAGGGACCCCTTAGACGTTGACATGACAGCCCATTTACTACAACAGTACATCCAAACGCATAGGGATCAGATGAAGACTGTTTACCGATTAATTAACGAATCAGCTCTCTCAGACCGCACCAAATTGATAGAAAACAGAAACAGAACACGTGAACCTGAAGTAGAATATCAACCTCAGGAACAAGTCTTTATTAAAAATCCCCTGGCGAGTAGACAAAAATTAGCCCCTAAATTTACTCAAGACAAGGTACTAGCTGATCTACCCATTCATATTTATACTTCGAAAAAACGAGGTCCTATTGCGAAGTCGCGACTAAAAAGAAAAACTAAGACTAGTAAATTGTTACAGGACACTGATGACCCTGACGTTATCCCTCGTACTCTGCGAGGAGATAAAACTTGACAAACTTGACGATGGAATTGGACTACTCCCCTTCAAACTCGGACAAGCAAATTTCATAACTCATTATCACTCTTTCCTTCAATATGTTAACCTTGAGGACTTTTCAAATAGCTTAACTGAATTAAAAAATCAAATTATTGACTTTAGAAATCGATTGCCTAATGACACTCTTATGTTATACGAACATCAGATAGACTATCTTGAGGAGAAAGTAGTTAAAATAGAGTATCAATTAAAAACCTTGCTGCCTAACCGTCATAAAAGAGGTCTTCTGGATGGGTTAGGTTCCATAATAAAAAGCGTTACTGGTAACCTTGACTATACGGATGCTATTCGATATGATAGTGTTTTAGAAAATATTCAAACTAACCAACGCAAAGTAATTAATGAATTTAATAGCCATTTATCCCTCAGCAAAGAATGGATGTCTTCTCAGTATGATTTGCTGACTAATTTAAAAAATAATCAAATTAAAATAAATGCAACCCTTAACTTACTTCTCGACGCCCAATCTCAACAGGGCTATAGTCTACTTAAATTCACTAAATTCAGTCAAATGTTAACAATATTAAGTGAAAGTTCAGAGGATATTTTAGAAGAGTTATTTAGATTAGAAAATATTTTATCGTTTATTCATAGTTCTAGTGTACATCATAATATGTTAGGTATAGATATATTAGAAAATATGTTAGGAAAACTTAAGGAATTATATGGGCTAGAACAAATTATAGATTTAGAAAGTAGACAATACTACGATATCATTAGGCCAGGATATTACTATAGTAGAAATAAAATAGTTATTATATTCAAATTCCCCTTGGTAGATATTAATAAGTATGATTTTTATAGACTATCCGTATTTCCTAATAGAAATAATCAGTCCCTTTTACCTCCTAATCCTTTTATCGCAACACACAAGGAAACATTCCTGTACATGGAGGCTGAATGCCCGAAGTTATCAAATAACCGGTATCTCTGTGAGGAGAAATTTCAACATCATGTTCGCAGGAAACCAGACTGTATCTTCTCCTACATCACCAGCAAAACCCTCAATAAGTCCTGTGGCCTCACAACGCTGTACCTGTCAAAAGAAGCAGTCGAAGAGCTGGATAGCAGACACTACGTCGTGACCTTCCCGCAGCCCACAAAAGTCGAACTCAACTGCTACAACGAGGGCTACGACGAACTACGAGGGAGCTACCTAGTAACCATTCCAACACGATGCACTCTTCGCACCAAGGAGATTACCATCAGCAACACCAATGATGAAATAAAAGGACACCCTATAAAAATCTTGAAGGTCCCATATGATATTGGAACACAAGCTGCGAACCCAGTCCACGCCACCCTTAACGGAATTAACCTCAAAGACCTGCATAAGATCAAAGATAAAATCCTCTTAGAACCGAACATCACCGAGGAAACTACAGACGGAAGCATTTTTCATACAACCATTCCGTTCTACACTACAATTATCATCATCGCTTTAATTGGCATCATCGCTGCTCTTCGCCAATACCTGAGAAAACCAATGGAAGTCAAAGAAGGAAAATCACCCCAATATGCTGTTCCAACCCCTACGACACGGGTTAGTGAAAGAAAAGCGGCAACATTTTCACTAAACGTCTTAAAATAGTTGCCGTTCTTAAGGGGGAGGTGTTATGGGCGCCTACTGTACCAAGACCGCTGACGTCACCGATGCACTCCGCCACATGCGCCGACGAAGACCTGATCTCATTTTTCGGACAAACATCCGTTTGCCTACTAAGCAATATAATTGTTTTCCATAGTTTTCCTTATTTATTACTAATAATGTTAATTCATTCTATTACCTAAATCGTTTAGCGATAGATTTAATTGTAACTAGATTTAAAGTATTATTTTAAATAAATTCATTTTAAGTAATTTCGGTTTTTTTTGGATCCTCCGGCTCTCAATTCTATAATTAGTTTCAAAGCATAGGAAAAACAAACAAAACAAACTCTTTAGCTATATTACCTATTAGTATTATATTGAAGGTACTTTGTTGTGTATAATCGTTTAAAACATGAACAGCAAATATTAGGTCAAACGTGGGGTTAGTCACTTATAAAAATAAAAATAAATATTAATTAAGGGTTAATTTTAATTAGCGCATCACTTCTTGCAGGCAGCCTCTCCACATCAATCACAACATTTGTTCTACGACTTTTTAAATGTTTATAGCCTCTGTTTAGAGGCGTAACTCTATTTACTCTGAGCGTAGGTATGCCACGCACCTTGCGAAGTAAAATATTGCTTCATAAATAATAGTAGGTACTTCTTACAAAATGTAGAGAAAAGGAGCAAACATTTTTTTATTGTTATTTTTTGTGTTATTTATCAAGATTTGTATTAAGTCGTAGAACAAATGTTGTTGGGATTGATGTGGAGAGGCTGCCTGCCAGAGGAGATGCGTTACTTAAAATTAACCCTGTATATTTGACTATTATATGCGCACCCTGTATTTCTTTGTCTGCAGGGCTAGCATGCGACCATCAAAAACGATAATCGGGCCTTTATCGATATTTACTTAGAATATGGCACTTAGAGTATGTATTTTTTTTAGCATATGACAGCTTTGGTTCTGTTGGCTCAATCATGGTATCGAATCAAGTAATTCTGTCTATCATGATGCTCATTTTAGCTAACATGATAGGATAAAATCTTTCAGTAATATTTGTCTTCTCGATGCGAGTCTTTATCGATAGTCTGGCTAGCCATGCTGAAACTCTTGAAATTCCAATATTATTATAGCTAAAGTAGCTCAATTACATTTAGGTACTAAAAATTAACTATCAAATATTTACTTACTTGAACTCAAGTAATCAACAATCCGATATGAAACAAAGCACAAATAAAAATATTTGTGAGTTGTCATTGAATTTATTCCAGTTGTTAAGTTTAGTGCCAACATACTAACGTTTTGTGAGTTTACGACTCCCTTTGATGTAAACAGACATTCAGGAACCAGGTCACAGGGAACTAGACAAGCAGCGTCATAAGATAATTCGAATGCTGAAATGAATATCGGGAAAATAATTTACATGCGACCGCTTTTGTTTGTGGATCACTGCTTGCAGAGTTTAATCAAAAATGTTTCACGTTGTGAAACTACATGCATGACTAAAATGTACACAGAGTGACTTGTGGGTCACTTTTGAAATTCAAGGACGTGATAGTTTGAGATCATAAATGAAGTAAAATAAAATAATAAAAAAATATATTAATGATTTACTAAGTAAACTCAACCGAAATTTAAGTAAAATGTGTAAGTAAGTAAAATGAATAGTAACAAAACTTTATTTATTTATAGGTAATTCTAGCAAAAAATTAAGTACCTATTTTTATTACATAATTATGACCAGAATCGAGTACAGAGTGCTCTCCTTCAGTAGGTATCTAAAATTTGTCACCAGTCACCCTGTATATTTGTTTAACAATTTATGTACACTAGTGAAAATACAGTATGATAATGTCCTTAGTATATAATTAATTACAATTTTCAATAATCGCTGTTCCAGCAGACCCGAGACTGAAGAGTTTGGTTAAAATGTAAATAGTAAAGTTATACCTAAATAATTTAATAAGACCCACGTTTAATATATACTACTCAAAACAAAATAGGGGTCACCTCGATTTTTTCAACAAAAAACTATTGTATGACACGTTAAACTAGTTTAAGCTAGTTTAAGTGTCTTTACATAAAATTGATGTGTTTATGTATTCTTAACATTATTCTGAACAAAGTTTTCAATCTTTACCCTTAAGTGGAAAGTCAAAAACAAATCACGTTAAAATTCACAATATTTATTCACTTGTGTTTAGACTATCGTTACGAACGTTTCTCGATTTGTTTCACTACTTTTTTGAGTTTTATCATTAGAACTCAAAGATGGATTTAAATCTTTGTTAGAACTCATTAACCTGTCCCATACTTGACAGTAGCAGCCCGCAACTCAGCTTTTATTTTAGTGCAGTGATATTTTAAGTGATATTTTAAATTCTTTTCTTATTAAAACATTTGATTTTTAAATGAAGAATCTTAGAAAATAAAGTAAAACGTTTTATGATAACGTGACAAAAACGAGGTCGTATTATCAAAGTGATCTCAAACTTTTTTTGATGTGTGTATGTTGTTTTAATACATTTGATGGGTTATCTTTACTCAAATCTAGTAAGAAATCTTCTATTGAGGTAAACTTATAAGAAATACGTACAACAGCATACACCTACGTTACAATCTCTTTGATGACCCCAGTAGCCCGTCCTCAATTCAATTCCCGGTGGGTTACATTTAGGACATGACCTTTGGCAGCTCCCTCGGGTCCAGGAGTACATTTTTTAGTTTCTATGTGAAATCTTCATTACTTTAAGTAAAGCTTATGACAGACATTACGTTGATGAAATAGGATGCAAAATAAAGAGTGACTTTAGTAATATTTTTCAAAAACTTCTATTGCTGGAACAAAAAATACAAGATGATGTCTAAGTCCCGGTAAGAGTTTGTTTGTTTGAAGGGTTGTATCTTTGAAACTACTGCTAATATTTTATGAAGAGACTCCTTCATTTTTGACACCAATTAGGATAAAAATAAATAAACAGTGAGTTTGTTAGGCTTTAATTCATTTAAAACTTAATATACAGGATATTTTTTACTAACAATAATTTTAAAAAGCAAATAAACTTTTTAAGCCACTTAAAGTTTCATACTAAAAATATCACAAGTGAATCTCAACTTAAAACTCTCTTCATTTTATTTTTCTGTACTAGAAAAATAACTCAATTTCTCCTCTAAGTGGTCCCCAACTGAAGGTCCCTTGTGTCCCTCGGGGGTCTACAATAACAGCTTATTGTCTGAGGTCTCATTATAACAATTACTTATTTAATTAACAAAAATGAGAGACGCTCAGGCCGGTACAAACTTTGTGGTCGTTTTTGGAAGCAACCCCTCACCTTTAGCCCCCTTTTGTTACAACAAAATCTACTATCACGTAGCTAACAACTTGCCAGCAATACATGCAACACAGTATAATGTCATACTATAATAATAATCATTTATTTCAGGCAATATAAACAAAAAAATAATGATAATTGATTACAGAGGCCCATAGTAAAATAAATACCTTAAGAACTAACATATATATATAAATAAACACAAATCACGACTTTGCGGCGGCGTGAAGCGCGGGTCTGGCGGTTCCTGAGGGCGGCAGGCGGCCGCGGAACTTGCGGAAGATAACTCCCTTCGGTCACAGCTCTTCCTTCAGGAACACCGATACGTGGTCTCGGGGTACGCGCACAACAAACGAATTAAAATTGACGTTGTATATACTATGGCATCAAATTACTTACAGTGCGTTTTAAATATGAAACCCAATGAGCCACCTCCAAATTCTTATAGGTACTAGTAATTTTAATTATTCATTTTAAATGTAATGAGAAAAAAAAACTAGACAGTTTCTACTGTTTGACTACAAACTTGAAGGAACTCATTAGTTTTTAAATCTCATGTAACCTTTTAACGGTGTTTATCGAGTTTAGTTATACTTTTAATTTAAACTCGACGAGATACAGTTAAAACTTCAAAAAGGGGTTAAAAAATATTTTATTTAATCGTGATAACTCAACAAGACAATTATAACTTAAATTAGTTCGCATTTCTTTATTACTGCGAGTGCAACTACAAACGCTACGAGTAACGTAAGCGCTACGTGCTACAGATCATCTTTTAATTACTCGTAGAGTCGTAGATGAGACAGGGACAATCGCCGACAAACTTTTTATCTCTTTCTGTCACAGACCGATTTCCGAGATTGGTTGTTTATTTATTTATGTTATTCTGGCAACAGACAGTCATATTTACAATGTAATGGTATAGTAATAGTAGGTACAACTCACGGACCTTGAATGCCAACATTTAAGTATATAAATATTTGACGTTATATAAATTTAATGAGTGATCAGAACCGAATGGGTCGCTTATACAAATATTGTGAAGTTATACCACTCAGAGTGGACTATTAATAAGTTTATACATAAATGCTCAAAATAAATTACACAAATATAATATATGTAACTTTTAAAATAACAATGGAATACAATTATATCAAAGTAATATTAAAAGTGTGTGCTGATTACTAATACATTTTTTTTTATGAAACAGACTCATATAATCTTGTGCAAAATAAAATTTATTCAAAGTTTTGATTTAAAATTGTCAACAATCAACTTTTTGCAAAATGTGAAACCAATTTATTATGCGCAGTCAAAAAACGGGGGAAAACACCTTGTACTTTAATAAAATCCTCGATATTAAAATTTGACTATTACTGCGTGCGATATCTACCAAATATTTCAAAGAATAAAGAACAAAAATAGCCTTAAAACAGTTTAATTTTGTCGTGGTATACAAACTCGGCTAGCTTAAAAAGAGCATTTAAAGAAACTTTAATTAAAATTTCGTTTCAGCCTGTTGCCTGCAGGCTTTCACGCTAAGACGATACTAATTAATTTCGTTACTACAATAATGAGGGTAGGATGCGTGTTTCAGACGCGTATTTACTAAATTTAGGCAATTTCGATTTCTATCTGAGGAACTATTGTGTGCGAGGCGCGAAGATATCGCTGCAAGAAATATTTAAAGTCAATCAAAGGAAATTTTGCTGATAATGAAGGCAATAACAGGTTAGGTTATTGCCTTCATTATCAGCAAAGAATTTAATGATTCGAGCATTATCTTACTGCTCGAATCATTAAATGATGTGAATGAATGTTTGTTCCTCAATCACGGCCGAACCGTCCAAAGGATTTTGATGAAATTAAGCATAGTGAAAGTGTTTAGTCTGGAATAGCACATATCTTCCTATTACTGTTCTTATACATTCTTTTTATCCCGATATTCCCGCGGGTTACGAAATTGCGCGGATAACATACATACTTAACTCACGCCTGTATCCCTTATGGGGTAGGCAGAACACCAGAGGTTACAAGACCATCTGATGTCACGTTTGACAAATTTTGAGGTATTATAAAGATGGAGAGAGACTATTGTAGTGACAGGGGGTCCTATCGCCCACGAAAACGCCTTTAAAACCTCTAAAAAAAAAATAGGCACACATTTTTGTCTTTTTCCTTTTCGATGCCTTAAGGTTTTTTATGGTGATCTTAATCTCACAGTACGATTGAGATCACCTTAAAGAAATTGTAGAACACATACTTAGGATGGAAATGTTCTTTGTAAAACATAACCTTCATCACGGCAATGTCTGGAGGTAGAATATTCGCAGCTCTAAAACAACTGTGCAAGTAAAGATCCGACTGAATGGTTTTCAGAGCTGTAAAGAGTAATGTTCACAGCTCTTGTCAAGACAACAGCAAGAACGTCATGCTCCCTCAGGCGGCATGGCTAGTGGTAGCGTCGGGTATCGGGTCACCCTCTTCCCTAAAATATGGTTGAGGAGGGTGATGGCTGGTGCTTGCGTTATACTCGTGAACGGGTGCTACTAGCGGTGCCAGGTCGTTTTGCTAATGATACTATGACTATTTTATTCCATTCTTGTTCAAATACTCTGGTCCCAGTTTGTCATGTTCGTGTTGTGCATCCATAGCTCATTGCACCTACTATGTAAGGAATTTGGTTGTGGCGTGACATTGGCTCTCACAATTAGCTGTCTTGTGTTTTTTTTTTCATGTCACGGTCAATTTGTACTGTACCTATTTGTATTAATTTTATAATTAACTGAAAAAGAGTGCCAAGAGTTTTTTTCCGCCGGCTTTTTTTGTCTCTTGGTCTACTGTATTATCTTATTCAACAACTAGTTAAAACCGAAGTATGTGATGACTGACTTCATCAAGTGTTGTGTGATATTCCTAAGATGAATAAAACTTTTTTTGTTTTTTTTTTTGACCTGTCAGATTTTTGACAACTCATGAAAAGTATTAAAACAACATATAGTGCAAATTATAGCACATGTGCGGTTACATAATTCCAAATCATTTACTTATATTAAAAAACGCAGCAAGGATTTTGATATTTTACCCTCTCAAGTTACTCAATAGACTACTAGTATCATCCACTTGAAATGAAAATCCAGATATTGTTTCTAAGAAATTAAATCAAGTTTGCGCCAATAGTTTAGATATAAACAGGCA
Source organism: Stenoptilia bipunctidactyla (assembly GCA_944452665.1). Classification (NCBI taxonomy): domain Eukaryota; kingdom Metazoa; phylum Arthropoda; class Insecta; order Lepidoptera; family Pterophoridae; genus Stenoptilia; species Stenoptilia bipunctidactyla. The sequence goes on along the minus strand of OX101738.1, from coordinate 1,639,676 downwards.
GCATTTCAATGACAATATCATCTTTATACATTCACATACCTTACAAAAGTAGTTTGACAGGTCAGAGACTGTATGGGTCGTGAACGAACCTTCTACGTTCGACTGAATTTTAGGTCCTTAACTAAACTCCCTTGCTTCTATGCTGGACTCCCAGATAGAAGCAAGGAAGTCCAGCATAAAGCAAAACATAGAATGTGCCAGCTGCTTCTCTTCCCGGGCATACTGTAAAAGTCAGTTAAGGGACCGAGGTGTTATGGAGGCTTTTTTGTGGGCGATAGGCTGACCCCCTGTCACTGCAATAGTCTCTCCCCACTATTGTAATGCCTCCAAACTTGTCAAACGTGACTTCAGATGGTTTTATTACCTCTGGTGTTCTGCCTTCTTACCGTCTTACCTTCTTTGAGAGTGTATTTCTTATGCAGTTGTGATTAGGTGCCATGTATTTCCATTGAATATAATTAAGTTTTTAGACAACTCATTTACTTTTATTTTGCGGATAAACTGCAGATTTAAAAAAAATAGTTTTAAATTAACTTAAGTGTTAATACAAACATACATCCATAACTTCACGCGTGTATCCCTTATGCGGTAGGCAATACACTTGAGGCCATAAAAACATCTGATGTCAGTCAGGTTTCACAAGTTTGTAGGTATTATAATGATGAAGAGAGACCATTGCAGCGACATGAGGTCAGCCTATCGCTCACAAATACGCCAATAAAACACCTGTCCCTTAACTGACTTTTACAGAAGGCCCGGGAAGATAAGGTGCTTGTACATTCCATGTTTTTAAAGTCCAGTTCATATTAAAATTTATCTCGAGTTCAAATTAGAGAGTAATTTGAGCTCGAGCAGAATTTTAAAATTAAAAAAGGTTTTCCAAGTTAAATAAATTAAATAAAACTTTTTGAGTCAAAGAAAAAATAATCCTTTAACTTTCAAGCAACAAAAATATACGATATGAGTCTGTGAACCTAGTAGTTAAAGTTTAACTCAACATAATTTCAAAACAGCCCTAATTCAGCGCTCATAAGCCAAACGTCGTTTTATATCAATTAAAAAAACGTGTTAATTTCTTCTAAGACTAATTACGTTTTCAGGAACGTGTGTTAGGACTTTTGCCACAGAGCAGAGAAATATCGAGTAGGTTTCGTTAATTAAGTATAAGGAATATCAAAAACACACTTAATTACAATACGGTATGTGTAAAGTGTCATATCATTTGAACGATTATGGGTTTTGAATTAAGTACGACCAATATTGGATCCCATCGCGATTAGAATTTACGCTTTCAACCTCTTGAAAAGCTTTAATTTGTGATTTTTCCTGTAAAATAATTAAATGTCCATAAAATTGTAACAATCAAAACAGCATTCAATAATTTAAATAATTTAAATTTAAATAAAATTCGTGAAGGCTATAAAAATTTAGGTAGGACAATAATGTACAGTGAAATGAAAATGTTGATCTGTGCAATGCATTTTAAATGAGAATAGGACTGGCTTAGCGCCATATTGTGACGTCATATCTGTCAATTCGAACCGGTTAGGTATAGCCAGCAAAAAAAAAACATTTAATTTAGAATTTATTTACATTTACATACAAAACAAATTCCGTAAATTTTAAGTGACATTTGACAGCTAGAGGTCATTCACATTCCTATTCTTATTTGAATCGCATTGTAAACATATCATTGTTGTGAAGGAAAAATCGCATTTCTTTATTAAAGCTTTGCAAGAGGTTGAAAGTGTAAATTGTAATCGCGATGCGACCCACTTTTATTCGTACGATTTGTTATATTTTTTTATATTTTCAAATATTTCTGGTTTGTGAATAAACAAAAGGACTAAAAAAAGATTTGTTTGTCTTTAAACGGACATGGTCATTAGCATTCTAATTAACTTAAAAACGGTATATTTACCCTGTTTTTTATTTATTTTGAGAGAAAAAAAATAAAAACATGTTAACTATCCCGTTTCTAAAGTTAATTTAAATGTGTTTCGTTTTTTTTTTAGGTGAATTTTGTTTCAATATAATATGCAACAATATTATTATTTTCTGCGTTCAAAGTAATGAATAAAGACATGTAAAACATAACACGGTGAATTTAAGTAAGATAGGTGCGATAGAGGCCATAGCAAAAGTATTGCGATTACATAATTATTACATTACAAAAGGAAGTTAATTATACAGGTTTGATTTTTAGTCACCAGCCAAATTTAAATGTTAGTTTCCTTGATACGATATAAACGTACCAGCATATTTATTTTATTCGCTCAGTACGAAAAACTAGAAATATGGAACAACAAACTTTTTAAAAATAGTCGCTGTTGATGAACATAGCTACTACGACGCGGCATTTCTTGATAATACTACGGCGTAGTTCTACAATATGCTTTGTAGTAGCGCGTAGTCATCTTTATTTTAATGAAAATTTAGAATAACCATGCCTTGGTTAATATGTTAGCGGATATATTAATTTCTTTGTAAAAAAAATACTTTGCAAAAATCGTTTCTATAAATGATACTATAATGATACCGGTAACCACAAATCAACCCTGTATTAATTACTTTCCCACTAATTTAACCCTACTCCTCCTCTAAAAAACGTTTCTGCTCTATGTAATGTACTAATTATAAAGGGCTTATTTGAAGCTTCGTCGCTTCTAGGCGTGAAGTGGCGCGACGCAGAGACGACTTGTGTGTGTACCTGAGGAGGGTAAGCATTTATTAAGTTATAAGTTCATGAATGTCACCTTTGCGGAGGGAATTACGGGTGAAAAGCCTATTAAAATTTGTTGGTAGTTTTTTTCTATTTGCGAAACTTAGCTTAGCTCGGGAGGAGTTTTTTAGTCAAAGCTTGCGTGTAACGTTAATATATTTTTTTATTTATTTTGTATTACCAATAAAGTTTGTGAAATACTAGTGACAAATATCTAAAAAGACATCTCAAAATAGTAGTTAATGTGTTAATAAAAAGCTGATCAAACAATGTGGAAAACACAATGTACCTATGCAGGTACAATTGAGTGTGAAATACGAAAAATTCGCTTTGATTTGCTATTTGGTACCACAGATTAGAAAGTATTATGTACAAATACAGATAGGACACATCAATATTATAGGGAGTTTGGAATGCAAGCTTTTTTGCTGCTTGGCGGCACTTATGTGCTTGAGGTTTTTTGGGTGGACTACGCACTATAGTGGTTTTTTATTATCATTGATGATAAATATTGTTTTTCATATGTGAAAGAAAGGATGCTAATTTACATTACAATGGTAACTAACTAACGAACAACTAACTAAAATAATCAAAAACCAACACTAGCTAGCATGTTTGATAGTTATAAAGTTATTCGTCAAAATATGTGAATCATGAAGTCTATCAAGTATCACAACAATTCAGTTGCATAAATGATAAACTTAAGTTCACTTTACGCTACTTCTGAGTTTGCACGAAATTATATAAACCCAGCAGATATGTGCAGTTTACAACAGATTATGCGTAGGACTTTGTTTTGTTTTGTGATCAAATGGCGAATGATTGTCTATCGCTCACTCAATTCACTCATATCAAGTTGTTATTGCCAGTAATGAGTGGCGCCACCAAACGTTAAAATGGTGCTATGGCCAAACTCTTGAAATAGAATAAAATGCCGTGTTTAGTACACACCATAGTACAATTTTGTACAAATAACTGTAACATTTTCATTAACAACTATATCTTCCACGTTCTTCCGTAAAGAGATATCTTAGGTGATCCCTCCCGTAACTACATACGCATGTCATAAGAGGCGCTTAATCAGAGCGATCCACACTTAGGTGTACCCCTAAGCATCCTCTAATCTAGCCCTTTTATTCATGGTGTCGCAGCAAGGGTGTATTTTACATTTATATTAAAGTAGATGCATCGACCACTTCATAATGTATGAAAAGTTAATGTAGTTGCGTTTTATAAGCGTAATGTATAAAATAAACACAAAAATAATCCTTCTACCTGTGTCCGGTGTAATGCATTATGTTCATTTGGTTTTGGAAAACTAGATACAGTCCAAGTACCCGCTAGTATCGACTGTAAGGTCAAGACACTAATAAACTTTGGCCATGGGGTAAACCTATCTGCCTCAGACGCCAGTCGTTGCGGGTTCGATTCCTGCCCGAACAAGAAAAAGCGTTTATCAATATATGTATTTATATTCTAGGTTCCCCCTAGTTCGCCACATGGTATCTCATTACACGAGCTTCGCTTACTTTGATGCCATGTAGTTGTTGTGATTGTCTGGTTTTTTTTTTGATAAGTTTTTGATTAAAGGCCCTTTTTCCGTAATTTTTTTTCTCTTTATTCATTGTTAATTACTGTTACTTTAATTTATGTTATTATTATTAAACTTACTGAACTAAACTTTCGACCTCAACCTCACCTGATGGTAAGTGATAATGAGGTCGAAGATGAGCTTACAAAGGACCTGGCTTTTTATAAATTAATCTCGGATTTTATCGGCGGAGGAGTGGCGATATTTGGCGGCTTTTTTTTATTTTATTAGTAAGTAAGTGTTAGCCTCTTTTTTATTGTTATTTCCAAACAGTGCGAAACAATAGTATATTTCATTACGAATGCAGAAAGCCTGTCATTGCAAAGAGTTCCGACAAATGTCTACACGAGCCGAGGCGCAGCCAAAGGCGAGGGTTGACAGTCGGAACAAGTTGCAATGACGGTTCCGCACGTGTACTGAACGACTATTTTTAATACAGTTGAGAAAAATTAAGCAATTTTAAAAAATATACAAAATGGCGCCAGCCGTGAAAGATTATAAACAGAGTTTTTTTTTGTTTTGTTTACCCATTCTGGGTAGGCAAAGGGAACTATGCCCATACAGCCAAGTCTTTACTAGATTTTTCGCATTGACATGAAATGAAAATGAATTTAATGAGATAAAATGAAATGAAACCTTACCTAACTCATTGCATCAAATCATTTTACCTGATATTGAAACAAATTAGCAGCTTCTTTTCAGAAATATTTGCATGAATCGTAAAAACTTCTATGAATTTTTTTTAGTAAAAACTTCGTGGTTGATTTTTTTCTTTTTAATGGACATTATTTTGACATTTGGGAAAGAGAACGCACGAGTGCGGAAAAGGTAAAGAAAAAGCACAAGTGTGTAATAGCCCTCATCCCGAACGCTAAACGTCCCTGCAATACGCCACTTTTTGAGCAACTGTATTAAAAAATATATTTCCTAAAAAATTAATTTAAACCAATCGAAGAGAAAATTATCATTTCCATCCTTTTTAAGGAACCCAGCTTAGTTGATAAAGTGGAGACTTGAACTACCGAAATGGCACAATGCCATTCGATTGAGTGTTTATAACGTTTCGTTCATTGACGATGAGGTTCCTATTAGGTACCATTTTGAGACAACTATTTATTTGATCCACTACACATAACAAATTGTTTTGTATTACAGGAGAACTTAAGTATTTTATCCATTCATCATCATCATCACGACTCTTTGTAAAGAGCCCACTGCAGGGCTATGAGTCTCTCCCCTAGATGACGAGGAGGTATAGGCCATAATCCACCAAGCTGGCCCAGTGCTGGTTGGTGGATGTCAGAATTTGGCCGAAAATGGCTTCTGACAAACCCTAACGACTACTGTATGCAAGTATACAGCACCCGGGACCGACTGCTTAACGTGCCCTCCGAAGCACGGAAGTCGCCGTGAGAAATGAATGTTCGGCGGTCACCCATCCAAGTACCGGTCGCGCCGAACGTTGCTTGATGTGTGATATCGTTTGATACACACAGTAACCACGGCGCCACGACGACTTCACTTGGACTTTTTATCCATTGTTTGTTTGATTTATAGTATACGACGTCAAGTAAACGTGCAGAATTTATATTTCTTTTCTCACTTCTAAATATTTTCAAGCAAAATACAGCTAATAAAAGTAAAATATCGAAGTCATTTACAATCCAGGTGGCGCGCAGCCTTATCTCCGGACTATAAGACCGGGCGTCAACTGAATTCAGCGACGTCGGCTGAATGTTAAGTGGACGCTTACCTTTAGGATTTACCGGTTTTTAATAACACAAACAGAAGATGATGCATACTAAGAAGACAGGCTGTTATTGTTAGTGATTTTCGAAAACGGTTCAATTATGGTAAGCGGAAATAGCTATGTTGAGGGGTCCATAATAACAGAAGGAAGATTATACTGCACTGATGCCATAAACTACTGATGCCATAAACTACTAATACGGCTATCTATCCTGATCTGCCTGTCACAAGTTGTCGAATAAAAACTTTAAAAATTACATACATACATAACGTCACGCCTATATCTATCATGGGGTAGGCAGAATACCAGAGGCTACAAGACCATCTGATGTCACGTTTGACAAATTTGGAGGTATTATAAAGATGGAGAGAGACTATTATAGTGACAGGGGGTCAGCCTATCGCCCATAAAAACGCCTTTAAAACCTATAAAGCCTTTAAAAAGCCTACCGGACATTTTACAAAAGAGAATATAATTTCAACAATTGTGTAAGCAAAATGCTATCTATCCTGATCTGTCTGTCACAAGTTGTCGAATCAAAACTTTAAAAATTACCTACCTTTCATTCATACAGCGGACTACAAAATACCACTGCATCAAGATTTATTTCACAAGAACATTTTACTAAGTATTTACCTACAACCCAACAACAGTTTCCCTCAAGTGGTAAGGGTTACATTTTATATGAGTAATGTTATGTGTAACGTTATGGTATAATTTGATTAAGAATTGTGACAGCCTACAGAATAAAAACAAAATCTTCGTCATAAAACATTATAAAATATAAAAAGATAGAAATAATGACAGGAAAAAACAATTTGGGTCTGTAGCTTGGTCACTCGGACTACGAAATACTTTCACGGAAAATACCCTTTGTATTCTATACGCAGTCTTGGCATAATTAAGTTTAAGTTGTAAGTTGAGAAAGATCACAGCTTTGTTGTACATTTACAATTGTTTTTAATTTTTGCTAGCTTTAGTTTTTAAGTTCCTGTTGTTCCAAATTCAACTTCCAACGAATACACTTCTTTTTTTGCAATTAAAAGTTGGCAAGCGAACGGAATCGAACCGAAGTCGATTATAAGTCGAAGGAGTGCTGCCAAAGCAATTGTGGCTCGAGTGCGAATGTTCTTATATTCAAGCTGTTTTACTTTACTACATGAGCCCTTCTTTTACAGGTAGGTAACTAGAATTCCGCTAAGTTTTGCACAGATACCATACCAGACCTCCCTGTCTGATTTTTATTAAATTTTATTCTAAAGTATGGCCCACGAGAGAAAAAATAAAAGGGCATTGACGTCTCTCTACCAATGTACCCTTTTTGTAAAAACGACACAAAAGAAGTGTATGGAAATTATCGCAAATATGTCATAAACGACTAAAACATGAGTATCGTAGAAGTATCAGTTTGTGTAAAACTTGGTAGAAGTAGAGTCAACGCCGTTTTATTCGTGGGTCATACCATAGAACCATCAATTTCATAGTTCATGAATAACTCCGTCGATTCTAAAGTATGAAAATCCTTTTCAATGTCAGTTTTGAGTCTATCGCGCTCAGACAGATAAAGCGATAGAGGCACAACATTCTTTATACTTATTTGAAAAATATGTTGTGATTAGAGAAACTTAGCTCAACTATAAAGCTTTTTATTGACCACCGTGTCTAACACATGTCTTAAAAAAAAACTAAATTCAACGATAACTAAATGAAACATAACTAAATAAAACATTAAAGCTCCCGAACGTGTAGTATTGTATCACAACATCATATGTTCGTCAATTAATAATATTTTTTACCATTAAATACTTAGATACATGTTTCCAAAAGTATGCACAGACTTTTAAACAACAAAAGATACTCCAAACATGTTTCATCAGACCTTACATCGCAAGCAAATTAAATGGAAGATAATAAAATCCTCGTAATTAACAATAAAAAGGACACGAATAATAACGACAAAAGCAATTGTGTGCAAAAACAAATAAATCGCATTACTTTCATGATATATCGGTGAATTAATCCCTTTGTTTACTCCATTGCTTTTCAACGGATATTAATTGAATTATAGCTGCTTATTTTCATGATTTATAGCAGCGCAGTTTGTTAATCCCCCGGTGAATTGAGAAGCTTCTGTTTCGAAGTCGATAATCGGTTTTCAATTAATTGTTATTGCAGTTGGTTAATTGGCTATATCTTTGGTAACTGCATATCTCAGATATTATGACTTATTGCCGTATATAATTTATAGCCGTAACAATTTAACGTCAGTTGAACCAGCTAGTCAATTTCCTGCTGGCTTAGAGTGATACCAATGGATCGACGGTCGTCCGACGACGGTAATTTTTGACCTAGTGAAAACTATTGATCAACGGCGACTATTCTATTCGTCCGTCGATCGATTAGTGTGCTTTAACTATTAATAATCTTTGTCTCATCAATCAATATATATAAAACTGTTCCGTTACTGACTGAGTGACTGAGGTACTGAGGTACTGAGGTACTGAGGTACTGAGGTACTGAGTGACTGAGTGACTGAGTGACTGACAGACAACGTACAGCCGTAACTACTGGGCGTAGAGAGCTGAAATTTGGAACATACATTCTTTAGGGGATGTAGGGGTGCACTAAGGAAGGAATTCCCGAAATTCCCACGGGAACGGGAAATATAGGACTTTTTCCTTTGTATAAAAAATCTTATTCCTTGAGTGCACCGATGTGAAACTTGGTGTAAAGGTTTTTCAATGTGTGTCTGGTTGTGTTATGAAAGGAATTCCCGAAATTCCCACGGGAACGGGAAATATATGATGTTTTAGTTTGTATGAAAAAGTCCCATCCCTTGAGTGCACGGATGTGATACTTGACATAAAGGTTCCTCAATAAGTGTCCGTTTGTATTATGGAAGGAATTCCCGAAATTCCCACGGGAAGGGGTTGGACTTTTAAGTTTGTATGAAAAATCTTATTCCTTGGGTGTACGGTTGTAACGAAAAAAATTCCCGAAATTCCCACGGGCACGGGAAATATATGATTTTTAGTTTGTATGAGAAAAACTTATTCCTTGAGTGCATGGGCTTGGCATAAAGGTTCTTTCAGTGGGTGTCTGGTTGTATAGTTTCTGAAATTTCCACGGGAAGGGTAGTTAAGCGCATACGAAGTTGCGGGATAAAGCTAGTCTAACAATAAAACTTATATGAGTTGATGATTACGTAAATTAAATAATCAACGAATGCAGAGCATAAAAAAACCGACTTCACGTGAAAACTTTGGCTGAGTTGAGAATGTCATCAACGTAAACATTCTCCGAAAACATACGATTTTTTTCAAAAGTTTGAAATTTTTAAGATAGATACTAACCGCTTTTGGTGAAATAGTAATTAACCGATTTTGATGATATGGGACCAACTATGAAGTATCCTCTATCATATTCGTAATTGTCCGAAATATCGTGTAACAAAGACACAAAAAAAAACATACAGACGAATTGAGAACCTCCTCCTTTTTTGGAGTCGGTTGAAAATTAAGGGAAGTGCTGATTGCAATAAATAACTCAGTATGAATCAGATCGCAGAACCGTCATCTCTTCCATGCTAGACTGGTGGCGAAAGAAAAACATAGAATGTGCCAGCTGCTTCTCTTCCCGGGCATACTGTATAAGTCAGTTAAGGGACAGAGGTTTTACTGGCGTTTTTGCGGGCGGTAGGCTGACCTCCTGTCACTGCAATAGTCTCTTTCTCCATCTTTATAATTCCTCCAAACGTGTCAAACGTGACATCAGATGGTATCTATCTACCTCAAAAGCCTCTGGTGTTCTGCCTACCCTATACCTGAGGGATACAGGCGTGAAGTTATGTATGTAGCCGCGGTCCTAAAAAGGTTAAACTTTGACTTAAATAAGTATCTGGAAAGTGAAATAGATTCGGTGAAATCTCGCCACGTCTATCTGTCCGAAAAGTCACGAGATTCGGTAGACGAGATAAAAGAAATCATCTCGCCAACGATTGGCTTTAAGCGTGTTGACATATCGTAGCGTGTTCTAATTTTACTTTGTCACAGCTTAGCTCTTTATTAGGAAAATAATTATATCGTATATTAATAACTAGCCACCGCGCGCGGTTTTACCCGCGTAACTTTTGATCCCGTGGGAATTTCGGGATAAAATATAGCCTATAACCTTCCTCAAGCGTTGGGCTATCAAATCCCACTTGTAGTTTCTGAGATTAGCGCGTTCAAACAAACAAACTCTTGAGATTTATATTTTGGTTTTGGATTTATAGATTGGTTTTGCAAACATATGAATTTTACAGCTTTTCCAGTCCCCATCTGATAAGTGAAGTAAGCATTAATGAGCTATGGAAAATAAATAAATCCCCAGACAATCACAACTACATGGCCTCAAAGTAGGCATAGCTTGTGTTATGGGATACCATGTAGCGAACTAGGGGGGAACCTAGAATATAAATACCTACATAAATAGATAAATACCCATACACAAGACTTTTTTTTTCTTGTTCCGTGCGGGAATCGAACCAAGCACTGGCGTCTGAGGTAGACAAGTTTAGCACATTGCCAAAGTGCTCGTCAAAATATACAGAAATAGAGGATATGAAGGTTACACAGACCCCCGCCAGAGCTTAGAACAGTTCGTTCGAACAGAATCGAATCCTGTAGCGCCCCAGGGAACTATCAAAACCAGCATAGTAGTGCAATACCGTGACCGTACAGAAGACCACAGATCAAGCGTTACAAAATTTTTTTACTTATGTCGAAGGAATAGAGTTCAGATTCGATTACAATTCACAACTTACACAGCCCAAGTGAGGTCGTGCATGGTGTACTGTAGTCACCTTTGGGGTGTTTCTGCCAAATACCAGCTCGAAGCGCTAGACTCTGTTGACCGAAGAGCCGGTAAACTCATAAATAACAACAACCTTACAAATAAAAAATTGCAGATGCTGGAGCATCGTCGTAAGGTTGCTTGTTTGATCGTATTTTATCGGCTACATTTTGGTGAGTGTGCGAGTGCTCTTTTTGACCAAATTGAAACCACTCTTTTTTAGCACCGGACTACCAGACGCAGACAGAACTTCCATCCCTGTATAGTGGATTTACCAAGAAGTCGAACAAAACGCTTCGATAGTTCCTTTTTGGTACGGATTGCCAAGGTGTGGAACAATCTGCCTGCATCTGTTTTTCCTGACCACTACAGGTCCTGGAACTTTTGAGTGTCGAGTGAATAGGTTTCTCGCGGATGGACGTGAAACACCATAGTCTTCATGCGCACTTTCCATCAGGTGGCATGGAAGACAAACGTCCCATCCTTAAAAATATAAAAAAAGAAAATACAATTTTTTGACAAGTGTGGAACTCTTGACCTGCTGCCTTCTGTACAATAAACCATTGTATACAGAGATAACAGATTTATTATTTTCAGCTGCGACGGTTTTAATATCCGATATGAATATCGATTATGAGCTGAACGATTATTGAAATGGCAATACGATTGCCATAATTGTATTACGGTATCGATAATTAGCTTCCGCGGGGTTGCCAGATTTTTAGAGATAATGAAGTTTTGGTAATTGCAGTTATTATAATAGAGAATTCATGAAGCGATAACCAGCGCTTTGATACTCCGTGGAGCGTGTAATTTGGTCACGTACAGTGAGTAAATTATCAATGCATTGTTGTAATTGTCATATCTAGAAATATGCCATTTTTTATGGCTGCAAACTAAAAATCTAGAGGAAAGAACTTAATAGTGTTAATATCCCTATCATCATAGCTCATCAGGGAGAACGAAAATTACCTATAACTTTGTATTGGGAAATGCGCAAAGCAATGCCAAAATAGAATATTGGCTCTATCAATCTACAAAACAACCGTAGAATAAGTTGAATTAAAAAAACCGTATTTATATTATTTTTTTAATGAGCTAAGGGCAGGTTTAAAGGTTTATGCTTAAACTTTATACATAGTTTTTAGATGACCGCAATATTTCTATATTTATTTCAATGCTTCGTGCATAGAACCCGATATATTTTCATCGTAAAGCTTTATCTTCAACCGACTTCAAAAACAGAAGGAGGTTCTCAATTCGTCGGTATGTTTTTTTTTTATGTTTGTTACATCATAACTTTTGACTGGGTGAACCGATTTTGATAATTCTTGATTTCATACGATAGAGGATACTTCGCATTTGGTCCCATAAACTTAATCTCATAGAAATCGATTGAGTATTTAATGGAAAATTTCAAATACATATGTATGAATTTGGAGATCGTTTACCTTGACGGCCTTATACTTCAGCCAAAGTTTTGACGTGAATTCGTTGATTATATTATCTGTATAAGTTACCAAAACCTGTGTTTCATGGACAAACACAAAGCTTGATTAGACTTTTAAGATTATTCTAGAATGAAATCCCTATCATTTATAAAATAACTTTACCACATAACAAAAGCTTGATTTAAAAAATAATTACAAACCTAATGAGTTTGTCTCACAAATAGCTCCCTATATCCCGATTACACCAGACTAAGACATCGAACGCTAAGTCCCCCAGGTGGCGGTAAGTCCCCCAAGACACCGGACACCAGCAATCGAAGGTGTGAAGCAATAAAGTGTCATGACCATGAGGCTCACGGTGCGCTTGAGCCTGCCGCAGGGTAGTAGAGTTCAGTAGGGTAACTGATGCAAAATTTAGAGTAGATTCATTTTTATTTTATTTGGGAAACATAGAGATAATACCTACTAATTTCTATTTAATATTATAATATACAGCTTTGTTTAGCCCGAAAAAATTTCTTTGAGTAAAATATGAACATCGTGCTCTGTAATCCGGACGCAGGTCTGCTTTAAGTGAAACTGGAAGTGTAAGGTATTAAAAAATATGTGTACTAGCGAGTTAACTTCTTTCATTGAAGATTTTTATGGATGCCATACCAGTACATTTTTCACGAGCTTCGTTTGTTTGCCATGTCGTTCCTTTTTTCCACGTGTTTTATATTTACCACGAATAAAAAATTAGTAGGTATTTATACTGAATATACATTTTAAATAAATACAATACATTATTTCCTTTGATTTATTTTAATTCTCTAAAGATTAAACAATAAAAGTATAATCCATTTTAACTGTTATTATAACAATTACAAATATCTCCCGATCTTAAATAGTTAATAACAACTACTAATAAACACGCAAGCAAATAAGTATATTTCAATGTGAGTAAAATGATTGTCGGCCAACATATATTTTTAGACTGTGGCCGCAGACTCTCGCCGCGGTAGACATTTTGCGAATTGCGGCCACGAATTACCCTTGTGGTGGAACAGTTTTGAAGTGCGGTCAATTGGTTCAAATATTAAATTAAAAGTCATTTGAGATAAGTAAATCACATAATGTTTTTATTTTTTTTCGATTCGAACAAATATTGAAGGATTTAATTTTGATATTTACGTTTATTTACTTGCGGAGTTTCAACGGACGTTGTTACTCTTATCCCAGCAATCTAGTTAACGTGCCAAGTCTCAACTTAAAGGTAAAGAGCAATGTTCACGGTCCATACAGCCTCTGACCTATCAAACTACTTTTTGTTAGGTATGTGAATGTATAAAGTTGATATTGCCATTGAAATGCTGCCTGTTTATATCTAAACTATTGGTGCAGACTTAATTTAATTTCTTAGAACCGATATCGAGATTTTCATTTCAAGTGGATGATACGTGTAGTCTATTGAGTAAATTGAGAGTGTGAAATATTAAAATCCTTGCTGCGGTTTCTAATATAAGTAAACCAATTAACCAACTTAATTAACCAAATAGGAGCTATTATTTGCCCTATATGTTTTTTTAATGCATTTCATGAGTTGTCAAAAATCTGACAAGTCAAATATGAACATTACTAAATTATAAGGAATGGATACAGATTTAAATAAAATGGATTTTTCACATCAAAAATAAAGTTGACACATTCGTCTTTGTTCTACGTTCTATGTACTATTCATAGTTGAAGGAAATGAGGCTGTATAAGCTGGTTGTAGGAAAGCTTAGCAAAGAATCCGTACAGCACAATACTCATACTTTTTATTATTCTGTAAGAACCTTATATGAAAAAAACTCTCACATCCAAAATAATAACAAAAAATACCACAGCTAACAGAAAAAAAGCATCTGTGAAAAACAAATTAAATTCGTTCACTTCCCCAAGAAGGTAGGTATCTAAAATAACCCGATGTCGCCCTCCGAGCCCTTGCAGGTCGTTTAATATGAAAATTATAATAAGTAGAAGGGTGTTTTAGCGAGGGTAAGGGAATCCCTAGTGAACACGGTTAGGCTTCGCACCTTGCAGCCGACGCGGAAATACAGAAACCAGACTATGTATATTGTACCTATACCTACAGGTTAAAAAACGTTAGGGAAATACGAAGAAAAAAGGAGTTATAATTTTAGTTACTTTTAGTTTATGTTGCTATAGTGTATCTTTTTTTTTTTTAATCTCATTTATTTTATAAGCCACTAGCTTTAGCCCGCAACTTCGTATGCGCTTAACTACCCTTCTCGTGGAAATGTCAGAAACTATACAACCAGACACCCACTGAAAGAACCTTAATACCAAGTATCACACCCATGCACTCAAGGAATAAGTTTTTTTCATAAAAACTAAAAATCATATATTTCGCGTGCCCGTGGGAATTTTGGGAATTTTTTTTGTAGCACAACCAGTCACTCTTTGAAGAACCTTCATGCCAAGTAGGTATCACATCCGTACACTCAAGGAATAAGATTTTTCATACCAACTAAAAATTCCAACCCCTTCCCGTGGGAATTTCGGGAATCCCTTCCATAATACAAACAGACACTTATTGAGGAACCTTTATATCAAGTATCACATCCGTGCACTTAAGGGATGGGATTTTTTCATACAAACTAAAACATCATGTATTTCTCGTTCCCGTGGGAATTTCGGGAATTCCTTTCATAACACAACCAGACACACATTTTAAAACTTTCACACCAAGTTTCACATCGATCCACTCAAGGAATAAGATTTTTCATACAAACTAAAAAGTCCTATATTTCCCGTTCCCGTGGGAATTTCGGGAATTCCTTCCTTAGTGCACCCCTACATCCCTTAAAGAATGTGTGTTCCAAATTTCAGCTCTCTACGCCCAGTAGTTACGGCTGTACGTTGTCTGTCAGTCACTCAGTCACTCAGTCACTCAGTACCTCAGTCACTCAGTCAGTAACGGAACAGTTTTATAAGTATCACATCCGTGCACTTAAGGGATGGGATTTTTTCATACAAACTAAAACATCATGTATTTCTCGTTCCCGTGGGAATTTCGGGAATTCCTTTCATAACACAACCAGACACACATTGTAAAACCTTCACACCAAGTTTCACATCGGTCCACTCAAGGAATAAGATTTTTCATACAAACTAAAAAGTCCTATATTTCCCGTTCCCGTGGGAATTTCGGGAATTCCTTCCTTAGTGCACCCCTACATCCCCTAAAAAATGTATGTTCCAAATTTCAGCTCTCTACGCCCAGTAGTTACGGCTGTACGTTGTCTGTCAGTCACTCAGTCACTCAGTACCTCAGTCACTCAGTCAGTAACGGAACAGTTTTATATATATTGATACATCTTAAGATTGAAGTTATGAAATTTAAAAGCAGATTTAACGCAGTATAAATATATGTATTATTTATGTTTCAACCGACTTCCAAAAAAGGAGGTTCTCAGTTCGTGTGCATGTTTTTTTTAATTATTTCGGACACTTATGAATCGATTTTTGTTTCATATGATAGAGGATAGGTACTTCATAGTTGGACCCATATAAATTTCACTGAAATCGGTTTAGTACTTCATTGAAAATTTCAATTTTTTTTTAAATATGTATAATTTAGGAGAATGTTTATGTTGATGACATTATAACTCAGCGAAAGTTTTGACGTGAAGTCGGTTTTTTAATGCTCTGCGGTCGTTGATTATTGGAACAGTGCTTTCCGAAAGTTCCCTAGGCTTAGTTTAGGCTGATTTAATAGGCATGACGATGAATTCAATCTAACGCTGCTGGAATGTACCTAATACGTTCCAAAAGAGCTATGAAAGGATTTCAGCTAACCCTCGAGTGTGAGGCCTCTGTAATTATTTTCATAAATAAAAGTGAAATTAAAGTGTTAAAATTACTATGACGTAGGTACCTACGTAGCTTCTATAATGAAGACTTCGTTGTCAATCCATAGACAACTATCAAAACTCTCTTCCCAAGTAGAGCTCGAATAATTCAAGTGCAAAGTCAAAGTCAGAGCTTTCATAATAGCATCCTATAAGATAACCTATACCCTGGCAAATAATTCAATGCAGTAAAATGACAGTTCCAGGATGCCCACTTTCGGGAAGAAAAAAAATAGGGATGCGGTTTAAGTGAACGAATGGTCTTTTTTATTAAATAATATCTTCAAGTTATTATATTTTGACTCACAAAATAACTTTCATTTTCCTATTCTAGAGTGGGGATGCTTCACGCGTCTTACTTTTTCATGACTTTAAAAAAGTGCAAAAAAAAAACTGCTGTGACCATTTTTGAGCACTAAACATGTTTAGTAATTAATTATTTTCATGAAAGTTACTGTGAAGATAAGATACACACCTCCAATTCACCTATTCATTCATTGCGTTAAAATTTTAAGCTAAACGAATGAAAAAGTACCATTCAATTTAAATCAATCTTATTCAGTACCTTACACCACGAAGAGTTTAACTGGTATCATTATTTTTCTGTTTGACATTTCGACCTGTCAGTTTACTGCATTGAATTATTTGCCAGAGTATAATATACCTATCCAACGTGAACCAAATAAGAAAAGTAAGTCCCATACTAACTGAGAATTTAATCCACCGATCGTGAAGATTCAAGCTTCACTTTAGTTAATAGAAGCCTTTGTCAAAGACACATATATCTATACTTTTGCCCTCGAAAAATAAATCAAACAATTATATGTATAAGTTGTTACAGCAATAAAACTATTAGGGGAAGAAAGGGTGAAATAGTGGTCGTAAAATGTAGAGTTAGCTATGTAATTTTAAAGTAAATCGGATAAGGCTTCTGAATGCTCAAATATTATGAATTTCATGCCAACGGGGCATTACATTCTAGAAAGTACCACGGATTCGGTTTTTATAACGATTTAGATCATTTTAAATTTAATAAAAAAAGACGCAGATTTTTGATCCTGTTAAAATGTCTTTAGGTTTCAAAAATATGAATGCTCAATACGTATTTATTAAGTGCACAAACTTCTCAGCTTAATTAATTATAGTTTTGTGAACTAAGATTGGATCTAAATTTATAAAAGGTTTGTATACATCTTCCATGCTGGACTGGGAGCGAAAGAAAAACATAGAATGTGCCAGCTGCTTCTCTTCCCGGGCATACTGTAAAAGTCAGTTAAGGGACAGAGGTTATAAAGGCGTTTTTGTGGGCGATAGGCTGACCCCCTGTCACTACAATAGTCTCTCTCCATCTTTATAATACCTCGAAATTTGTCAAACGTGACATCAGATGGTCTTGTAACCTCTGGTGTTCTGCCTACCCCATAAGGGATACAGGCGTGACGTTATGTATATGTTATGCTTTGTATACATTTTTCGTTCTTTTACTCTTTCAAAAGTACAAAGATTATTCTTAGCTATTTAATAGTAGAGAGACAGGGTATGGATTGGACCGGCAGGATATGGCAGGTTTAGAATAAGTTTTCTAGTCAGATCAGATAAGAATATTTTAAAGATTTTGGTTGATACTACCCAGCAGTGGACTGTATGGCAATGTGGAGGTTGGGCAGTACCAATGGGATCTTGAAATAAAACTTCGTGGTGACTTGATAATAACTTGGCTTCGTTGCGGTATTTTTCAGGCAGGCAGTATGAAGAGCACGATAGAAAGTAAATCTTGAGTTTGTTAATTGAAGTCAATCTCAATCTCTCAGACTGCCGTTAAGACTCCAAAACTGAGCAATACCGTAAGGAGAGCCGCAATTAAATTTTATTTTAATTTGTTTTTCCTCTTACATTCTAAGTTATTCTATGATTGTCGTTATGTTTATAACTTATATTAAGGGTTATGTATATTAAAAGATGGACAATTTTAATTGCTACAAAATGCAAGAAAGCCTAAATTAAGAATATTAACTATTTAAATTTGAAGATCTTAAATATAGTCAAGTTTACAATTATCCCCTAATCAAGTTTACATATTTTGTTATTTATTTTATATTTAGCCTTATATACATAGGATTTTATTACTAGAGTTTAAAGGCAATCCTATGTGCTACATAATTATATAAAAATTCTTATCAATACAAAAAGGTAACTTGGTGTAAAAGCCATAAACATGTGAAAGAGAAGTTCAAATAAGACAAAACTACGGGTAATAATAAGTTAGTACCTATGGTACATTAATTATTTTTAGGAAGATATAAAAATATAAATAGTTATTAAGTGAAAAACAATCAATTTACAATTAATCTTACATACCTATTAAATAACTTTGGATAGCTTGCCTAAAGTTAAGAATAACTATAAAGTTTACAGATAATTAATTTTGATTTCTAATATTTTTCTAGTTTTTAGTACCTAGCTTACTTCAGATTTCATACGTACATTTACATGAAAAACTAACAGTAATCACACCCATTGATTTTTGCACTAAATGATATATTAATAAGACACACAGATCATTACACACACACAAATATCTTACAAATAGCTTCTATGCTGGCCTGGGAGCGAAAGAAAAGCATAGAATGTGCCAGCTGCTTCTCTTCCCGGGCATACTGTAAAAGTCAGTTAAGGGACCGAGGTGTTATGGGAGGCTTTTTTGTGGGCGATAGGCTGACCCCTTGTCAATGCAATAGTCTATCTCCACTATTATAATGCCTCCAAATTTGTCAAACGTGACATCAGATGGTTTTTATTACCTCTGGTGTTCTGCCTACCCCTTACGGGATACAGGCGTGAAGTTATGTATGTATGTAAATATCTTTTTACATATAATTCTTTCATCATCATCATCCACAGCCTGTAGACGTCCACTGCTGGACATAGGCCTCCCCCGAGGTCTTATTTATTTATTTATTTATTTATTTACTCTTTATTGCATACAAATTACAAAATGGATTACAAATAAGAAGAATTACATGTATCTTATTGTATAACAATTGGCGGTCTTATCGCTATCAAGCGATTTCTTCCAGACAACCCGGGTTATAGAACTGGTGAAATACGAGTTGGGATAAGGCATGCATAATTTACCTATAAATACACTAAATAAGAATATACACAAATAATGTACTATGATAGACATACATACATAAATATATAAACGCTACATATATATATATGAAGTTATAGGTTAAATGACTTCATATGCTGACTGAAAATGCAGTTTTAAATGTTTTTTGAAGATTAGAAGAGAACTTGCAGATTTGATCTGAAGAGGCAGCTCATTCCATAGATTTACTGCACGAACCATAAAAGACTTTCGTAAGTAGTCCGTTGAATGTATAGGTGTACTAAGCATAAGGTTATTAGTTGATCGTAGATTACGCTCATGTTGAGCATGGCGATATTTAAAATGCTGTTGAAAATAACTTGGCATGATGGGATTGAACAGAATGCGATAGAGGAGACAAAGAATATGAATATTCCGGCGAGAGCGAATAGGAAGCCACTTGAGCTTAGTGCGATATTCAGATACATGATCATATTTACGCAATCCAAATATGAATCTTATACAGAGATTTTGAAGGCGCTCAAGCTTGTTTAGTTGGTCTTCGGTGATATCCAGATAGCAAACATCTGCGTAGTCAAGTATGGGGAGAAAAAGAGAATGTGCGATTGATATTTTGGTGGGAAGAGGCAAAAGATTACGCAAGCGCTTGAGTGAGTTTACAGCAGAAAACATCTTCCTGCTCACTTCATTCATCTGGGTATTCCATGTCATAGTATTGTCAAACATCAGACCTAGGTTTCGGACACTCCGACTGTATTCGATTGTGACTGAGTTAATTGCAATTTTTGGACAGAGTGACCAGTCTATCCGATTTACTAAATTTGGACTACCAATTATTATAGCCTGCGTCTTAGAAGGGTTTAACATTAGACCATGCTGCGTACTCCAAGACATTTATTTTTTGAGAGGTTCCACTATGCTCGGTCCCGCGCCGCCCTCAGCCAACGTTTACCGGCGACTTTGACCAGGTCGTCGGTCCATCGTGCGGGGGGCCTGCCTACGCTGCGTCTCCCAGTACGTGGCCGCCACTCGACAACTTTTCTGCCCCACCGGCCATATGTTCTGCGAGCTATGTGCCCTGCCCATTGCCACTTCAGCTCTGTATAATTCATTGCATTGTACAAAACCAGCGACCTCTATCATCTGAGGTACGTAATAACTTTTACCCCATCGCCGTAGTGATTAGATAAGCATCTAATGAAATAATTTATTCTTGACCAGTTCCACCTTGAACCTGTGTTAGTCTTCTTCGACAACATTGGCACTTGCCGACAGGTAATTTTGACGTCAAACTCTTGTAGATTACAGTTGTTAAAAATATCAACTAATCCTTCGTAGTCGGATATGTCGTAGCGCGTAGTCAACGTAGAACTTTCATTGTACTTAGAACTAGTATAATTCAATATGCAAAAGCTTATTTGAAATTGTAATCGCTTGTATATATCTAATATAATGTGTAATATTATAAGAAGAATATTTTTCAATGCTTTAACAGAGTGCCATATGTATAAAAGAAAAACTTAACTTTAATACTTTAAAATGAAATCACATATTATTGTGATATAGAAAATCTTCACGAGTCCTGTTCATAATTATATTATTACATATTCACTCGATAAAAAATCAAAAATATGGTTCCCTACATACTTGAAAAATTAGGTTCTTCAAACTTGAAACTAAAATCTACCCAAAATTTTGTACGTCATTTCAAATTCTAAGTCACTTTCCTTAAATTAAGTTACAGAACAGTAGTGTCCTGTACAAACACCCGAAATTACAGCCGGGAGCTTTTCAGAGCGTTTGACTTGCACATGGCACCCACAGCGGTAACCATGGCAACAGAGGTCACCGACCCCGACCACTTCCGTTGCATTACAACCTTTTTTCAACGCACATCAGCCGCAATTTCCGGCTTTGTGAATACGAATAATTCAAATCTCATAGTTTTTTTTTTTTATAAATAGATGAATGGAGCTTGGCTTACCTTTGTTTATTTTTCAACGCAGCTATTTTCTATTCACACACTTTTTTCACTTTGAGTCTTTTTTAAAACTACTGTATTCGATATTTAAAATTACTTAAAACACTAATCGTATACGGATTTCAGGCCTCAGTTAAAAAAGTTTGTTCACAACCACAAAATTTAAAGAGTTTGAAAACTAACCTCTTTGTTACATTTTACCTTCACTAAAAAAAATATGGAATTATTTTTAAAACTTCATAAAAAAAACACTGTCCACTAATAATAGTATAAATTCAAACCCAATCTTCACGTTAAATAACGTGAAATAATTTAAAAATAATCGAAATTTGAACAAAAACATTCGCGTGCCGGTACATGTCAACGAATGCGAGTGGCTACTGGTATACGAAACAAACCAAAATAATTTACATTTCCTATGACGTGATCCATTCTAAAATAGACCTTATTTTGAATACGAATAGAATTTATTGCGCTTAGGTTAGACTGTACAAGTTGAATTGTTGTTGCACACAGTCGGATTCCATTTTCCAATTCTGCTCAGGAAAACTGGCTTTTCTACTGTCGATGTAAATGCCAATTTCCCTTTTACCCAACAATGCCAGATTAGAAGCAGTCTTATCACCTCTTAATAAAGTTTTATTTGTAGTGCGTCTAAACCCAGACAATGCGCTACGCAATGACGTTTGCAAGGAAAGGGATGGGTATATGGGTTTTAGGGTGGTGTGTAAGGGATGAACAATAACGCCTATAAGCTATGTTTGGGGTGCACGTTGCGTGTACTACCAGACAGTGTAACACCATCGATCTTTAAGACTTGGGGTTATCTTATACATATAATAAAATGGTAGGAAAGTCAAAACTGTACATTGAATATTTTTTTAAAAGAATACTTGGGGTATGATCTACAATCGAAACAGAAACAAAAAATATAGTTTTTATAATTTTTGTCTGTTTGTCTGTTTGTCTTTCCGGGATAAACTCAAAAAGTACTGCATGGATTTACTTCAAATTTGGCATGAAGATAGTTAAGAAGTCGGGTCAACATATAGGCTACATATTATCACGCTAGCAGTGTTATAATCGTAGGTGCGTTTGGTGCTGCATAGCGTTCACGCAGACGACGTCGCGGGCAGCAGCTAGTGTCTTTATACTTTACTAAAACGAGTTAAATAAAGTTGCTGAAGAGCTTCTTAAAAATATATTGTTTTATGTGACATTTTTATGAAATTAAAATTTGGTATTTATTACGCAAGCACACAGGCCTAGATATTTTTACAGTTCTTTCAATTTAAACGTAATAGTAATAATAAATAAAAAAAATCCCCAGAAAATCACACCAACACGGCCTTAAAGTAAGAAAAGCTTGTCTCATGAGATACCATATAGCGAACTAGGGGGAACCTAGAATATACATACCACGTCTTTTTGTTTCAGTTCTGGGGACGTCAGAACAGAAAGTGAAATAACATAAATAATAACATCTTGAATAATAGGTATTACATTAATAATCCTACTACAGCTAGCTACGGTGTTATTTTGTCGGCCGTAGAATTCAGAATATATTTTAAGAATCTACTTTTATCCCCACAATACGAAAAAATAGCTTTCAATACGTATTCGTAATTCTTATCCGTGGATAATGTCGTTGATCTACATGAAGTCTAACTTATTAAGTAAGTGTTTACAAATTGTAATTTTTTAATGTAAGATTGTTTATTGTCCCAAATAAATAAATTAGCAATTATTTCAAATTTAAGTACCTACGACAAAAAATTTACAAGACTTTAAATGTACATATAGCGCCATCTGTTGACAGCTTGTCGTACTTTAAAATACAATCAGTGGCAAAACGTAGTCAATTTGGTAGTCAATTTGTTTTTATGAAAAAGTAAATAGGTATATTTTTATTCATTTGATGGCCTTTGATGCACAATATAGCTATTCTTAAACAAAACGGTCACAGTAAATGCATTGCACTATCTTTCTTTGTGTAAATTCTCTAAGTGTAACTTTAAACAATAACGAGTTACTTCCATTATTCACTATGAACATAGCATAACAGAAAACTTGTATTTCAAAAGCGCACGATCATAAAGTTTACAAAACAAGTAACGATCACGTCTCAACTTAAATATGTCATGTATTTTCTCCTTTGTTGCTGTGTTAATAAGTTTTAAAGTTAGCTGGCAGTTTAGTCGTGTAGTTACAATAGTCTGTGACTATCATTATTACCTGGTGGTGCATAAGTTGTTTTGTGATCTGTTGTACGGGCAGCAAGTAGGGCGCTAGGGCGCTACGTCTAAGGCTGCAAACTGGACGACAGAGTCGACGGGGAATCTGGGCCGTTCTCGACGCCGCCGCCGCCAGCGGGCGCTCGAAGGATTTGTCGCGGTTTCATACAAACTCAATCATTTCTGTCGTGTCGCTGCCATCCAGTTTGCAGCCTAAACTTCAATGAAGTTGTTGAAACCGTTCACTGCTGTGTTTACGTGTTCTGTTTAGGTAGGTATGGCATTGGATCAGGATGTAGGTTCTGTAAGCTTCTGTAAAATTCTTAATATTTTATCTTAATCTTAATTATATTCTCTAAAAGCTTCTGAAACCCGAAAAATAAGATATTATCAACTTCACGTCCTAAAACTTCTCATAATTTAAGAATATAACATATGCCTATGTTAGATTATGCTTTCAAAACAATATATTAGGTCGTTATTGAATAAACTAGTGATGGCGCGGTGCCGAGCGACCTGGAGAACCTGGGGGAGGAATTTGTTCAGCAGTGGACGTCCCCAGCCTGATGATGATGAAATAACTTTATTTTTACATCACTTCTACAAAAAAAATCGAGGTTCGGTTTCTCTAAGGCTGCAAACAGCGACAGATACAGCGGCGCGTGCAGCGATTTCCGCCGAGGATTCGAAAATCGTAAACTTATAAATGACAACAACCTTACAAATAAACAATTGCAGACGCTGGAGCATCGTCGTAGGGTTGCTTGTTTGACAGTATTTTATCGGCTACATTTTGGTGGGTGTGCAAGTGCTCTTTTTGACCAAATTGAACCCACTTTTTACCACCGGACTACCAGACGCAGACAGAACTTCCATCCCTATATAGTGGATTTATCAAGAAGTCGAACAAAACGCTTCGATAGTTCCTTTTTGGTACGGATTGCCAAGGTGTGGAACAATCTGCCTGCGTCTATTTTTCCTGACCACTACAGTCCCTGGAACTTTTAAGTGTCGAGTGAATAGGTTTCTGTACCACCATAGTCTTCATGCGCACTTTACATCAGGTTGCATGAAAGACAAACGTCCTATCCTTATGTGAAGGTTAGGTCACCCTTTTTAAGGAAGTTTCACTCAAATTAATGAATTTTTACTTAATAATAAATAATAATAAATATTTCTGACACTCACACAACATTATCTAGCCCAAATTAAGTTTCTTAAAGAACTTGTATTATGGATACTAGATAACTGATATACTTAAGAAATATATAAACATACATATTGAATAAATACATATTTTTTATTAGAATAAACTTAAATAAACATATAAACATCCATGACTTGACGACTAATATCTGTGTTCATCACACAAATATCCGCCGCCGCCGGGATTCGAACCCAGGACCTCTGGCATAGAAGGCAATTTATATTACCGCTACACCAGCCGGTCGTCAATCGTCTTAAACACTGATCAAAGATAACACGTCCCTTTCCAGATAAACTGCAAGTTCCAATATTGCAATTGCACTTACTTAACAACCAGAAAAATATCAAAAGTTCCTGAAACGAACACTTTTTTGAATTGAAAATCGAAAAGCTTGTCATTCAGGCTGTCTTTGACACATGTCAATAGCAACTCTTCCAGGTCACTGGTGGCGCTTGTTTCTGCGCCTGTATTTGATCTAGATTTTAACTTGATAACTGTATAAACCTTAAAAATGTTGTAGATAAAATTCGCTAGTGAAATTAACGTTAGATTTGTTAGATGCATAGTTTACCAATTTCGAGTATCGCACTTACTTTGTACAACGTTTTTGAAAGACTAGTAATATCGCGCATTAATATTGAATTTCGAAAGAAAATTTGAATGTGAAATACCTGTGAAAGAGATCTCGTAGGCAAAAATTGATAAAGGATTAAATTGAACAATATGTCAATGTTCATGAGTTTTCACCTTGAATAATAATAATAAATAATAAATAAAATCCCCAGACAATCACACCAACTATATGGTCCCAAAGTAAGCATAGCTTGTGTTATGGGATACCATATAGCGAACTAGGGGGGAACCTAGAATATAAATACATAAATAGATAAACACCCAGACACGGAAATTTTTTTTTTCTTGTTCCGTTGCGGGGATCGAACCCGCAACCACTGGCGTCGGAGGCAGATAGGTTTACCCCATCGCTAAAGTGGTCGTCAACTTGGTGTACTTTTGATACTCACACGGTGTTAGTATCATTAAGGCTGCCAACTTTTTTTCTAGAAATAAAGTATATTTGAGTCTGGAAAGAATATCAAACAGTATTTTGGAAAAAATAAACATCATTCAATTTATATAATGTTTTAAACTTATACTTGTGAAACTTCTTGCACTAATTTATTATTTAAAGTCTAGCATAGGTATAAAGTGTTTAGCTTTTTATGCTGAAAACAGTATTTTGTATACTTTATTTTTGTTCAACAGTAAAATGTAGTGAAAAACAGTATGGTTACAACCCTACACACCTGATGGGAAGTGAAGATGAGGTAGAAGATGACAGGACACGGGTTCAACAAGGAACATTACGTTACGACAACACTGCCAGATTGGTTTCTACGAGGGCATCGATCGATGGTAGAATCGATTATTGATGGAATATAGTCGGGGGCTACTCTATCTACATCGACCTACATCGATTTGAAAGTCAAACGGTATCCGTCGATCATTTAAAGCTACCAGAGCTGTCGCCTGACTGATCGATGAGTTTGGTCTGGTTGCACCCTAAGGAGGGTCAGTAGATTTGTCAGCTTTTAAGACAAGCTAATTCAGAACTGATAGGACTATTTATGACGATATTCAGGAACTGTAATTTAACTAATGGCGAAGATATAATATTTCATTCTTGGAAAGGCTTAGTTTTAACATTACTACTACGCATTTAGAGCTCAAATCCTGACTACCGTGTCAGAGAAGGCACTAATCCGAGCCTTGCTTGGTGTTAGGATTCAATTAGGACCCGCCTTGAGAACTTCCAACCTTCAAGGGGACATGACCCCACCCCCCAAAATCATGAACAGATGAAGAGTTGAAGCTAGAAAATGATACTTATGATTAAAAATTTAATTGTGACCACCCCAAAATTCAGTTGTGACCCCTTTCAGTTTTACGCATGATAGTTGTAAATATCATTGCTTCGATGATGTCGTGTTCTGTCAGTGTCTTACTCGTATTATTTTTTTTATTTTACTTTATTCGGGAAATAAACAGCACAATTACAATTTAAGCAAAAAAACTTAAGCCAACAAAGTTTCCACTGATATGTAACACTTATGAAGAGAATTATACGTTTTGCATGGTCGATCTTTAAAGTTTTCTATTTTTTCTTTTTGGTAACTTTTTCCATCCGGTTCAAAGCGATGACTACTTAAATAAAAGTAACCTCTATAAATAAAACTTCAAAATTGAAATATTCAGTCAAATCGCTGAGTACCATACTACGTATCAAACTTGCACTTTCTCTATATGGTTGATAAAGATTTGCATGCAAATTACCTTTCATAATAGTAAGCAGTATTCTCGTTCCCCAGTAACAATCATTACAATAATTCAACAAATTAAAATCAATTAGTTCTTCGACCTGTTAATTGCCATATGTTTAAATAGCATTGATAATAATTAATTAACCCTCGACGCAAAAGAGGTGTATGAAATGTGTTTAGAGGGTTATTGGTAATTAGAGCGAAATCTTTTACGGCGACGACGTAAGCATTCTCAAGTCGTGAGAAAACACAATTTTCAGAAAAAATATAGGCAAAAGTATTTTAAAAGGTTTACTTTCGGAAGACACGATTTGGGCACAAATTATTGCAAATGACATCCATCCATCACGTCACCCAAAAAGATTTCGAAAGAATTACCGATAACCCTGTATATCTATAACATTGTGGTTTCCGAAATCTGCTTTAAACTTTAACGATTTTGTAAAATTTAAAGAAGTTTTCTGTAAGGTAATTTTCATGTAATAAGGTCATGAGGTCATTTTCATGTTATCAAAGAGCTTTAATTTTGAGTTTCATGACCATTTCCTACTGAGAATCGGGATCGGGATACTTAATATGCAACTACAATAAAAGCGTAAAGGTTAAAGAAATAATAAGTAGTAAAATATAAGAATTTCTGCAAATGATACGAATTTTTGAGAATCAAACTACACACCTCAAAAGTGCTTATTGTCCGCTAAGGAAGGCTCCGTGCGTTCAAAACAAGATATAAAGTAGCAAAGTGATATTATTTATGTTTTATACGTGACGAGTTTATTTATTTTTGTAAATAAAATGAGTACCAATGTTTCTCAAACTTAGCCCCAAATCACCTAAGTAATCGAGAATTCAACATAGAACAAGAGGGATCTATGCTTTACATCCAGTTATACAACTCCTAGTAATTAATTTCTTTAAAATATCAACAACTATACAACAACACTTCTTTCACAAAATGGTAATGGTATTACAAATCCTAGGCTAATTAATTCGCAAATAAGAAACAAAGCTTTCATTTCCTGACACACACGCGCACACACACACACTCACGCGCACACACACGCAGGAAACGATTCCATGTCGCAAAGACTTAGAACAGATACGCTCTGTCGGAAAGCCTCAAAACTCCAGCTTGCTAATTACAACTACCGTCAAAGTAGTTCGTTAGAGATGAAACAGAGAGGCGCGGAGCGGTGAGCGGCGGGTAAAGCAGCGTCACATAGACAAGAAACGCGGTAAAACCAAAAGTTTGCTACTACTTAATACAAGGCGTCTCAAAACACATGAAGGAAAAGTATCTGGAATAATGTTGATGGAAAATGGAAACCAATAAATTACTGAAAGAAGACTTAATTTTGATTTAAAAGACAGATACTCCACAGACACTAATCGATTGCAGCCTGTGGCTTCAATAATTAGACCATGCATTATTTACAGTATACAGATAATAAATAAATTACATATAAATATTTTTAACATTCACACCACACTTATCATCACCTGGAGAAACCCACTTCCAGACAAAGGAATCCCCCTCACACCACATTATCTAGCCCTAATTGCGCTATAAACTATTTTATTGTAAATAATAAAAAAATAACTTAAATAAACATTGAACTTTAATAAACTTGACGGCCAGTGATGACGTATGGCAGAGACGTGGTCCCTAAGTATGGGCTTAATCAACAAGCATAAAGTCGCTCAGCGGACAATGGAAAGGGCTATGCTCGGAGTTTTCCTGCGGGATCGAATCAGGAATCAAGAAAGTCACCGCATAGCCAGAAGGATTGCAAAGCTGAAGTGGCAATGGGCAGTGCTCATAGCTCGCAGAACAGATGGCCGATGGGGCAGAAAAGTTGTCGAGTGGCGGCCACGTACTGGGAGACGCAGCGTAGGCAGGCCCCCCGTGGAAAACCTTGGGCAGGCCTATGTCCAGCCGTGGACGTCTCCTGGCTCAATTATGATGATGATGAAACTTGATGGCTAAAATGTGTGTTCGTTAAACAAATATCCACCCCACCGGGATTCGAACCCGAGACCTCTGGCATAGAAAGCAATGTTAGTTCTTAGTAAACGTGATTAGTTCCCACTACACCAGCCGGTCGTCAATATCAGCGCCGCTCCACGCTCCGCCCCTATCTAGACAAGACCTAGGCTTTCTGTTTTTAAAACCATTCCCGTTATGATTTAATAGATGAACGCGAAGTGAGGTATTTTAACTATGTTTAAGATATAGTTTTTTAGGACTAATAAGTTGCAAGTTCAAAAAACGAATCCAAGGATTCTCAGAGATCTAGTTGGTGATCTAGGATTGGAGTTCATTATTTTTTCACTTCTTCCTGAAGCATGAAAAATTTTTATGCTTTTTTCACTTACCATCAGGTGATACTGAAAGCAAGTCACTAGCCACAGTCAAGAAATTTAAATATAAAAACGAAGAAAAATATTTACAAAGTTTTAGGTTTAGAATGTTTTTATAAAAATAAATCTTAGAGCCACACAGCAGGCTCCGAACCGAAATAAATCCCTCTCGAGTTTCTAAAGCTATCATCGAAAAACTATTTTAAAAAAATCGAATATGAATATTTTGTTATTGTTGACAAACTACAAAACACTTCAAATTACAACGTAAAGATAAACCGACCAGAACCCACCTGAATCTCCGACTCAACCCAAAGATCTGAAAGAATAAAACTTCAAGTACTCCACAAAAAAAACCTCTTTCCACTATCAAGAGATTAACACAAAGACCATAGGCAATAGTTACAAGTGGGCGGCGCGAGCGGCGCAATCAAACGCGGCACAGATCAAAGGACCGGCTAATGGCTTTTTAAGGGGAGGGGGTTTCAAGTACGCGCAGAATACTTAATAGTACTTATGTAGGATCGTACGTCTGTGCCACTGTGCTTGTCTCCGGGGTCGATGATAACGGATTGTCACCTGGATTCTGCCTGGATGGGGCCTTATTTAAAGCATGCGGGTTTTTGAATTAGCAAGTTTGAATCGGGCCTTTGAAATTGGTTTGATGTTAATGAAATCTGAAGTTCAAATTTTCAGTTTGCGTGGAGACTTCATGATAAGCCTTTCTTAGATTCGAGAGATAGCGTATTTGTTACCTACGGAATTAAATGATTTGTGTTCATGAATATGTTTTTTTTTTCAGTGGCGACAAAACCCGATTAACCTCAGTCTCACCTGACGGTTAGTGAAAATGAGGTCGAAGGAAGACAGCACACGGTTTTAGAAAGAAACAGCAGTGCTAGCACGGATCTTTTGTCGATCGTAAGTTTACGAATGCTCGTATAGTATGGAGTCGGTTGCAAGTTTTTAGTAACAATGTAATTTTTTATTTTACAGTTATTTAAGAATAGAACCTGTTAACAAACATTCAAAATTAACAAGGAACACATTTATTTAAGCTGACCGTGCGGCAATGGATAGATTTCAATTATTGCTTGCAAAACCGTCTCCATACTATACGAGCATTCGTAAACTTACGATCGACAAAAGACCCGTGCTAGCACTGCAGGCTCGTCATAAAATGTTGCCGGAATATATTACTATCACTGGAGCGATGATATTTGCCGGCAGGTTTTATATGAAGAGTGGTGGTTAAGCAGGGGAATCTGAAGGGGTTCGACCACCATTGCAATTTGAAATGTACTGGTATGACGACCGGCTGTTGTAGTGGTAACATACATTGCCTTCTATGCCAGAGGTCCTGGGTTCAAATCCCGGCGGCGGCGGATATTTGTGTAATGAACACAGATATTAGCCGTCAAGTCATGGATTTTTATATGTTTATTTAAGTTTATTCTAATAAAAAATATGTATTTATTCAATATGTTTGTTTATATATTTCTTAAGTATATCAGTTATATAGTATCCATAGCACAAGTTCTTTAAGAAACTTAATTTGGGCTAGATAATGTTGTGTGAGTGTCAGAAATATTTATTTATTGATGTGTATAATAAGACTAAAATTATGTTAACCAAATTGCAAAGCGAGTGATAAGGTGCGAAGCGTGCGGTCTGAACATAGGTACATAAGGCAGCAGATCAAACGTTTCAAACCTATCAAATTTCCCCAACTAATTTATAACTTCATGTCGAGGGCATAGAGTTCAGATTCAATTACAATTCTTTGACATGTTTGGAACGCTTGACCAAGCGCTCGAATAGAATAGATGGTAAATGTACAGAAGGCAGAGTTGGTAAGGTTATAACACGAGGTAACCTCCTTCCAGGTTCAAAGTGACTGAGATTACACAATTAGCGGTCTTATCGCTGGGCAGTGATTTCTACCAGACAACCATGGCTTTATAGCCTTATATTTATAGCCTCGGTTTACTCTAGTAGTAGTCGGAATTACTCTATTTACTCTGAGCGTAGGTAAGCCACGCACCTTGCGTAGTAAAATATTGCTTCATAATAATAATAGGTACTTGTTACAAAATGTAGAGTTAGGAGAAGAAAAAAAATATGTTCTTAATTTTTGTGTTATCTATCAAGATTTGTAAAAAGTCGTAGAACAAATGTTGTTGGGATTAATGTGGAGAAGCTGCCCGCAAGGGGTGATGCGTCAATTAAAATTAGCCCTGTATATCGAAAGAAATATTTTTAACATACAAAAAGAAAAGGACGTTGTTCCTCCACAGTGGAAATTGAATGTGAGGACTAAATTGGAACATGTCCATCCATGAGCAGCCTATATTCACTCGAAACTTTAAAATACTTTTGACTGTACTTTTACGTGACAATAGTGCTCAGGAAAACAGCTGCAGGCACTCCGTTCCACACCTTGCCAATCCGTGCCGAAGAGGAGGCGTTGAAGCGATTTGTTTGAATTTTTGTGTAAATCCACTATGTTATATGGGGCTGATAAACTTAGAAAGATTATATGCTATTCATCTTATAAAATCATACGTTCTCAAAAATGACGCCACTAAAACCAAAGCTACAACTAAATAAAACATCATTTACTTCTGTAGCTCTCTGTACCGACGTGTTTAAAAGCCAAGGTGCAAGAAGATAAGTTTCATTGAAGCCAGTCCTCGCCGCTCGCTGTGTTTGTCTGCAGAAATTAGCTGAGACGTTTGTAAGACGCCGCCAGCAACGCAGTGACGTATTCTGGATGCTGAGCATTTGATTTTAAACATACCAATATTAGAAGTGCGAAAAAACAAGATTTCATCTTCATACATTTTGGCCCATATGTGTACCGCGAGATACACATATGGGCCAAAATGTATGAAGATGAAATCATAAACATAAGGCATAAACCAAGGAACTTTAAAATATAGGATTTATTTACCTATTCATGATTATATGCAGTGAAATAAATAAACTAAAGTTGTAAAACATAGGCATTTTATTGGCATGGATAGCAGTCTTTTTACTGCATGGTACAGCAATATGGCTTGTGTACACAGCCACGAGTAAGATTTTTTTTCTCAGTTTAAAGTTCAGCTTAGATCTAAGCTGTTAATACAGTTTTCTTTAGTGGAATCAAAGGTATTATAAGCCGTAATCACCTCGGTAAATCAGATGGGCCACTTATACGGGGATCCTTGTATGAAATGTATTGATGTATTTGTAGCGACATCTAGCGACGCTACACTGTAACTACGATGATGACGACACGACGTATTTCCTAGATCGTACCAACTGGATTGATGTGTGTACCTCAGTCACGGCACAACGATAGAACGGACCTTAATAAAATTTTGTTTAGAGGTTATTTATAGTCTAGATAACAAAGCCTACTTCTTGTCCCAAAAATTAATGGTTCATACAGGCTGGATTTGTTTGAAGAAATATTTTTAGTTCTTACTCTTACACTAGATGTCGCAGTATGTATTTAAAAACTTTGTCATTCAAAAATTTACGTTTCAAGCAATTATTGAATTCTCAAACTAACTTATCTAGACAAGTCTGCTTTATTATAAAAGGCTAGGTAAAATTGTCATAAGTATTTTTAATGCATTGTTTTTATTATACAATACCGAATGTATAGTTAAATGGCAGATGTGATAAAATACAGCGCTAAGGTATCGCATTGTCTTAAAGTATAAATTGTAGATTGTATAACTTCGTTGGTAAATAATCATTCAGATCTAAGAAAGTTTATATCTATCAAGTAACTACTTATTTGGATTAAAGCCATATCAGTTTTTTCCATTTTATATCTATATCTACTAATACAGTAAAACTAAAATTTGTTTGTTTGTTTAACTCGCTTAACTTAGAAACAGTATCGGAGACCGCAAGCAATTGCTAGTTAAAGTACCTAGAGCAAAGCGGAATGAAACCGATAATGTTAGTACTAAATTTAATTATAGATGTCGCTAGATACCTTTTAATTGATGAACTCTATTTGTAATCAAATTGATCTTGAAATATTTCAGCGAAAGAATACAACTAGATACTTAAAAAAACGAATTTTGGGTAAATACCTCACAAATAACTACACTCGAGAGCAAAGAATTAGGGTCGGAGACAAAACTCATGATATCTCTCAAACTATAAACGTTAGCTTATTCAAATAAAAAGTAATAGGAAGCCTCTTTAATGCCAAATATAAAAAGTACATGTAAGTAATATCTTTTCTTAAGAAATGACATAAAAAAAGAAAAAACAAAAGTTATGATTTATTTTGAAAATTGAACTAAGAATTCAAATCATTTGTATCGATTTTGTTTGTTTTCTGTCACAAAAAAATGTTATAAAAGGGTTTCCTGGTGTACAATATTCATGATGAAAGTACAAATCATGTCGCTCACATCTGAAGAATGTACAAGAATCCTCACTATGCTGGAAGACGGGCGTAGTCAGCGTGATACAGCCAGGATGGTCGGCGTATCGTTATCTACGGTACAACGTGTTCTCCGACGGTTCCAGGAAATTGGGTCAAACCTTCGCCGGCCAGGAACAGGCAGAAGAAGATGCACAACAGCTCGTGGTGATCGATACTTAGTCACAACAATGCTTAGAAATCGATTTCCCACGGGTGTTGAACAAAGAAATCAATTTGTACGTCTTGGAGGAAGCAACCCAAGTGCGTGGACAGTAAGGCGACTTCTTGCCAAAGTTAATTTGAAGCCATCAAGACCAGCAAATGGTCCCAAACTTGAACGGGAGCATCGTATTGCGAGACAGAGTTATGCACGTGAGTACTTGAATTGGACTCTAGAGGATTGGTCAAGAGTTTTGTTTACAGACGAGTCCAGATTCATGCTGTATAAGCACGACGGTAGACACAGAGTGTACAGAAGACCAGGAGAACGGTTTCAACAAGCGCGCATTAAAGAAAAAGTTGCATACGGAGGAGGATCCGTGCATGTTTGGGCTGGAATATCTGCAGAGAGCCGTACGGAGCTAGTCCTGATAGAAAATGGAACGTTGACCGCGAGAAGATACGTAGAAGAAAACCTAAATGAGTATGTTGGTCCGTCTATGGCCAATATGGGCGAGAATCCTGTGTTTATGCACGATAACGCCCGTCCCCATACTTCGGCTATAGTGACTGATTACCTTCAAGAGGTCGGTATCACGCGCATGGAATGGCCTGCTCGCAGCCCAGATCTGAACCCCATCGAACATGCCTGGGACGAGCTCGGACGGCGTGTAAAGCACAAAATACCTCCTCCAATTACACTTCATGATTTTAAATTAGCACTGGTAGAAGAATGGGGGAATATACCGCAGAACTGACTTAGAAACCTGGTGTACAGCATGCCAAATCGGATAACATCCATCCTGAGATCACGTGGAGGTAATACAGGGAACTGAAATTTGTGAAAATCATATTCTCGTACCAGAAAAGTCATAAATGTAATTGTGATCATCAAGTGTAATTCGTGCATTTTTATTTTATTTTTTTTTATTAATAATAAAATCACTTAAATAACAATTTTCAAATTTTATTTATGTTTTAATTAATGGTCTATTTGACAGTTTTTAATTCATCAAGCTAGCATTTATATTTTGCGAGATATCATGAGTTTTGTCACTGACCCTAATTCTTTGCTCTCGAGTGTAGTTCTTATTTTTTTAATTCAAGAAAATACTTAGTTGGGTATTCGTATTTCTTAGTATTTCCCAAATTTTCCAGATCTATTACTAAAAGAAAGAATTTTTTTAATGTAATGTCCTCTGTGATTAGTTCCCACTACACTAGCCGGTCGTCAATATCAGCGCCGCTCCACGCTCCGCCCCTATCTAGACAAGACCTAGGCTTTCTGTTTTTAAAACCATTCCCGTTATGATTTAATAGATGAACGCGAAGTGAGGTATTTTAACTATGTTTAAGATATAGTTTTTTTAGGACTAATAAGTTGCAAGTTCAAAAACGAATCCAAGGATTCTCAGAGATCTAGTTGGTGATCTAGGATTGGAGTAATTTCAAATTCATTATTTTTTCACTTTGTCCTGAAGCATGAAACATTTTCATGCTTTTTTCACTTACCATCAGGTGATACTGAAAGCAAGTTATTTTTGTAAATAAAATGAGTACCAATGTTTACCAAACTTAGCCCCAAATCACCTAAGTAATCGAGAATCAATATATATAAAACTGTTCCGTTACTGACTGAGTGACTGATTGACTGAGTGACTGACAGACAACGTACAGCCGTAACTACTGGGTGTAGAGAGCTGAAATTTGGAACATACATTTTTTAGGGGATGTAGGGGTGCATTAAGGAAGGAATTCCCGAAATTCCCACGGGAACGGGAAATAGAGAACTTTTTAGTTTGTATGAAAAATCTTATTCCTTGAGTGCACCGATGTGAAACTTGGTGTAAAGGTTTTACAATGTGTGTCTGGTTGTGTTATGAAAGGAATTTCCGAAATTCCCACGGGAACGGGAAATATATGATGTTTTAGTTTGTATGAAAAAATCCCATCCCTTGAGTGCACGGATGTGATACTTGATATAAAGGTTCCTCAACAAGTGTGTGTTTGTATTATGGAAGGAATTCCCGAAATTCCCACGGGAAGGCGTTGGACTTTTTAGTTTCTATGAAAAATCTTATTCCTTCAGTGCACGGATATGATAGAATAGAATAGAATAGAATTCGTTTATTGCAATAAAACACACAAAAATTACAAGTAAAGTTTGAAAAACAATAAAGAAACATAAAAAAATAAAACTTGGCATAAAGGTTCTCCAAAAAATGACTGGTTGTGTTATGAAAGCAATTCCTTAAATTCCCACGGGAACGGGAAATATATGATGTTTTAGTTTGTATGAAAAAATCTTATTCCTTGAGTGCGCGGATGTGATGCTTGGTATAAAGGTTCCTCAATAAGTGTCGGTTTGTATTTTGTAAGGAATTCCCGAAATTCCCACGGGAAGGGGTTGGACTTTTTAGTTTGTATGAAAAATCTTATTCCTTGAGTGCATGGTTGTGATACTTGGCATGAAGGTTCTTCAAAGAGTGACTGGTTGTGCTATGAAAGGAATTCCCGAAATTCCCACGGGAACGGGAAATGTATAATTTATAGTTTGTATGAAAAAATAAATTCCATGAGTGCACAGTTGTGATACTTAGTATAAAGGTTCCCCAGTGAGTAAATGTTAGTGTTGTGAAAGAAGTTCCCGCCACTCCCACGGGAACACGAAATATTGGACTTTTTAGTTTGTATGAACAATTATTTCTTCAGTGCGTAGATGTAATACTTGATATAAAAGTTCTTCAATGGCTGGTTGTGTTAAATATAAACAATATTTATGCGCGTACGAAGTTGCGGGCAAAAGCTAGTTTAACATAAAACAAGAGGGATCTATGCTTTACATCCAGTTATACATCCAACTCCTAGTAATTAATTTCTTTAAAATATCAACAACTATACAACAACACTTCTTTCACAAAATGGTACTTTAATTACAAATCCTAGGCTAATTAATTCGCAAATAAGAAACAAAGCTTTCATTTCCTGACACACACTGCCCGAGACCTCTGGGCAGTGTGAAATGTAAATATGAAAACCAAAAAAATAATTTAAAGAGGATTAGAATGTTTTTATAAAAATAAATCTTAGAGCCACATAGCGGGCTCCGAACCGAAATAAATCCCTCTCGTGTTTCTAAAGCTATCATCGAAAAACTATATTTTAAAAATCGAATATGAATGTTTTGTTCTTGTTGACAAACTACAAAACACTTCAAATTACAACGTAAAGATAAACCGACCAGAACCCACCTGAATCTCCACCTCAACCCAAAGATCTGAAAGAATAAAACTTCAAGTACTCCACAAAAAAAACCTCTTTCCACTATCAAGAGATTAACACAAAGACCATAGGCAATAGTTACAAGTGGGCGGCGCGAGCGGCGCAATCAAACGCGGCACAGATCAAAGGACCGGCTAATGGCTTTTTAAGGGGAGGGGGTTTCAAGTACGCGCAGAATACTTAATAGTACTTATGTAGGATCGTACGTCTGTGCCACTGTGCTTGTCTCCGGGGTCGATGGTAACGGATTGTCACCTGGATTCTGCCTGGATGGGGCCTTATTTAAAGCATGCGGGTTTTGAATTAGCAAGTTTGAATCAGGCCTATGAAATAGGTTTGATGTTAATGAAATCTGAAGTTCAAATTTTCAGTTTGCGTGGAGACTTAATGATAAGCCTTTCTTAGATTCGAGAGATAGCGTATTCGATACCTACGGAATGAAATAATTTCTGTTCATGAATATGTTTTTTTTTAAATGGCGACAAAACCCGATTAACCTCAAGCTCACCTGACGGTAAGTGAAAATGGGGTCGAAGAAAGACAACACATGGTTATGGAAAGAAGCAGGCTCCTCATAAAATGTTGCCGGAATATATTACTATCACTGGAGCGATGATATTTGCCGGCAGGTTTTTTGGAAGAGTGGTCGTTAAGCAGGCGAATCTGAAGGGGTCCGACCACCATTGCAATTTGAAATGTACTGGTATGACGACCGGCTGGTGTAGTGGTAACATACATTGCCTTCTATGCCAGAGGTCCTGGGTTCGAATCCCGGCGACGGCAGATATCGGTGTGTTGAACACAGATATTAGCCGTCAAGTCATGGATGTTTATATGTTTATTGAAGTTTATTCTAATAAAAAATATGTATTTATTCAATATGTATGTTTATATATTTCTTAAGTGTATCAGTTATCTAGTATCCATAGCACAAGTTCTTTAAGAAACTTAATTTGGGCTAGATAATGTTGTGTTAGTGTCAGAAATATTTATTGTATAATAAGACTAAAATTATGTTAACCAAATTGCAAAGCGAGTGATAAGGTGCGAGGCGTGCGCTGGGCGGGCGCGTGTGGTCTGAACATAGGTACATAAGGCAGCAGATCAAAGGTTTCAAACCTATCAAATTTCCCCAACCAATTTTTAACTTCATGTCGAGGGCATAGAGTTTAGTTTCAATTACAATTTTTTGACATGTTTGGAACGCTTGACCAAGCGCTCGAATAGAATAGATGGTAAATGTACAGAAGGCAGCAGGTCTGCTCTATTCTCTCAGGTTAACCTGTAGTTCCTCTAGAGTTGCAGAAGTAGAGTTGGTAAGGTTATAACACCAGGTAACCCCCATCCAGGTTCAAAGTGACTGAGATTACACAATTGGCGGTCTTATCGCTGGGCAGTGATTTCTACCAGACAACCATGGCTTTATAGCCTTATATTTATAGCCTCGGTTTACTCTAGTAGTAGTCGGAGTTACCCTATTTACTCTGAGCGTAGGTATGCCACGCACCTTGCGTAGTAAAATATTGCTTCATAATAATAATAGGTACTTATTACAAAATATAGAGTTAGGAGAAGAAAAAATATGTTCTAAATTTTTGTGTTATTTATCAAGATTTGTAAAAAGTCGTAGAACAAATGTTGTTGGGATTGATGTGGAGAAGCAAGGGGTGATGCGTCAATTAAAATTAGCCCTGTATATCGAAAGAAATATTTTTAACATACAAAAAGAAAAGGAAGTTGTTCCTCCACAGACTAAATTGGAAGACGTCCATCCATGAGCAGCCTATATTCACTCGAAACTTTAAAATAATTGACTGTACTTTTACGTGCCAATAGTGCTCAGGAAAACAGCTGCAGGCACTCCGTTCCACACCTTGCCATTCCGTGCCGAAGAGGAGGCGTTGAAGCGCTTTGTTTAAATTTTTGCGTCAATCCACTATGTTATAATAATAATAATAAATCATTTATTTCAGGTAATTTACACCCATCACAATTTGAAATTTACAAACATATAGTATCACACACATAAACTGATTTAAATAAAATCATATAAATTCTAATATTTAAGTCTTAATAACAGTCGTAGGTAATAAAATTCTATGTCAGTTTCACAAACAAAATAATGATAGTAATATATACAAATGTCAGTCATGTTTAAAAATTATTAGCAATAAGAAAAAAATATAATAATAAAGAATAATAATATTAACAGAATGTCAGTAAGTTTCAGAATGTCAGTATTGTCTAGTTGGTAATGGTACAGTTAAATGTCTGAAGTGTGCTGGATAACAGGGCAGTCCATCCTGTCAGCAATCATAGTCAGGACGGCGTTGGAGCTGGCCCGCACTCTGCGCATGAAGGAGGCGGATCGTGTAGGCATGGTTGCGTGGAAGCAGGCGGTTCGATTCTCCGCAAACATAAATTTGGGGTTGATAAACTTAGAGAGATTATATGCTATTCATCCCATAAAATCATACGCTCTCAAAAATGACGCCACCAGAACCAAAGCTACAACTAAATAAAACATCACTTCTGTTGCTCTCTGTACCGACGTGTTTAAAAGCCAAGGTGCAAGAAGATAAGTTTCATTGAAGCCAGTCCTCTCCGCTCGCTGTGTTTGTCTGCAGAAATTAGCTGAGACGTTTGTAAGACGCCGCCAGCAGCGCAGTGACGTATTCTGGATGCTGAGCATTTGATTTTAAACATACCACATATTAGTGCGAAAAAACAAGATTTCATCTTCATACATTTTGGCCCATATGTGTACCGCGAGATACATGGGCACCAAATTGTAGAGCATAAGGCATAAACCAAGGAACTGTAAAATATAGGATGTATTTAACTATTCATGATTATATGCAGTAAAATAAATAAACTAAAGTTGTAAAACATAGGCATTTTATTGGCATGGATAGCATTCTTTTTATATACAACGTGTAACAAAATGGAGAGATAAAACTTAAGGGTTAGCTTCTATACCATACGTAGAATATACAGTAAAAGAATAAGCATGATCAGTGCTGGTATAGACTTTCATACAAACTTATTTAATTATTTTAAAATAAAATATTTTGACAACCCTAGTCAACCTAATAAGCTAAAACAAGACTTGTGCCGCAGTCAGTGACCTTATGACCTTTCCCGCACCGGCTGAACTTTGCAGTATCTGTCTTAGTTACCCATCACTTTATTTTTACGCCATCTGTTATCGAATAAATTTCATCAAAAGCCATCAGCTGTTTTTAGGGTTGACACTTAGATATTTTGATGTAAACTTTGAACTTGTTTTTCGGCCGAACCGTAAGGATAACAAATTTATGTTACTGTTACTTATAAACTACATCACCAAACATACAATCCCCTTAAGTATTATCTCTTCATTATGTTACACGTTGTATATATAATATTATTATTATTATATATGTTTTTTGATTTTCTCCTTTTTCAAGGGCTTTGCTTTATCATGCGGGTTTAAACCAAGCAAGATAAAGATAAGGATTATTTATTATTATTCTTTTTACTACATGGTACAGCAATATGGCTTGTATACAAAGCCACGAGTAAGATTTTTTTCTCAGTTTAAAGTTCAGCTTAGATCTAAGCTGTTAATACAGTTTTCTTTAATGGAATCAAAGGTATTATAAACCGCTAAGTGTACCTCGGTACTTCAATACGGGGATCCTTGTATAATAATAATATATATAATATAATATAATAATAAATTGTTTATTTCGGATAACAGGAATACAGATATCAGTATGAAATATGATAATTGTATAAAATGTATTGATGTATTTGTAGCGACATCTAGCGACGCTACACTGTAACTACGTTGATGACGACATGACGTATTTCCTAGATCATGCCAGTTCCTTCAGATTGATGTGTGAACCTCAATCACGGCACAACGGATTTTGTTTAGAGGTTATTTATAGTCTAGATCACAAAGACTACTTCTTATCCAAAAAATTAATGGTTCATATGGGCTGGATTTGTTAGAAGAAATATTTTTTAGTTCTTACTCTTACACTAGATGTCGCAGTATGTATTTAAAAACTTTGTCATTCAAAAATTCACGTTTCAAGCAATTATTGAATTCTCAAACTAACTTGATAAAGACAAGTCTGCTTTATTATAATAGGCTAGGTAAAATTGTCATAAGTATGCATTGTTTTTATTATACAATACCGAATGTATAGTTAAATGGCAGATGTGATAAAATACAGCGCATTGTCTTAAAGTATAAATTGTAGATTGTATAATTTCGTTGATAAATAATCATTCAGAACGGATCATTCAATTATATCTTAGAAAGTTTATATCTATCAAGTAACTTATAACTACTTAAGTATTTGGATTAAAGCCATATAAGTTTTTTCCATTTTATATCTATACCTACTAATACAGTAAAACTAAAATTTGTTTGTTTG
Organism: Stenoptilia bipunctidactyla; assembly: GCA_944452665.1. NCBI lineage: Eukaryota > Metazoa > Arthropoda > Insecta > Lepidoptera > Pterophoridae > Stenoptilia > Stenoptilia bipunctidactyla. Next base: position 1,597,911 of record OX101738.1, on the reverse strand, counting down.
TTTAACTCGCTAAACTTAGAAACAGTATCGGAGACCGCGGGCAATTTCTAATTAAAGTACCTAGAGCAAAGCGGAATGAAACCGATAATGTTAGTACTAATTTTAATTTTAGATGTCGCTAGATACCTTTTAATTGATGAACTCTATTTGTAATCAAATTGATCTTGAAATAATTCAGCGAAAGAATACAACTACTTATAAAACGAATTTTGGGTAAATACCTCACAAATTAATAGTTCTTATTTTTTTAAATTCAAGAATATACTTAGTTGGGTATTCGTATTTCTTAGTATTTCCCAAATTTTCCAGATCTATTACTAAAAGAAAGAACTTTTTTTATTGAAATTGAAGTTTTTTGTGTTCGTCGTTTTGTTGTCGCGAGTGGCCTGTCTTGCTGACTCGAAACTGGAAAATTAAATATAGCAACACAATAGTAATACAAAATTAACAAAATCATTATAAGGATCATAAAAATAAATAAATAAAAGACCTAACCTAAACCTAAAGACCGGAAATACACAATGAAATCTAAAAAATATAGTGTAATGAACACTATTACCCGACTACGTCGAAGCAAAAAGAAGGGTTATGATTTTTACCTGTAGGAATGGATGTTCATCTGTTCCCTCATAACTTCTAAACAACTAGTAAATATAATTAGACAAATAAAGTATCCCGTGCTTCGGAGGGCACGTTAAGCCGTCGGTCCCGGGTGCTGTATCCATGTATCCAGTAGTCGTTAGGGTTTGTCAGAAGCCATTTCGGCACCCTGAAATATCTGACATCCATCACCCAGCACTGGGCCAGCTTGGTGGATTACGGCCTAAACCTTCTCGTCACCCAGAGGAGAGACTCATAGCCCTGCAGAGGGCTCATTACACGGAGTTGTGATGATGATGATGATGATGAATAAGGTATTGTTGGAAGCCTCTTGATTGTCCGCTGGTTATGACGTAACGTTAAATTAACTGCAGCGCCCTCTAAAGGGGGCTTAAAGTCAAGGAATGAAAAAAAAATTTGACGGTTTCGTGTGGGATATCAAAATAAAAGAGCTTTGGTAGCACAGTTCAAATATCTAAACACTATTACTCCAAATCAAGTGAAAAAACTAAAGTTTACAAACTAAAACCCGACTACTAATTAAAAACACGCTTCAAAATGTAGGTAGGTACGAAATAGGAAATAGTATTTTTATACGTTACTAGCTGACCCGGCAAACGTTGTTTTGCCATATAAAAAAAAAATAGATGTTGGCCGATTCTCATAGATACCGGATAAGCACAAAAAAATTCATCAAAATCGGTCAAGCCGTTTCGGAGGAGTATGGCAACGAAAACTGTGACACGAGAATTTTATATATTAGATACATATAGAGATATATGTTCAAAGGATAGTCGTGGTAGTAACAAAATAGATTCATTACCTATAATAATAAAATAAAATCAAAGTGGCATACGATCATGGCTATCCTTTCAACATATCTCTATCATTATTACGTATAAAAATACATAAATATTTCAGCGCAGAATATTTTCTTGTCTTAAAACTTTTTGTTTCATCCTTTTTTTATTGTCCAACTAGCTGCTGCCCGCGACGTCGTCTGCGTGAACGCTATGCAGCACCAAACGCACCTACGATTATAACACTGCTAGCGTGTTAATATGTAGCCTATATGTTGACCCGACTTCTTAACTATCTTCATGCCAAATTTGAAGTAAATCCATGCAGTACTTTTTGAGTTTATCCCGGAAAGACAAACAGACAAACAGACAAACAGACAAACAGACAAAAATTCTAAAAACTATATTTTTTGTTTCTGTTTCGATTGTAGATCATACCCCAAGTATTCTTTTAAAAAAATATTCAATGTACAGTTTTGACTTTCCTACCATTTTATATGTGTATAGATTTCCATCTCCGAGTACAGAATAACCCGTGTAAGTTAAGAAGCCGCGGGCGCGACCCACATCCTTTCACTACATTTGCAACATCTCTATTTACCATCGCAATTGCGAAAAGATACCGCTTTCAAATGGCAGACATGTCTGAGCCATGGACGCCATTTTTGTTAAGATGATATTTTTTATTTTTAAAAAATAGAGATGAAGACGTCTAATCAGTTTGTAGTGATTGTAGGCTTAATGAATGCTTTCTGAAGTGATCATGACTCAAGAACAGATGAACTGTAATTTTTCATAGAGAACTATCAAAATCTATACTTAGATAAGTAGCGTTTTATGCATCACTATAAAAATAAAACTCCTAACGAAATTTAGTACCTACTATCCAAGCAACTGAATCATGACGCTAATTCGTTTGAAACTGTCAAACTTGTAAGATCTATCGCGCATAATGCACTTAGGACATTTTAGATACTGCACGAATTCAGTAATCGGTATGTCAGTGTCGAATGGAATGATAACAAGTTCTTCACCAAAAGCCAATAGTTCACTAATTCTAGATTTTTCAGCGACTAAATTACCTTTGTTTTGTTGCCGCTATATTATACCTTGAGGTGAGTACATTACAATATACAACTCTCCCTCCGCCTTCGGATTCGGCTTCAACCCCTCCCCCCTTGAAATGTATCCCGTTTTTCAGTTTATTTAAAATTTCAGGAAAACTGTATAAGCTAAGACGAAACTGTCAAAGGCTGAATTATTCATTAATAAATTCCCAACAAATAAGTCCCAACATTAATTTTGATAGGATTAATGGTTTCAAAGATGTGGTGGGTCAAATTTGATTGTCGCTACCTAATATTACACTAACTACTTGGTGCCACTTTTGACCCTTCAATAACCCAAAACCTTTTTAACGTAAACACATAAAACTACGTACCTATGTTTAATGATATCCATAAAGACATGAAGAAGCCCAAATTTCATGAAGCTAGCTCAAACGGTGAACTAGCAAAACGGACTGACTGACTGACATATATTACCTAAAACTTTTTTTTTTTTATAAGTGACTAAACCCGCGTTTGACCTCAATCTCACCTGATGGTAAGTGACGATGAGGTCGAAGATGAAAGCACACGGGTTTAGGAAGGAACTGGCTCTTTATACAATATTGCCGGAACACATTACCGCCGGAGCGGTAACATTTGGCGGCAGACTTTATATAAAGGGTGGTCGCTAGCCAGGCGGACCCAGAAGGGATCCTACCACCAAGCAAAGTCAACTTTTAGTCAACTTTAGCGCATTATATCTTAGAAACTATAACTTCTATTGAAATAATTGATCGAACTTATCTGTAGGGAATTTATTAATGAATAATTTTACCCTCAAACATTTTGTCCTAGCTCATATAGTTTTCCTGAAAATTGGAAAAAAAAAAATGTGACACTTTACAAGGGGGGGGGGGAGAAGCCGAACCCGTTTTTATTTTATTTAAAAACAAGCTTATGGTACTCTATTACACTTATATGATGTGTGGTTTAAAGGATCGCAGTACTTTGCCTTCCACCCTATATAGCGGCAACAAAACAAAGGTAAAAATTTTGCCGCTTTCTCCATACATCGAAATCTAGAATGAATGTACTACAAGGAAACCTATCTTCAAGCAAATTTCGAATTACTAGCATTTAGACGATTTGGAAAAATGAGCTTGTTGCCTCTACAATGTTTACATATTGCCATACTTTGAAAAATAAACTTTAGAACATTATTTATTTCATTTTGGAATCTCAATAAAAATTACGATTTTAGTAGAATTGTCTCTTTAGAAAGACTGTATGAAAAGTGAAGAAAAATAAGCAGATTTTTTACAAACCTTTAAAATTACCAGCATTTCTAGATATCTACGTGTAGATCCCTTATAAAGAAAGTAGTGGTGAAGAGTATGACGAGGAAAACCATTTATCATAAAAACATGATTTTAATTTCATGTCACTTTATGTTTTAATACATTTTCTTGCTGAATAATATATTTATATATTTGACCCTGTGTTTTTGTACCACTAACGTTTTTCTCAAAGTTTACGCGACAAACCTGTTGTAGTAAATAATTTCTGTTTACAAACTTGAAAATAACTAAAAAAGCCTTGTCGAACTGTAAGTTAATTTTAAATGACACCAGAATAAGTTGCCATATAAAAAGTTTTCAAAAACCCCCATTGTCTACTTTCGTTAGCCAGACTCTATTACCGCTATTATTTCAAAACTGTTTTATTTCCTTTTAAATACTTACTTATTTATTTTTAACGATGATGAATTCGTATAAACTTCGAGTGAATAAATGAAAGACCCACACATAAGTGTCTAACATTGCCGGCAAAGATCTAGTTATTATGTCGACCACTTTGGCGATGGGGCAAACCTCAGACACTGGCCCCAGACGCCAGTGGTTGCAGGTTCGATTCCCGCACGGAACAAAAAAATAAATTTAGAGTAATTGGGTGTTTATCTTTTTATGTCTTTTATTTGTTGTTTACCTTTTTTGTTTTATATTCTAGGTTCCCTCTAGTTCACTACATGGTATCCCATAACACAAGCTATGCTTACTTTGGGGCTATGTAAGTAGTTGGTGTGTGTGTCTGGAGATTTTACTTATTTATTAATTTATAAATTCTTCTTTCCATTAAAATCAAAACAACTCGAGCGGAAATGAAATATTGACAGTCAATAAGTACATATCGAAACTTGATAAAAAATCTAGCAATTTTCAATCAAATTCCTCATTTTATCAGTAGCGACGTGCGCACCCCTGTTGACTTTAGTCGACAATTTCCGATGTCAAATAAGGCGCATTCCGCACAATTTGCGCCTAATTGCTACGAACTACTCCTTGGGGGTTCCCCTACATAGGGTCTTAGGGTGTGAATCGATATTATTGCAGTAGAAAGAAAATAAATATTTGTTTTGACTTGGTCAAGCTAAATTGCACTTTATTAGCTAGTCTGCCCATTATTTATTATCATGATTTATATCAATCATATAAAAAGCATTATGCTCTGAACTGATTGCTATAAAAAAAATATATTAATGCTATTTAAAAAGAAAGTAAAATAAAAGAGAAAAAAAAAAGAAAGTGCGTAGGCCGGGAATCGAACCCGGATCAACTGCTTGGAAGGCAACTATGCTGACCATTACACCACCAACGCTTGTCTACATTAATCGAAATTAGAAAACCAAAGACAAGGCCATGTTTTATTACTGTTATATTCATGTTTTATTCATGTTATATAATGTTGTTGATAGTGGATTTGTGCTATATCGAATCAAAATTTTTATTCCGAGATATTTTTATAACATAATAGAAATAAAGTTTTGGTTGTGTTATAAATATGTTGTGATTTAAATCTAGGTGCAAGCATTAAAATATCGAAATCGACTATTACCTATTTGTCAATGGGTTGTCTACATATAAATAAGTACCTACAAAAAAATGATTGTGATGGCTTCAGCGTATTTAAGTAAAATAAAATAACAGTGAATACAGCCACGTTTGACATCGTTGTCACCTGAAATTACCTAAGGGAAGATGAGGTCGATTTTGACAACACAAGAGCTTAAAAACGAACCGGCTCTTCATAAATAATTTTGCCGACCACATTAGGCTGCAAACTAGACGGCAGCGACAGCGACCGTGCGGGCAGCGATTTCCACGACACGATAGAAAGTATTGAGTTTGTATGAAACCGCGACCAATCGCTCTCACGCCCGCTGGCGTCGAGTACGGGCAGATTCCCCGCGTCGCTGCCCGCGCCGTCCAGTTTGCAGCCTTACAAAATGCAACTATACATATAAATGGAACAGCATAATGGTAGAGCGGTGATATATATATGTCGGAAAACGAACAAACAAAACGTAAAAGAAGCGTTACTCATAAAACACGATAGAATTAATCATTGGACAGTTACTTAGTACCGAGTCTGTGGGCTTGGGTATAACCCTGGCTAAATCACAACAAAATCTTAATTCGCGAGTCCGTTCCGTCAGTTACTTTACAGTTACAATGCCAACTCAATTAATACCGAGCTACTATCGACCGTCAGTCCGAGATACGTCCGCGCACCTAGCCGTCCTAACCGTATCTGCGTCACTTGCCATCATCCTACTTCAAGATATAACCTATGGCGCTGCAATCGAATGTCAGTCAGTCATTGCATTTAGCGCCCTCTTTAACAGTGCTACCAACATACTTCCGTTAACATGAAGTCATACTACCATCTTAATATCGCCAACTTATCGTTAGCTCCGACACGGCCATCCTGCGATGGAGCACGTCCTCGTGTGATATTCTGAAACAATCATACCAAAGTGGCGGCTCGGCCACTCCTGACAATGAAGTCAGGCAAATTCTGAAAAGAAAACACACAAGTTTGAATTTTTAATAACTGAAAATACCGTTTCAGTTAACCAAGTTCCAAGCACCAATGAGTAACAATTATCTCCAAATCAAACATTGAAATCCATTATTTTCATTATTAACAACAAGGTACATCGTTCGTGGTTAACAGCAATTACACCGTTTCCCCACGGGAAACCTGAGTCAACCAATGAGTCCTTCAACACACTACCCAGAATCCTTCTGGCGTAGTCACAAAACCAGCGAACGAGAACCTGTATCCACAACACATTAAATCTCTTCCAAACACCAAAAATAACATCTTTCTTTACAACTACAATGGATACTTGTACTTTTGGCAAATTCAAAACTTTAACCGCTACAGATTTTTTAAAATTTTAATTAAATTTAATATTTCTATTAAAATTCTAAATCACGATTTAACAATTTACGTAAAGCTACCACTGGTTCGGAAGATCCATCTACTGAGAAGAACCAGCAAGAAACTCAGTAGGAATCGGCTAACGTCAACGCATTGTACGAACTACAATACTTTCGATAAGAAAACCGCACATTAAACAATGAAATTTACTTTGAATGTAACATCAAACAATTTGACAGCGAACGAACAATAAACAAAGCAAGCATAAGCTGCTAGAACAACCCAATCAATTAGCAAACAATGCAAAGGCTACACACAGGCTACTCAATGCCACACAGGCTAGTCATTGCCACACAGGCTGTCATTGCCACACAGGCTAGTCATTGCCACACAGGCCAGTCATTGCCACACAGGCTGTAATTGCCACACAGGCTAGTCATTGCATTGTACTTCATAATTCACAACAACAAAGTATTAAAATTGTTCGACAACCGCAAACAGTTCGACATTAAAATCCAGCTCTTTTGTCAATCGCAACGAATTCAAAGTATTATTTAAACGCATTTTCAATTTTCAATCTTTTCAATCTCGACGTTATTACCTATCTCCGTGATTCTTTAAACACACACTATCGTAATATTACGTTTCAATTGTCAAAATAATAACAAGTTTACTGTTACCAAAACATAAGAAAACGTGTCTCCTAAGAATCGCAGCAAAATAATCGAAGATCGGCAAGATACAAAGCGATTTCTACCGAGTCATGGATACACGATAATCAGAAAGAAAATCTACAACTTCAATATTCAGACTACCTATTTAAAAAGGCATTATGAAGGCCGCTTAACCACAAAATTTCACCCGCTCAACCGTGATATCATTACTATCTACCAAGTAGGTACTAAAGGTTCAAAAAGAAACGCATTAAGCCACAGCAGCGCAAGCTATACAAAATTAACGCAAAATAAATCGATTGAAATTTTGTTGCCATGTTTCAAAAACTCGCACGCAATAGAAATGAACCAAGTAAAAACACGTTATGAAAATAACAAAATTAACGTATTGGATCCCTTTAAATCACACACTAAGTTATCACGAATTTAATTAACAACACATGGCATATATTTTTACACAAACACGGCACACAAAATGGTGAACTCTCTAAGACACGTGAATTTACTCTAATCACAAACGAAAGTTAAGCTTGGTCAGATCCCGGAAGTCTATTCGCAAAATGAACCGAAACACTAATTATGCATGGGCTCATCCCACTTCTGATGTCGGAAAACAAACAAACAAAACGTAAAAGAAGCGTTACTCATAAAACACGATAGAATTAATCACTGGACAGTTACTTAGTACCGAGTCTGTGGGCTTGGGTATAACCCTGGCTAAATCACAACAAAATCTTAATTCGCGAGTCCGTCCGTTCCGTCAGTTACTTTACAGTTACAATGCCAACTCAATTAATACCGAGCTACTATCGACCGTCAGTCCGAGATACGTCCGCGCACCTAGCCGTCCTAACCGTATCTGCGTCACTTGCCATCATCCTACTTCAAGATATAACCTATGGCGCTGCAATCGAATGTCAGTCAGTCATTGCATTTAGCGCCCTCTTTAACAGTGCTACCAACATACTTCCGTTACCATGAAGTCATACTAACATCTTAATATCGCCAACTTATCGTTAGCTCCGACATATATTTGGTGGCAGTATTTATATGAATCGATTTTTTTTTGTCTGGAGGAAAACGTGCAATCACGTGCCTATCCGCCCAAGGGGGAACGGCGGGGTATGTGGCGATGACCCGGCAGATGGCCGGACCGACCCACTGAAAACCTCCAAGTGTACCTCATCCGCCATAAGTGGAGCTCACGGTACCGCCAATGGCATTACCCGCGGGCCCCGGCAGGTTGCACCCAGCCTGAGCCGAGCGCCCTCTAACGTCGGAAATGGTCCAGTACACAAGACCATTTCCCCCCCATAGCCCATGTAGCCGCATCAGGTCCCCTCACCTGCTACGGTTGGCTACCAAAATGAATATGAAAACTTTTTATACACAGTAGGTATACTTATACACTTTGTGAAGGTCAAACGCTGGATGAGGGCTGTTCGGGTCCAGGCGACATAAAGAATCCTGGGGGAGGCCTCCTTACATCAGTGTGCGTCTCTCGGCTCATGAAGATAATGATCGCCCATTATCCACAAATGTCTTGGCATTGTCTACTACTACTACTTCTTCGGCTTTAAAAAACGAAATGAAAGTAGAAACCAAGGTAGACCGAAAGGAAAAAAGCCGGTGGAAAAAAAAACCCTAGGCACTCTTTTGTTAAAAGTGCTCATTAGGTATAGATACAATTTGGCAGAAATTCAGCTCTGCTATGACATGAACAAACAGAAGACAGCTATTCGTGCATGCCAATATCATGTCACAGCCAAGCTGCTTACATAGTGATTAATGTTTAATATTTGGAAATAACCTGTGGAGACATCAATCCCACGCTCTTTTGTCATCTAAATAATCTTTGAGTTTATATATTAGTAGCCTTTTTTGCATAATGTTCCTTTGATAGTTCTTTTAAATTTATTGAAATGTTCACGGTCCATACAGTCTCTGACCTTTCAAACAACTTTTTGTTAGGTATGTGAATGTATAAAGATGATATTGTCATTGAAATGCTGCCTTTTTATATCTAAACTATTGGTGCAGACTTGATTTAACTTCTTAGAAACGATATCGGGATTTTCATTTCAAGTGGATGATACTAGTAGTCTATTGAGTAACTCGAGAGGGTAAAATACTAAAATGCTTGATGCGGTTTCTAATATAAGTAAATGATTTGGAATTAACCGAACATGAGCTATTATTTGCACTATATGTTGTTTTAATACATTTTATGAGTTTTCAAAAATCTGACAGGTCAGCTATGAACTCTTTATGTATTGTACTCCTCACCTAAAAGACTGGATATTCCTACCAGTATCAACAATTTATACCCACTTACGTTACTTATTATTTCACAGGACTTCATAGTTGCTATCCCACGTATAAACTAGTCCATAAATAAGTTATTTTATGACTTTATACAGTTCGCCGAGATACGCTTATCTCTGTATTAACACTTTGTGAGTCACACGTTTTAATGAAACAAGTTTATGTAGTAGGTACTTATTTTAAATAAGCGTACGAGAATATATTGCAAAACTTAAGCATTTTTCTATTTATACTAACTAACTAAACTAACTTCTTCCATGCTGGACTGGGAGCGAAAGAAAAACATAGAATGCTGCTTCTCTTCCCGGGCATACTGTAAAAGTCAGTTAAGGGACGGAGGTTTTATTGGCGTTTTTGTGGGCGATAAGCTGACCTCCTGTCACTGCAATAGTCGCACTCCATCATAATAATACCTCCAAATTTGTCAAATGTGACATCAGATGGTTTTATAGCCTCTGGTGTTCTGCCTACCGTATTAGGATACAAGCGTGAAGTTATGTATGTATATAACTAATAGTATATTATGTAACAAGTGAGCTAATTACAGTCGAGGCTTAATAATGAGCCGAGACTGTAATTAGCAACGCTCACGAGTTACATACGACGTTTTTCAACACACTTGTGAGTAAAAGACAGACATACGTGGTCATAAAATTTATTTGAAGCAGCTGTTAGCTGCTGCGCGTCAGTAGCCCTGTCCCATTATACGTACACACGCTATTGTTGCTTGGAGGCGCCGTGCTGCCGCTGCTGCTGCACGCGCGCCGCCTGTCCGCGCGCCGCCTGTCCGCGCGCCGCCTGTCCGCGCGCCGCCTGGACGCGCGCGCTCATATATGTAATGTATAACCCGGATCAATAAAATATGCTCTGTTTACTCGCATGTAATTTGCACTAAGGTACAATTCAACTTTGTAGGATTCATTATATTATGCACTAGGGTATAATATATTATGCACGCGTGACTTATAGCCCAGTTTATAGTTCTAAATTCAATAGAATAAGGCTCACTTTACGAGCAAGTGTGTTGAAAACAAACTAAAGTAACTCAAATTTCCAAAACGTAATATGTATTTATTTACTTAAAATAATTATTTACTCGAACTTAAAGGTTAATTACCTAATATTTTATCCAATAGAAAAACCAAGGCTTTTAATTAGTTTCGATCAACAGGCTTTCATTTGTTACAATGGATACCTACGCCACTTTTATTTTGTAATATTATGAGGGTAGATACGATTCAAAATTCAAAAATCAGTCATAAAAAATATATTTTAATCATTACTTAATACATATAATAACGTGTAATAGGTCATCCCCTAGTAACGAAAGAAGAAAAAGAAGCAGTTGGCAATGAAGATTACTATCGGGCTGCAAACTGGACGGCAGCGACAGCGACAGCGACAGCGAGAGCGACCCGGGGAATGGCCGTTCTCGACTCGACAAACTCCATACTTTCTATCATGTCGCGGAAATCGTAGCCCGCGTCGCTCGCTGCTGTCGACCAGTTTGCAGCCTTAAGTTAAAGCGATTAACGTAAACAAATCGTTACGATTTCTTTGTCCTTGAAACACAATATCGTATTAACGTTATAGTTGTGCTGGTACATTAATTGATAATATTTAAACTGTTCTAAATGTATTTCACTTTTTGTCAGCTGTTTCGATAGATTTATGAACGTCTCATTTCACGATTCAAAGTCGTTCAAAATACTTATATCTACTTAAAGGTAATATACCAAATTAAATTATAAATGAAATAAAGAATAAACAAAATTTAAAAAATTTAAACTAAGTTAATAAATTAAAACATATCTAATTAAATACAAACATAACAAAAATACCGTTCCTTAAATCTTATTAAACTCGAATATTTCTTACTACCAAAAATGTATTTTGCTTATCTAACTTTGATTTTTGTTTATGAAGACTTTATAGTGTTGTTAGCTATTTATTAGATTTTGAGAATCAACACTTTTAGTATAACTACACCTTCATGGTGACATCTTAAAAATTCTGAACATTATTTAAAAAAAACGACTATACACTTAACAATATTTGAGAATCTGAAAATGAAAGTTAGAGAAATTTAAAAAAGCGGCATCCATTTCTTTGTCACGAACAGGCCTTAACAATAACAAGCTCGTCAACAACAAACTAATAAGCATACTTAACTCCTCATTTTCCTTCAACGTCACAACCAACCCGTCCACCTAACGTTTAACTTTTAATACCGCAACCGCTCATACGCTATCAAAGCTAATTAAAGTTGCAATGACACTAGAACGCATCTTAACCCGCCGAGACAATGGCCGGGGTCTGAGAGACCCCCGGGTCGAGTGTAGCGCTGTAATCACGGCTAATAGAAGCGTGGCTCTTTGATCTGCGCGTCAAAGAGACGAGGGCCCGCCGAACTCGCGGCTTGGATGTAGAGTTAGGAAGAGGTAGAAAGGACAGAGTTTTTTTTTTTTTTAAGAGGTTCAGTACTGGATTAAGACCCCAAATAAGTGTTTATTAACAAATATTTTATTAACAAGACTAATGAAGGATGGTCGCTAGCTAGATGGCTAAATATCCAAAATGCGCTAAACAATATGCGGCTAAAAGTAGTACCTAATTGATTAATGAAATAGTAGAGGAAGAAGAGCCATTTCTATCCTTAACCCGTTTGCTCCATCTTCAACCTTATCGGCACGAAACAAAAGGTGAGATTAGGTCAAAGTTGTTTCACATAGGTACCTAAGTGCCAACGCTGCGTTACTCTTCCGAACGCGCGTACCGTACGTCCGTATCATACCCGTAACGCAGCGTTGCTAGTACAATTTCATAAATGTGCTTGTACAGTCGTGTCAATAGAATATTTAATTTGGCGCATTTCGAACGTCCGTCGACGTTGCAGTTTTGTATAAAACGCGCGTTCGAACGCTGCGTTGGCACTAAGATAGTCCATTTTATTTTTTTATTTACGAAGCTTACTAAACTTAGCTTTCTTAAAAAATTACAACTCGTAAAATTAAACACCGAATATTTTCAACCAACTTCCAAAAAAGGAGGAGGTTCTCAATTCGTCTGTATGTTTTTTTTTGTGTCTTTGTTACACGATATTTCAGACAATTATGAATCGATTTTGAAAATTCTTGTTTCATATGATACATAATGAAATATGATAAATAGGATATTATCATTATGAAATACTTCATAAGTAGTTGGTCCCATATAAATTTCATTGAAATCGGTTGAGTACTTCATTGAAAATTTCAAATTTTTGAAAAAATATGTATAATTTCGGAGAATGTTTACGTAGAATCCAACTTAGAGTGTCATCCCTCTAAGTTGGCCAAAGTTTTGACGTGAAGTCGGTTTTTTAATGCTCTGCTTTCGTTGATTATTACACTATCCTTTCCACAGCTGCCCGTATTAACTGAAAAATCTATTTACATTTTAAAAACATGTCTAAAAGTTCTTAAGCCACTACAACACGGCTAGTAGGTAGGCAAGGCAGAGAATCGTTGAAGTGAGAGCTGTATGGATGCATCATTGTTTTCTTTCCGCTTTGCCAAGTCTCGTCGTGTAATTGATTCCTTTGTGGAGTAATTGCGGGCAGATCGCATCGACCCGACTGCGTAAGTCCTCCAAATGACAGTCAGCACCCTTAGACGTATTCAGTACCCAATGACAACTCATTCTGGGTTTTAATTGGCTCCCTCATTTTTGTATTTGGAATGAGCGCTCTTGTTGTTATGATGAGGTTCGGTTGGTAGTCCTGTTCAATTGTGGGTAGATCGTAAATCTATATGGTGTTTTTTGATTTGTGCTAGTAAAGGATAAATTTACATGAACGTATACCTACATTTAACCGGGATTCAAAGCTTAACTCGATACTCCTCTTTTAATGCAGACACCTCAGAAGAGTTATTCATAAAACTGCTCCTCTGAATGATTAGTGGGAAACTCAGCAGGAAGTGGATATCTACTAGCTGGATCTAAATCCTCAAGGATTAAGATCCACATCCACTTTATCCTCAAGGATAATTAATCTGAGCTCAAGCTTTAAAACAATGTATGAGCGTTGCCAAGACAATGAAAATCCAGATTTTCTGATTTTTTTCGTGAAAGAGTCTTAGATTTTAAAATTAGGTTTAAAAACTGACACCCGACTATTAAAACACGCTCTGAAAAGTAGGAAACAAGTTTAGTTAAATTCTCCGCTGAAATATTTATGTATTTTTATACGTCACTTTGATTTTATTTTAGTAGTGTATTACCTATAGTGAATCTGTATTGCTATATAGTGCGACCGGAGGGAGTTTGCGTTCCTGACAGCTGTCAAAATCATAGCTTTTTTACCCCTTCGAATCGGAAATAAACTTTATTCAGTGGACATAAGAGCTGTCAGGAACGCATTCCCGCAACGGCCGCACTATAATAGGTGGCATACGACCGCGGCTATCCTGTAAACATATTATTATCTCTATCAGTATTACTTATAAAAATACATAAATATTTCAGCGGAGACTGTTACTACAATCGTTTCTTACTTTTTAGAGCGTGTTTTAGTTTTTAACTTTTTTTGTTCACTTGTTTTGGAGTTATAGAATTCAAAATTTAAAATTCAAAAAAGGTTTTATTCATCTTAGGAATTTTACAAAACACTTGATGAAGTCAGTCATCACATACTTCGGCTTTAACTAGTTGTTGATAGTTGTTAAATAAGATATTACAGTAGACCAAGAGACAAAAAAAGCCGGCGGAAAAAGACTCTTGGCACTCTTTTTCAGTCAGAATTATCAAATTAATACAAATAGGTACAGTACAAAGTGACCGTGACATGAAAACAAAACAAACACAAGACAGCTAATTGTGAGAGCCAATGTCATGCCACAACCAAATTGCTTACATATAGTAGGTGCAAGAGCTATGGATGCACAATACGAACATGACAAACTGGGACCAGAGTATTTAAACAAGAATGGAATAAAATAGTCATAGTATCATTAGCAAAACGACCTGGCATCGTCAACAAAGCTCGTTTATTTGATACTACACACGAAACAGTCAAGAATTTAATTTACACTTAAAACCAACGAGTTTTTTTTATTCTTTGTTTGGACAATACCAAGTACAATACAAAAAGAATTACTTAAATCGGACTTGTAGTTCCGAAGATATGCGAACATAAACATAAAAACAAACATACATACATAAACTTTTGAAATTTGGCACATGTGATTAGAAACTGATATAGACTACATATGCGAACACTCGACAGTTCGGGAAATATTACATACATACATACGAGTCAAATTGATAACCTCCTTTTTTTGAAGTCGGTTAAAAAACTTTTTTCTCTGAATGTCAAATGTATTAAAACGTTTACCCTGTTAATATAAAAACAAATCAACATGAAGTCCACATCCGGTTTAGTAAGTACCTACCTATATCTTTTGACTTGACCTGGGTAGGTAGGTACGTAAAAACACGTGTTAGCAAACAACATGCGCAGGCGCCTAGAATGGACATATAATCCACCCATTATAAGTGGCTGATCTTATCTCTATGTAAATAAGTAATATTTTATCATAGCAACGACAGTGATTGATACATCTTAACTCAAATATTGCAAAGTTTATTTAAAGATTAGAAATTGATAAAAAATACAGTAACGTTTACTGGAAATATTGTGTTTGTTACCTAAACATGGATGATAAGGGTATTTGTGATATATTTATTCCAGTACTTACTTAGTATTAAGAAGTACACTTTTATCTGACTAATATTACAAATGTGAAAGTTTGGTGGGATGTATGTATGTTTGTCCCTCAATCACGTCTAAACGGCTGTACGAATTTGGATCTAATTTGGCATAGTGATAGTGTACCGTCTGGAATAGCACATAGGCTACTTATTATACCAGTATTCTCGCGGGATTTCAAATAGCTAGTAAGATACATACATACATACATACATAACTTCACGCCTGTATCCCTAATGGGGTAGGCAGAACACCAGAGGTTATAAAAACCATCTGATGTCACGTTTGACAAATTTGGAGGTATTATTATGATGGAGAGAGACTATAGCAGTGACAGGGGGTCAGCCTGTCGCCCGCAAAAATGCCAATAAAACCTCCGTCCCTTAACTGACTTTTACAGTTTGCCCGGGAAGAGAAGCAGCTGGCACATTCTATGTTTTTCTTTCGCTCCCAGTCCAGCATGGAAGCAAGCAGCTAGTAAGATATAAGTTACAAAACATTATATAAATAAATAATAAATATTTCTGACACTCACACAACATAATCTAGCCCAAATTAAGTTTCTTAAAGAACTTGTGTTATGGATACTAGATAACTGATATACTTAAGAAATATATAAACATACATATTGAATAAATTTTTTTATTAGAATAAACTTAAATTAACATATAAACATCCATGACTTGACGGCTAATATCTGTGTTCATCACACTGATATCCGCCGCCGCCGCTGGGATTCGAACCCAGGACCTCTGGCATAGAAGGCAATGTATGTTACCACTACACCAGCCGGTCGTCAAATGTTCATTACAAATTGATTTAACTTTAGTAGTAGTCTTACTATCACGTCACGTATGAAATTCGGCCACCTGAGATCGCACTCATGCTGCAAGCTGGACGGCAGCGACAGCGTAAACGACAGCGGCGCGGGCAGCAATTTCCGCGACACGATAGAAAGTATTGAGTTTGTATGAAACCGTGACAAATCGCTCTCACGCCCGCTGGCGTCGAGAACGGCACGGATTCCCCGCATCGCTGCTCGCGCCGCTGTCGCTGCCGTCCAGTTTGCAGCCTGAGTGCGATCTCAGGTGGCTTACAGGTTTTTAACTACATTATACTGTTTACTTTTGAACAAAAATAAAGTATACAAAATACTGTTTTCAGCATAAGAAGCTCAACACTGTATATGCTAGACTTTAATTAATAATTTGTGCATCAAACATTAAATAAAAATATAAAAATATGTGTTTCAAACATTAAATAAACTGAATACTGTTCATTTTTCCAAAATACTGTTTGATATTCTTACAAACATAACTTCACGCCTGTATCCCTAAAGGGGTAGGCAGAACACTAGAGGCTATAAAACCATCTGATGTCACGTTTGACAAATTTGGAGGTATTATTATGATGAAGAGAGACTATTGCAGTGATAGGGGGTCAGCCTATCGCCCAAAAAATTGCCAATCAAACCTACCTCCCTTAACTGACTTTTACAGTTTGCCTAGGAAGAGAAGCAGCTGGCACATTCTATGTTTTTCTTTCGCTCCCAGTCCAGCATGGAAGAAATTCATATTCTTTTCAGACTCAAATATACTATATTTCTAGAAAAAAAAGTTGGCAATCCTACTTACAGGCCAGAGACTAGTTGGATCAGTGTATATATTTAAAAAATTATTTGCTAACATTATATATTAATATATAGTAAAATTAAGGTCAATAGTTGGTACGCATAAAGTTGCTTATCTCCTTTATTTTGTTTACAGTACTTATTTATTAATAGATAATAAGCATAACCATTATTAGCTAGAATATGTGAACTCAGTGAATATGTGTTCTAATTCACAATCTGCTGAATACAAGTTCAGTATTATTGATCATGAACAGTTTTCAGTTCCACAATAACTTAAATCAAATTTTAATGCCAATTGAAGATTTAAAAAAGGTTAGATTTATATTTCAACCTATTCTATATTGAAATCGTCGTCGTGGTGGCGCCGCCGTGGTTACTGTAAGTATCATACGATATCGCAGGTTAAGCAATGTTCGGCGCGGACGGTACTTGGACGGGTGACCGCCGACCATACATTTCTCACGCTGGGGCCACACTTATAAAATAAATAAATAAAATCCCCAGACAATCACACCAACTACATGGCCCCAAAGTAAGCATAGCTTGTGTTATGGGATACCATATAGCGAACTAGGGGGGAACCTAGAATATAAATAAATAAATAGATAAACACCCAGACACGGAACATTTTTTTTTTCTTGTTCCGTGCGGGGATCGAACCCGCCACCACTGGCGTCTGAGGCAGATAGGTTTACCCCATCGCCAAAGTGGTCGTCACTTACGAGAAATGACATTAATTATCTCGACATTAATCAATTATTTTATTATCATTAATCGTAGGTGTAGTCATGACTTAACGCGATAATTTGACAACGGGGCATTAACATTTTTTTTGACGACCGGCTGGTGTAGGCGGCGGATATTTGTGTGATGAACACAGATATTAGTCGTCAAGTCATGGATGTGTATATTTGTTTATTTTCTAATAAAATATTATGTAGGTATTTATTCAATATGTATGTTTATATATTGCTTAAGTATATCAGTTATCTAGTATCCATAACACAAGTTCTTTAAGAAACTTAATTTGCGCTAGATAATGTTGTCTGAGTATCGGAAATATTTATTCATTATTTAGTAACATTGCCGTTTGGCGTTCAGCGACAGCTCAAGTGGCTGTACATCAAAGAGATTAACGCGAGAATTAACGAAATGAAGCGACTTCCGTGCTTCGGAAGGCACGTTAAGCAGTCGGTCCCGGGTGTTGTATACTTGTATACAGAAGTCGTTAGTGTTTGTCAGAAACCATTTCGGCGCCCTAAAAATTCTAACATCCAGCACTGGGCCAGCTTGGTGGATTATGGCCTAAACCTCCTCGTCACCCAAGGAAGAGACTCATAGCCCTGCAGTGGGCTCATTGCAAAGAAATGTGGTGGCGATGAATATTGAAATCTATATCAACTTAGGTGTACTAATATTATAAAATTAAAGGATCACTTGTTTGTTTCAACGCACTTATCTTTGAATTACCTGTCGAATTTGAAATCTTCTTGAATTTGAGTAATGTTCACGATCCATACAGTCTCTGACCTGTCAAACTACTTTTTGTTAGGTATGTGAATGTATAAAGATGATATTGCCATTGAAATGCTGCCTGTTTATATGTAAACTATTGGTGTAGACTTGATTTAATTTCTCAGAAACGACATCGGGATTTTCATTTCAAGTGGATGATACTAGTAGTCTATTGAGTAACTTGAGAGGCTAGTAAATGATTTGGAATTAACCGAACATGAATTATTATTTGCACTGTTGTTTTAATACATTTCATGAGTTATCAAAAATTTCTGACACGTCAGAGATGAACATTACTCCTTCAGTCTAACTCTTGCTGAATCTTATACCACGGCTATATTATATACCTATAGATATATTACCGTGATTATACACTAAATAATTATCAAGTACCTAATTCTGGGGTCTAGAACTAGAGTAGTCTAGAGTAGAGTCGAGAATAGAAAAGCTATATCCAGTAATCAATAAAAATTTAAAACAATAATGAGATGTTAACCACAACCTGTGTCAAGAGTGATACAACTAGGAAGAAGAAGAAGAACGTTAATTTTATCACAGCGCAACCCTCTCACACTATCTACAAAAATCCAATTACATAACAGCTTAAACTGAGACATAAAACAATCATAAACAGAGTCCCTTACCTTGAAACTCATCTAACCAAATAAAAAACCCAACACAATATATAAACCTATCAGCAAGATAGTTACGTACGATTTTAAAATTCGATCAAAGCAAACAAAATGAATGAGATATTTATCTGCGCGTACGCATGTTTACGAGTATTTAG
The DNA here is from genome assembly GCA_944452665.1 of Stenoptilia bipunctidactyla. NCBI lineage: Eukaryota > Metazoa > Arthropoda > Insecta > Lepidoptera > Pterophoridae > Stenoptilia > Stenoptilia bipunctidactyla. The sequence continues at coordinate 1,578,552 of OX101738.1, read as the reverse complement.
GAAACTTAGTAACGTATGGCGACGTTAATTTAAAACAGATATGCTTCGGGCTGTTATATTTACGTTCATTATCTGACATCTGTATAAACATTCAAGTGTTAGGGTCGTCGTAAAGTAACTGGTCTAGAAGTACCTATTTTCAGGTTATGTTTTAATTTGGGTATACTTTCTTATAATGCCGTATGACTGGACCACTGTTGCAATTGGCTGCCAAAGTTGCTGCCAAAGGCTGAGTAGGTTCACCATAAACAAAAATCTTTCCTAATCATTTCCACCTCTTTTTGAAATTTGAGACTTTTTGAGGGCGGGTAGGCATATGTTGTTTGTATTAAGTACAGGCTTATTTAATACCTGAAATACTAAAAGCTATTTTAATCTCTGTAGGTCCATGTGTATTAATGATATTATAAATCGTGGTCACTTGATAAATTAATAAAGTGTTGCTATAACGCAATTAATATGGGATTTTCATTCATACTTCCTTAGTTCTTCTTTGATGCGGACGCTTAAAGTATCCACAATGAACTAATCAATTATAGGTAAGTTAATCTTAGTGATCGCCGCTTGGTCGTAGGTAGGACTCACTCAGGGCTCAAGTGACTAGCAACGACCCTTCATAAAAATTCTCTTGCCAAAAAGACAGTTCTTTAAAATGATCTGTTTTACTTATTTCAACCTCCTTTTTACTACCTACATAACTTCATGCCTGTATCCCTTACAGAGTAAGCAGAACACCAGAAGCTACAAAAACATCTGATGTCACGTTTGACAAATTCGGAGGCATTATAATGGTGGAGAGAGACTATTGCAGTGACAGGGGGTCACCAAAAAACCTCCAATGAAACTTCTGTCCCTTAATTGACTTTTACAGTATGCCCGGGAAGAGAAGCAGCTGGCACATTGTTTTGTATGGCAATTTATAAATTTTGTAAGTATCATAAAACCTTATTCTACGTCCACAGTAGATATCTTGGCCATTAGTAAACGGGTGTGACTCCATTTCTTTAAAAATAGTGATAGAATTCTCCAAAATCTATTTTAATACCTACAACTTGTAATTGGTAACGCTTTGTTTTTTTTCCGCCTAATAGAACACCTTTTAACGCCTTCTTATATCCTAATCTTATGCTCGTTTCTTATTTGCAACATAGAAATATACAAGATCAAGATTAAATACATACCAGCTGTTTAATATTGTATTAAGTTTTCATTATCTTCTTCAAAGTTTTTTTTTTCTAAATTTACTCATGACCATGGCTAATCTTACTCGTGACCACGAAATCGGGAAAAACACCGAGTTAAAATGTTAAATATACCTACTAATAAAAGATTGTATTGAATATTGGCTGTTTGCCGTAATCACACGTATCGCCGTATCAGGATAAACGTATTCCAGGCCTGCCTGTGTATATCACCTCATTAAATCTGGCCGTTTAAGAGATACAAAGTAATAAAAATCGATACAAACTCAACATTTTAAAACTATATTGGTAGCTAAGTAAGAAAAAGGTGATACCGTAACATTTGTGATCTTATAAAATGCATTTTATGTTTCCGTATATCAATACATATAATAAAACAGTAAAAAAAACGTGTCTGTACATTTAATATTTTTACAAAAAAAATTATCTAGGGTTATAAAGAAATGAAAAAAGAGTAAGAATCTGAAAAAAAAAATTTGTCTGTTTGTTTGTAAGTTTGTCTGTTTGCACACGCTAATCTCTGGAACCGCTGGACGGATTTGAATGAACCTTTTTTTGATGTATAGCTGTGAAGCCGGGGCAACATATAGGGTATATTTTATTTCGGTTACTGGAACACCTGATGCAGAACCCTTAAGGGATCATCAAAACCGTAAGAAATATAGATATGATGCCTTTACAAAAGTTGTCCAGGATGATGAGCAGATACTGCAGACACAAAAAAAAATCTAGGATCTAAAAAAATTGTAATAGATTTTTAAAAGTTATGCCTAAAACTTAATTTAGTAGAATATGCTGGAGATGTTCGGCATACAGATCAGAAGTACTCATTGCTCAGTTGCGCGTAGACCGACCATGGGTCTAAGGTCGTGGGTTCGATCCGGCTCGCGTTATTTTTTTTTATTTTGTTTACAATAAATATTTAATTGTGAACAAAATTGTCTTTGACACCACTTGATTTCAATCAAGATCCAAAGAGATATCGTAATAATTTTAAAATAACTCCGTCATAAAATAGGTATGTATGTTCGATAAGACGCGGGCGGGCGAGCGAGTGATTCGCTGGCATGGCCGGCAACTCGGCAAACGGTTAATTGTTCGAGATACCTACCAAACTCTGGGTGCCTATGACCATATTCACCCAACTTTTATTATTTCACTTGGAAATAAGATTTCTCTGAATGAACCACCAAATTTGTGTAACGGTTGGGAGTCAGACTACCCACGAGTTTAATTTTGTTTAATTCTATTCCAAAATATTAAAAATACTAAGTTTTTTTTCAAATCGGTGAATAAGCCCGAATTTGACCTCATTCTCACCTGATGGTAAGTATAAATGAGATCGAATACCGAAGCCAAGCCAGTTCTATCATAAACCCGTTTGCGGCTCTAGAACTGGCTCTTTATAAAATGTTTTCGGGACGCGTCACCGCTGGCAGTAGTGATATTTGACGGCAAATTTCAGTCAGCCGAGACAGTCAGTTTACCACCACGCGGGGCTCACTCGGATTAGTCAATTATTCAGAGGCGGTAGGGTTATTCTAGGGGTAAATTATAACTAAATTGTCGTCAAAATCAATGAATGCTGGGTTTCAATATTTTACATGAGTAAAAGCTACTACAAACGAATGGTAGGTAGTTATAGGAATAGTAAGTAGTAATTTGACAAGACGTTGAATATTGAAACGCTTTATACGCTTCAATATTCAACGTGTATGATAGCTAAATCTACTGTTCGTAGAATAGACGAACATACATACATATAACTTCACGCCTTTATTCGTTATAAAACCTCTATCCAATAAAACCTCTATCCTTAAAATTACTTTTAAGGTATGCCCGGGAAGAGAAGCAACTGGTACATTCTATGATTTTCTGTTGCTCCCAGTCCAGCGTGGAAGCAACGAACGAACAGTGTTTTTGATATTGTAACGTGGCATTAGTAGATTAGATAGATGTTAAAGCGTTCGGATACCCAGAAGAAAAAAAAAACTGAACTACACTAAAAATAAACACGGGAATAAGAATTCTAAGGAAATAATCCTGGTAAAAGTACTAGGGGCTTAAAAATAATAAATCAGAAAAATAGTTGGTATGCAGTAGAAAATTTTGCTATGAAGCTTCTTGCGCGATTTAATACAGGTAGGTACAGAAGGCAGCAGGTCAAGCGTTACATTACCTGTCAAATTTCCTCAAACAATTTTAACTTAGGGCATAGATTTCAGATTCAAGTTAAAAAAAAATACCGATTTGTAACGCTTGATGTGCTGCCTTCTGTACATACAGAGATATATTGTAAGAAAGTTAAACTTAAAATAATGGGACTCAAGGTTTTATTTATTTCGTGATCATTTCTAGCTCTTGGAAGTTAGAAACCGTAGATTTAGAAGTAGAATAAAAAGTAACGTAGATGTGTTAACTACCAAAAGAAATTACATTAAATTGGCTCAGCCATTTTACCGCGAAAAGTAGCTAATCATAACTTTAGATAGATACACATTATACACTGATAATGGCTGGATGGATGGATCTTTGCTACTCTTTCACGCAAAAACTGCCGAATGTATTCTTCTGAAACTTTACAGTAATATCTTTACTTACAATAACAATAAGCTATAATTAATGAAGATAGGTATTGCATGAATTATGTAAAATTTAAGACACTTTGGCACCCGATTTGTTTATAACGCAAGGTGCCTAATATAGTTACCTATGTTTGTAATGTACCTAATATAGTTACCTGTTTGTGGTTAGGAGTTATACATATTATTTGGGCGAAGATTCTTCATTTTTATTTTTGTTATTAAAGATAGTACTTAGGACCTTGGAGAAGAAAATAACCTACTCGAAATACTAATTCAATACAGACGAAGTCGCAGGCATCATCTATGTAATATACCTACCTACCTATACTTTTTCACAAAACACCTAGGTGAAACTGCGGATCACAGCTTTGTTGTAACAGTTTTTGAAGTAACTCTGTCTGTTTATCTATCAGTAACGCTTAACTACTGAATCGATTTTGACGAAATTTTGAATAAGGTAAGTTTAAACTTCAAGGAGGATATAATAATAGTATTTATCCAACTCCAACACCCGGTATCCACGCGGACGAAGTCGCGGGTCACAGCTAGTTGTGAATAAAATAAAAAAAATCTTTGATACTGTAATTCAGTTAAGGACAGAGGATTTATTGGCGTTTTGCGGGCGATAGACTGACTGTCACTTCCATCATTATAATACTTCCTAATTTGTAAAACGTGACTTCAGATGCTGGTGTTCTGCCTACCCCATAAGCGATACAGGCGTGAAGTTATGTATGTATGTACTTTCTTCGTGATAATTTAAAGCTAAATTCTTAAGTGTAATATAATATTCCGCTAGCTTTCTTATATATTTTTTGTTACACATTTAACCAGTGTCCCGTTCTCTTGCCACAAACGCCGAAATATTTCTTGCGAGCTAACCCAGCTCTGAATAGTGGCCATGTTCAAACGATTTGCTGACAGCTGACAACAGGCTCGTTTCGGAAGCGGGCTTCACGCCATGCTTCACGGAACTGCGATAGTCCCCAGATTTCAAAATCAGCTGACTGCTGGTAATTTCCGAGGTGTCTGTCAGACCCTGAACACCCAAGACTGCACTTCCTGTCAAAGCATGTTACACTTACCACCACGATCGTATAGACCTTAAGGAGAGAGAATAAGGGCTATATTGCTGATTCATCGATGCTATCTAACTCATGAACGTGTCACACGCGTCCGTTGAACTTTGCTAAATTATGGCTTGGAGTATTTTACAATGTCACTGTGGTTGGGATGTAGTGTAGAACTAATTTATTTTGTTAGAGAAATTTTAGTTATTTTAAGATGGAGCAATTTTTATTTGGAAATTTAAAAAAAAAACTGATATTTTCAAAATGAAAACGAGATTACCAAAGTTACTATCAAAAAGTAATAAAGTAAAATTAATAAATCTTCGAAACAAAATTATATGACACGGAAATAGCATGTAATAGCGGAATAGCAACAAATGAAAAAATAAAAAATATATTATTTATTATGAGTACAAAAAATTAACGCCCCCGGGTGGGCTCGAACCACCAACCTTTCGGTTAACAGCCGAACGCGCTAGCCAATTGCGCCACGGAGGCAGATATCCAAAGTTTCGAAATAACAAAATAAAATGTAGAGACGCTAAAAGACAGAGATAGCCATACATGTCATTTCAAGTTGAACAGGTAAACCAGTTTTGAGCTTCACAGGGGTCGACAAAACAATAACGAGTCACTTTTTGCTCTAAAAATTCCTAACGAGTGAATGAAAACAGAACCTACGCTTACTGCAGAACGTCAAGTTATACAAAGTTTGAGGTTATGTTGACAAGTTTACTTAGCTTGCAAAACTTTTAAGTGCTTGCTCTATTAAGTTATAAGGGAGAATAGTTCAATTATCCAGTACATAGGTAGTGTTACGAGTGCATGCAATTCGATAGTGGTGCAGTTTGCAAGTTTTGTTTTATCAGTGTAGACATTGTTTGTTTACAAAAAGTTTGTTTACTTTTTTCGTGATATCTCGTGGTTTATTACGTGTGTGAGACTCAAACTTTATTGTGGATAAACGGGAATTAAAATGGCTAATCGATGCTGCACAGCCTCTGTTGAACGGGCGGGGCTGCCTGGTCTTCTGCGAGATTTACATAGGCTGACGGAAGATCAAGAATCTGCAGATGTCGTTTTTATACTGGGAACTGCTGAAGAAAAAGTTTATGCACACAGAATAATATTACTCGCAAGGTAAGCAAAAATAAAAAAGGTTTCCCGTACCGGGAATCGAACCCGAGCCTCCTGGGTGAAAGCCAGGTATCCTAGCCACTAGACCATACGGGAGTGTGAAGAGTTAATCGAAATTAAAGTATAAAACATAAAATAATATTATTACTATTTAGTAGATAATAACAGTATGATACCTTAACGTTCACGTATTTTATTTACAACTTTTACAAGGTTGAGCTAATAGATAAGGGTCATTATTATCAAATAATTTATCATTTACCCAAATCATGAAATTTCTTCATATGTAAATAGTTACCTACCAACCAATTTTGCGTCTTTTTTTTCTAAAGCTTGATTAAGTATTTAGTAATATTCTTATTAACCTCAATTAAAATTAAGTACGCAACTATACAAACAATAGAAATACTTACCTACATGAAAAGTAATAAAATTGCGGTTTAAATCACTACGTATGAATTTATTAATTTCAAAACTGTAATCACACTGCTCTACACGCAAATCAACGAGTCGTAAGTACAAACACTATGACGGTGCTAATGAACATCTTTCTTACTGCAATGAGCTACAAAACAGTCCTTCACTACATCTAACTGCTTACAAATTCAGTGATTCAGATGCAAATGTGGAGCGTCTGCGATGTAAAAGCGAGTAATTTGCTCAATGACTCGTTCTGTTCTCATGTTCCCCGTCGAATAAAGACTTGGAATCGTTATTTCATACTTGATCATAAATATTTTGTATTTATTTTGAAAAGGGGCAGCAAAAAAGTCGGTCAACTTCAACAGCTAAGACAGCTAACGCCATCTATTGGGCATAGGTAACTATATTAATGTAAAGTTATCAAGCTTGACGGTAGATGTCACTTTTAACCATTTTTCCTCATAAATAGGATTATATTAATTGGATTGTAACAAATTATCAACTAATTAATGATACTGATAATTTTTTGCAATAATAGACATTTTTATCAAATATCCAGTGGAAAATGTTGTAATTAATTAGTGGTTACTAATTTTTTCAACTCCTGCGCGTCCAAACTATATAAGCGGTAGTTTGCGGAAACAATGTGTATGGCATTAACTGGGTCGGTTTTTTAGTCGTCTGAGTGCTGGTTTTGGTGGTTTAATATCTAAATTCTGAAGTCGTTACTCTAATACTGATGTTGAGATACTTAATAACTGCAGTCTGTAGGTATGTGGTCTAGGTACCTGAGCACGAAATTTCATCCAAACAAATAGTAGGTAACTGTGTGAAATTCAAGTACCTATCCATACATTATTACAAAAAAAAAATACGTTTATATTATTCACAAGAAAGGTCTTTTAAACAAAAAATCTCTACTATCTTCATTACACAACATCCATCTATCAATAAATAAAAAAAGCTCCTCTCTCTTTGAAGTCAGACGAAAATAAACATATTTTAGCAATTCACCAATCTCATGAAATTCTCAAACTTCCCAGCATTAGAGTAGCGAAATAAAAACCTCTGTATCATATTGAATAAATTATGCCAATAGCGGAGCAAAGTATGCGAAAAGGGAATAAAAAACTTCGAACTGGCCACTGTTTAGCATCGAAATAGACTAAGACATGTGGTCCGACGAAAACCTTTAGAAAAACAGTTCGGGGAAGGGAACTTTGCGAGTTATGTGTGTAGTTGGGAAAGTTATGCCAATGTGTATTTCGTTATGGCGAATTGGGAAAATAAGTGAGTGTTTGTGCCGCTCGGCTGAACTTCGGGGAATGATATACGAGACAAGTTTTCCACATTCAGACGTTTTATGCAGACTTGTTATTATTGCGCTTCGTTGGGTAATATGTTAAGTTTTAATTGTAGTTGTGTGTTTTTTATTCGTTTTTAATTATACGCATTCGCAAATTGTATAGTGTCGATGAATGGCCGTAGTGTGTACCTAAATTGAAAGGAAATTTTAATTTTAATAAGCTCTTTTTAAAGAAATAAATTATCATAATTTCATAGCAGCGCCGCCAGTTCCCAGTGACATTTTGAAAGCCTGTTTTCTTGTTGACCAGAATTCTTAAGGCCCCGCAAATGCCTTTTCGTGACTATTCTAAAGCGGGCCAGTCACTTTTCATACCGCAGTTCAAACCACCAAAATTGGAGTTCGCGAATAAAACCTCTTTTCACAAAAATACAAAAGAAAACATCGTCCAAGGAGTTTCATCTCCCAGAAGTAGGTACCTAAATCGCTCGCACTCGTTAGCATCTGCCACAAAGATGGCCGTCTCGAAGCGCGTCGCTTAGCATGATTAATTTAAAAACTTTTCCCTAAAAGCCCGCACAATCGCAGCATGTAATCAATATTAAAATTTTCCCGATGCTGTCGTTTTTAGATTGATCGGTAATTTTTTATACAACGTTTGTACCAAATAGATTTACTTTAATATAGAGTTATTTAAGTCGTCCACTGTGGCCTAGTAGCTCCTACTATAGTACGGGCGCCAAGGAAGGCCCACTTAATTTCAAAACCTTGTAAAATCTAACCGTTGAGTAAAGTAAAGATAATACATATTGGAAGTTGTAATAAATTTAATTGAGAAACAAGAAATCTAAAAAAGTAGTACTGTTTTTGACATTTTCACACAAATATACCTAAACACTTCTTAGAAACTTGGTATTGGGCCACCTTGGAAACCAAGTCGACCTGGTGGCTCAAAAAATATTAATGCATTTTAAACACTTTTAAAATAAAATATCAAAATAAAATTACAGCCTCCTCATAACATTATTCACAAAGAGTAGGTAATGTGACTGTGATGCACTTTTAAAATAATGTGGGCCATCTTAAGTCTATCAAAATAAAAATCAACTATAAAATAAAAACAAACTACTGAATAAAATTAAATTTAACTTAGAAACTAACTTTGAACGTTAAAGTTCGAAAGTGTAAATAAATCAGGTCTTTTCTTCTAAAATATATTTGTAGTAGGTATGGTCATTCATAGGGAATTATAGTAGATATGGGCCTTGATAGAAACTTACACCCAGGTTAAGTATAATCTCGTAAAAATACAAAAAAGGAAATGAAATAATCATCATCATCATCTTTGTAATGAGCCCACTGCAGGGCATGAGTCTCTCCCCTGGGTGAAGAGGAGGTATAGGCCATAATCCACCAAGCTGGCCCAGTGCTGGGTGGTGGATGAAATAATAGAAATAATAGTCATCTATTATTCGCTAATAAATAGATTAAATAAGATGTTCAAAGTGTAGAACAAAGAACAAATTTGCTTTAACTTTTTATTATTTTGTATAGGATTAAGTGGAGTTTATAAAACATGTATTGTCTTGATATGTCTTAGGAAAATGTTATTTGTCTTAAAAATGGCGACGCGCCGGTAATGAAACACTTACACTATTGTTTATATAAATATACATGTTGCTGTTATTATGTATTTTTAATATTGTCTTAAGTTTTCGCAATTCATACTATTAAATAAAACACTTTTTAACCGGATTTTTATCGCTTATATTTACATTTTAAATTTTAACTCGACGTTTCGGTGTCGTTGCAGTCTTTGCCGCTCGTGATCACGGGGTCTGCAAAGACACCGAAACGTCGAGTTAAAATCTAAAATGTAAATATACTTACGCGATAAATCCGGTTAAAAAGTGTTTTATTTATGTATTTTTACTTATGAGGTAACGTTTTTTCGATGTCAGTAGGCAGAATTTAATAAGCATCTCTTATAATTATGGAAAAATCGCCTCTGCAAACTAAACGATTACACCTAGTATAAATTAAATCTCCGACTAAGGACAAGCTGTGAAAATATTGTTATTTACAGACTTTGAATTGGTATCACCCCTAAACCAATTCAAACGCATAATTATGCTTTATTTAATTCTGGTATATATTACACTTCCTTGCTGTAATCAGTTATTGAATATTAATACACCTCCAAAACCTGTATTTCCGCCGCGATATGTAATTAATGGCGACATGAAGATGCCTGCGTGCTCAGTAATTAAAATTTAATTTAGATCTGTTCTAATTTACTGGATACAACCATATGTGCAGTATTAAAGGTATTATTAGTCATGTGATATGAAAACTAGCGTAAACTTAACTTTAGCTGAGGTTTTGGAATTAATAAGTTCATACTTAGTATTCCTATCGAAAATAGTACCCGATTATATTCAAACCCTAAGTGAAATCAAGTGAATTTGGTACCGTTCAAAATTAAACTATTTTTCTTTAAACATCTCCCAAGACATCACAGTACCTACATGAAAAGCCAAAGAAGGAAATCCTTAGAAATAAAAAATTTCAAATAATTATATAAGCTTTCAAAGTTCGGGTTTGTTCAACCATACTTAAAAACTTAGAGGACGATCTACACTATAGCTTTTTTCGTATTTAACTCTTTTAATAAATAAGACGACAGAACGCATTTGTAAGACATAAGTACTTATGTACTATGTAGTCAGCAACATACAAGTATTGTTGATAAGTAGTTTAATCGTGGTTTAATTTAACAATTTCCTTGCTTTTGGCATGTTTATAGCAATAGTAACGTTTAATTACAAGAAAACTCATTAAAGAAACAGCATCAAAACAAAAACAAAACAGTTGCGACTGAAGAAATAACAATTTAACCTCTTGAATACGATGTGGAAAACAGGAAAATTAATTCTCGCAAACACGAAAACTCTTTTACTTAGACAAATAAACAAATTGTTTACTTCTCAACATAACAATGAAACACGTTAGGAAGGAGTTTTGATCGCACGATTCGAGAACACTCGTACGAATAATGAGAAAACTTCGCTTCGCGCGGGAAATTAAAAAAAGGTGAATTGTAAACAACGCCATCTATTTGAGAAACAAACAATCTGGCAATTCGAAATTACAAAGTCACGCGAAGCACTCGCTTGTTTTTGTGTGACCATCAATTTATTGTTTTTGTGTAGCAAGCAAAAGTTTTTATTGCAATGGAATCGTGCAGATGTGGTCGGCACTACATTGTATGTTATTGATAGGCACGTTGTCTAACTTAATAGATGTTTTTTTTCCCATAAGTGATAATAATATTGGGTAAGTAACTAATGGCAAAAATAAAAATATAATTACTTACTATAAAACTACCAAGAATTGTTTTATCTTATATTTTGATATAGAATATAGTCCTAAGAATATAGTTTCCATAACTTCATCACCATTCAGCCAGGAAATCCCACATCTGGACAAAAGCCTCCTCCCCAAGGTTCTCCTAATGTTTGTTTAACATTTGGCGCGAAAATACCTTAATTGCCACTTTAACTTCATTAAAAATAATTTCAGCTAGATAATGTTAAGCAAATAAGGACAACAAACATTTTCTCTAAAAGTACTTAAAAAATAACATGAAAACTAAAAACATCCCAAGTTTAATTTAACATATCCTAGCTAGATATTGTACGAACTAGAATTCGTTGTAAGGCGCCATAACGCCCCAACTGTTTAGCATAAGCACTTCTTGATAGCCAATCTCAAAGAACTTTAGAATTCTAGTAAGTATTTGCGCCGGAGCGGGCACAAACTACTATTTTAATAAAAAATATTAAAAATTCATAGGTACTTGTAGATATTGAAGTTTTAAAATACTTAGACAGTGTATTTATCACAGTAGGTACATCTAATTCAAACTAATGTCCAAATATTGAGGTTATATTCTGTTATATTTGCTCAGGTTTTATTGTCGGTATTATTCCCTTTTTTCCTGGAAATCCAGTTTAACTCCTTCAAACTTCAAAAAAACTAATAAGTGTTTATTTCATGATTAATAAGCAACAATAAAATCGTTTAAATGTGATTGCAAACAGAAGCTTCAATGTTTCCAAAAAATAAATAAGATTTTTGGAGAGAAGTTAACAAAAAAGCTTTTTTTTTGCTGCCTATCCAAGGAGGTTAAACAATAAGTATTTGGTTACACATTTGCGGAATAAAATCGATCATAAAACAAAAACATACTTTTTTAGTCCTTCTGGCGAAATGAGATAAAATACAATTTGAACTAAAATACCCAACACTACGACTTCTTTAATAAAACCTTTTTCAGATCTTATAACATTTTTATAACATTGAATGATCATATTGCTTTAATTAATACTGTTAATAAGAACATACGTCAACTCACAACTTCGTCGTTATTCAGAATAGCTTGCTTTATAACAGACAACATTATCATATTTTTATCTTGATGAGGTACAGCTTGACTATTGACCACGTCGGGGTTGTGGTGACCGACCTCACACTTTAGGGATTATGGCGCTTTGCCGGTCGCTGCCGCACACTTATGGCATATACTATACAGTGTGTCCGCGCATGTAGTAATAAAACTTGAGAGGCAGTTACTACACACTATTTCATCGACGAAAATACCCCATATGTCAGGTCAATTCGAAAAGCCTGTCAATCTGCAACTATTTTTATTTTTACTTCAGCAAAATTCACAGCTTGTAAATCGGTGGCTTAAGTTGTACGTATTGTAGAAGCTTATTGTTGGCGTTGTTTTAAAGACATTTTTTTATGTTGTATATAACAACATAAATAAATCTTTAAAATAATAGTTTTTTTGTTGATTGCCGAAGGGACAAAGTTCATTTTTTACAAAAAAAACTTTACCGAGAGCAGTGAATCTTATACCAATATATTAAAAATCTCAAATATTGTAATGGAATTAGAAAAAAAAACATGGGTCAACGGTGTGGTTTTCACACAATTTCAGAATAAAGCTGCCAGATGCGCTAAGTTTTTGTAAAAAAATGTTCTTTGTGCAATCAACAAAATAAACAATAAATAAATATTTCTGACACTCACACAACATTATCTAGCCCAAATTAAGTTTCTTAAAGAATACTAGATAACTGATATACTTAAGAAATATATGTATAAACATATATATTGAATAAATCCATATTTTTTATTAGAATAAACTTAAATAAACATATAAACGTCCATGACTTGACGACTAACATCTGTGTTCATCACACAAATATCCGCCGGTGCGCCGCCGGGATTCGAACCCAGGACCTCTGGCATAGAAGGCAATGTATGTTACCGCTACACCAGCCGGTCGTCCAAAAAACTATATTTTAAAGATTTTTTTATGTTGTCATATACCCTACTATACCCTGCCTTTAAAACAACATCAACAATAAGCTTCTGCAATACGTACAACTTAAGCTGCCGATGTTTTACAAACTGAGGGGAATTTTGCTATAGTAACAATAAAAATGGCTACAGATTGGCAGGCTTTTCGAATTGACCTGACATATGGGGTATTTTCGTAGATGAAATAATGTGTAGTCACTGCCCCTAAAGTTTTACTACTACATGCGCAGACACACTGTATACAACCTTTCTGCTCCTCCTCGCTACGCCTGTCGTCGCACCTAACCGTACCGACTACTTCTTCCGGTGCGGGAACCCTTCTTGTCTCATAATCTTTTGTATCACAATGTTAATGAGTGTATATTGGTATAAAACAAATGTATGAATATAGACATTATGACTTTCAGTAACATGAATATTTATTCGAATGATTATGAGTTTCGATCAAGTTATGAACAAGTGAAATGAATTTCAATGATTATGTTTTTTTTAAATATTAATGTTCAAATTTTTTATGAAGAATGATCATTATGATTTCAAATGGTATGAGAAACACTTCGGGCTTCCGATTTTAGGAGTTGAAAAGTTATGTGAAACAATGCGCACCCACATAACCTTTCAATCTTTCAACCGTTCAAACATAGCTTTACTCTTAAATTAACTTTAGAAACGAGATATTTAAGTACCATGGTTTTCTTAATACTTACTTTTTTTTAATCTTTATTTAGAAAGCTATACACCTATAAGTTAACCTTTTTTAAAAAAAATTACTTACTTTGAGTTCTCGATATTTAGTTAGTATTGCAAGCGCCATATCGATGCCGTTTCTTAAGTTAATTTAAATGTTAATGACCGTGACCGTTTAAAAACTTACTTATATTTTATCTTTACTTGTGTGTGTTAGTAAACGTAATCAAGTTATCCTATCCTTCCTGAACGAGCAGATGTTATCTTTGCTCTCATTGACACAAGCCATCACGTATTTTATTAATTGTTTTAAACTATCGCGGTTATTTTCACTAAAATTTTATGAATTCAGAGGATTCTTACTACGTTTTCCGATTTTTATTCCGATATTTGATGCTGTTACAAGAATCGAAAATCGTCCACGATCATGGTGCTTGTAACGGCATCAAAATATCGCACGCGGGAAATAAAAATCGGAAATCTTCCCGTGAATTCATTGAATGACAGGCAGGTATTTTATTTATTTTCAAGTCAACATAAGATTCAGATAGAGTCTAGATTCTAGAACAAAGAAAACCTTCGCTATATTCCTATAATCGTACGACATGTTGCACTGAATTTGCTGCACGTGATAAAGATTTAAACACCTATTACAACCATATATTCTGCGCATAAATTCTATTCTATTCTTCCGAGAATTTCTTCTTTGTTGCCTCTATTTACGCGACTCAATAAAAATCTCGTAAAGCTGCGAAATTTCATTTCAACGGTGTCCAAATAAAGGAAGTGCAATATTGAGTTCGTCGTGGAGTGGATATTCTGAAACGCACGTCTTCTGCACCTTTATTCACCCTGTATATGGCCACAAATAGTAACAATAATAGAGTAGGCAGTTTACTAATTAATAATAATTATTAAAAAGGTTCTTCTTCGTTTTTAAGCGTGTTGCGTTTCAGTTTTGACAACATCATCACTTTGAGTAGAATTGAGGATAAACTCCTGTGTTTAAGCTGTGATTTAGTCACAGATATATTATTGCCATATGGATAACAAGTCTTAGGTACTTACTATCAAACATCTTAAAAATAGTAAAGCGTATTATAAGATGTCTTCTTAATTTAAAATGGCCTCGCAAGAGGCGAAAAAAGAAGTTTTCACAAAAAGTATACATATGTATATGCATTTCTCTACGTTGCTCAGAATTCGTTATATTTGATTTTTTAGACGATTAATAATTTATTCGTATCCTCAAAAATATGCCCCTTAAGAATCGAGATAAGTTAAACTTTAGAATCAGCATCCTTTGTGTGAATCTTAACAATGTCTAAAAATACTATTCAATTTGTTTCTTCGAGAATATTGAATATACTATACTACTCTAATGTTCTTAATCTATGTTCTAATAAACTAGTCGACTCTCCTTATTTCAAACCTGCGATATTCGAACCTCTCTATAATTCAAAGCTATCACAAGTTCCGTACAAAACCTCTTTATATTCGAACCAAATCAATTCATATTTATGCACTTGGTAATTCGAACGAAAAAAATCATTGCTATATAACAAAACGACGAGTTAATTTGAACTCATAGGCATCCAACACTCGACAATTCAAAGTTGCAGAGAGAAAGAGGCTGTAAGATTCCTTCTCGAGGTACACGAGAAGTTCGTTTTAGTTATGAGCCCTAGAAAGTCTAAATGATTGACGATTGCTGGAAAGAAGAAGTTAATTGAAAAAGTAGAGTATATTGAAATAGTATATTATGTAACAAGTGAGCGAAGTTACATACGAGTTACATACGACGTTTTTCAACACACTTGTGAGTAAAAGACAGACATACGTGGTCATAAAATAACAAACACATTTGATAACAAAGCTGTGAATTGTGATTGAAAAATGGCGCCGAACCTCGCGCATGCGCGTAGTTTTTTTTTTCCGCCAAATGTGTCAATGTCTGTTTAGCATATACAGCCTATTTTAAGTGAAAATGTTTAATTTGGAGTGGTAATTGAAAATATTTTAATATTTTATGACAAATGATTGTAAATTGTGAATAATGTGTTTAATATACAAATTTATTTTACTAATATAAGGCGCAAACATTTAAAAATGTATATGGATTTGAAGTGGTATAAAACCTCTTTGTTGTTTCTGAAAATATTTAGTGTATAACCCGGACCAATAAAATATGCTCTGTTTTCTCGCATGTTATTTGCACAAAGGTACAATTCAACTTTGTAGGATTCATTATATTATGCACTAGGGTATAATATATTATGCACGCGTGACTTATAGCCCAGTTTATAGTTCTAAATTCAATAGAATAACGCTCACTTTACGAGCAAGTGTGTTGAAAAATAATTTAAGATGTCTCTGAGTACCTACTCTCTCAACCATAAAGTACAGGGAGAAAAAATTATGCTGCTCAAATCAACACTCAATAATTGGAAGTTTTATTTATTAGCTCTGACAAGTTTCAAACCACTTGATATTTCAAATACTCGATAATTCGTAATATTTTAAGAGTCTCTTGAATTTCGAATGAACCAGAGTCGACATTGATGTTAGTAGTTTGGATTCTTATTTTGTATCTCGTAAGTATAAAATTATGATCAAAAATAGCAGTGAATAACCCTGCGTTCATCCTTAGGTCGAACTAGTAGTAACTTGTAGGTATGACAACAAACTCTAAATAAATATTGCATTTCTCCGAGTTGCATTCAATGAAAGTTTTTGATATGTAACTTTTTATATCAAATAGTATTTCCAACGGTCCTCGGTACAGGATATGTTCGCTGTTTACATACGAAAGAGCTTCTACAATTTGATTTCGGAGGTGATATTTTTCGTTCGAATTTTAAAATTCATTTCATTTATGGTCTCGTTGAAAATAACGCTGATGTTTACATATTTGAACGATTTTTCGTGTAACATAAAATAGAGATTGACATTTTCGGATTTTTTTACGTATTTACATACCTCTTTATTTTGGTTTATACTCCGGAATAAATTTTATTACGAAAATGAGGTTTTTGATATGCCCAGTTTGATCTAACTAGGAAATGCAATATTGTAAATAAACGTGGCTCAACTTTTAGGTAACTTTTAAAAGGCGATAAATTCGACTTATGCTTAACCTTATGTCGTTAAAAGTCTTATCCATCACTGAATGTAGAGTCAGTGTGCCCGATTTTCGACTTTACGGAATAGTTTTGTTTCCATCTCATCGACCTTTACTATTAAGTGATTATCCTCCAATACAAATTTGCTTACAAAATATACTGGTGACAAATAGATACTGAAAGAGAGCACTCTGTACTCGATTCCGATCATAACTATGTAATAAAGGTATGTTTTTAATTTTTCACTAAAATTCCCTATAAATAAATACCTATGTAACTATTTACTTTATACCTATACAACTGAGTCAATCACGTCACGTGACCTGGCACGCGAATCGCTGCCAACAACGCTGGCGTTGCTGCGTAATCAATTCTTTAACTTTCGGTTAAGTTTACTCAGTAAATAAATAATATTACATTTTTATTATATTTTTACTCTTTATGTATGATCTCAAACTATCACGTCCTTGAATTACAAAAGTGACCCACCAGTCACCCTGTATACTCTACATGGATAATTAAAGCTGTATGATTTTTTTTGCATTTGATTTCATCAAGAAATTGCTACGGAGTCAAAACGTGTTGAATGTTTATACCTACAAAGTATTAAGTACAAAGTATTATGCCTAATAGTAGTATTATTCATTAGTATATTCCCCTCCTGTGCCTACCGACCACTACCAAGGGTGATCACCATTCCAAAACCCAAACGAACTAAGTCGTCAGTTTTCATTCAGGTCAAACGTACCTATCCTCATTTAATGTAAAATATATCTGCACATAAGACATCAATGAACTACACAGGCAACAGAACTACACAAGAGTATAAATTACATAATTGAGTTACAGCAATCAGCATTACTTCACAGAATGTATCACGGATTCCCTGAAAGAACCTGAAAAATACCGTTTCATTAAGCGGTGCAGCGGCTATAATTTGTACTAGCAACACTGGTATATATTTGCGTGCTTTGAATGGGGCTAAAATTAGAATGTTGCCAGCATTAAAGCCTTTCTGACTGAAGCGGGTAGATATACGGTTAATTAAGTAAAGAGATAGCTTGGAAATGTGGGTATAGAAAGTCATGGATTTTGTGTTTTTGTAGATAAAATTGTGGTTTTATGATCCTTAAAGATAGGTTACCTTTGAAAAGAAGTAGGACAAAAAGGGATGCAAATAGACAAGAATGGTTTACGAAAACAATTTTCACTTACCGAACAAAACCATTGGCAACTCATTAATTACCGCTATCTCTGCCTATCTCTGCGACCACACAATTAATAGCTTAAATGCAAATCACGTGTCAGCAAAGTGTCACAAGATGGCGCGCGAACTGTCACTGTCAGTCCGCTTCCTACAACCGCGTCATCAATCATGGCCGCCGCTGCGAACGATACAAATTATGTTTAAAACCGCCTCGGTTACTCCGGCTTGTACTGATAAGTTTAGAAATTGGTAATTTAACGACATTTGGAACATGAAGCATCTCGAAACTTCTCCTCGGAAACTTTGCTTCACTAAAGTTTGAGTAAAACTATTTTAACCGCAATTTCTTGTTGTTGATTATAAAAAATGGCGTTTTATGGTACCTATTCGTGAGATATTCTAGGGTAAAATCAAGAGATATTAATAATCATATAATTTTGATTTCAATGGGTTAGATTAGAGTGAAGTTATGATATTTAGTTTTTTGGACATAATATGTGACATTTAATTGAAATTGTATTTGACGTAGGTATAATGTGAGGTTTAATTGACATTTAATAATTGTTTTATTTTTGGATTTTATTTTTTATTTGTAAATAATTTGATTTTGTTGTGTATTAAACGTAATGTGTTTGACTAGGACTATATTGTTATAAATAAATATGTAAATGTTGACAGCACCATCGCATTGGAAGTATTCTGTAAAGGTGGTGCTATGATTTTTGTAATAAATAAATAAATCATATTATTGGGCTGTAGGTAAAATTCGGCACATATTTTAAATGGCTGCTGTTCGCATTGTTATATACAGACAGAAGGCCATAGACCAAGCGTTACAAATCTGTCAAATTTCCTTAACCAGTTTTTAACTTAATGTCGAGGACAAAGAGTTCAGATTCAATTACAATATTTATCTGTACATAAATGTTGGGGTAAATTTTTTTGAATTTCAGTAAACTTTAAGGTATAACACCTCTCTGTACTAGAGAGCAAAATTAGCACGATCTAACAAGATTTTTTTCAGATCTAGGCTATTTCCTTTTTCAGTTCAGTGTATTTGTTATTTTCTTCGTTTAGGCATTGTTTTTTTTAGTGTTTGATATTGTATACTTTTTTGTCGTTCATGTCTATTTTTATCAATATATTATTAGGTAGGTACGTAAAAAATTAAGAACTTTACGTTAAGTCGAGGATGCCGAGTTTTTACACTTTTTTGAACCACAAGATACCAGTGCCTGAAAAAAAAATAAACAAAAATTAATAGACATATTTACGAAAAAGGCGTCGAGAAAAAAAAGTCACAAACATAACACTAATTTACTATTTCAAATGGGTATTGCTACGAAATGCCATAATGGACTCATGTAAAAGTTACATTATAGCGTACTTCTCTGAACCGATGGGTAAAGAAAATATTTTAAATAGTTACAAATTTTGAAAAATAAACCATTGAAACGAAGTTTCGCTTGCTCACGTCAGCGAAATTCGCCAGCGATGTCTGGGCGATGAGTAAATGTTTGAATACCCACACATGACACACCGCGCTACGAGAGGCCCTTAAATATCTACCTATTGTAATGCAGAGCACATGCATTTCATGACACGATTCCGGATTTCATTGTAAGGACTAAGTATTCATAAATGATATAAATTTACTCAGTAGCGTCTTTTTAATCTTTATTTTAATTTTTTGAGTTTTTTTCATGTAACATATCAACTCAATTATTCCTTTAGCTAATTATAATATCTTTATTAAAATTAGTTTAAGGAAATTAAGTTACCTTGCTAACTTCGCGACCGTACTTGCACTAGTAATGCAGGATTTTCGTGCGTTGGTTCACCGCCCTCCCTCCCTCAGGCAAGAAGCAAGCAATGCAATGAACACACACCATAACAACTACTTACACTAGTTATTATAGTAGTTGTAATGGATTTCCGCGAAGTATCACCTGATTCAATCAATCGGCTTATAACATCTTAAGAATATACATTTTATAAGTAATATTAAAAATCCCGACCACAGCTAATTTTCCTTCTCAATTCCTTAAATCTTTTCTTTGTTGGTACTTTGTTAACGTCACGCGAACAAAAGGCGGGAAACTGAACAGACGTTTCGATCAAACGCATTACCCGACGACGGAAAAAGGGCGTCCTACAGAACGCAGGACGAAGTACAAAGGATGGACACTTCAATTAGTAGGACACAGCTGTACATGACAGGCTTACAAGCTAATTATGGACGTTGGGTATCGTTAATTAAACGTATAAGTATTAGTATGTCCTCAGAAAATGTTTTTTATTTTTTTGTTTTTCCGCCAAGGAAAGGTTTGGCACCCACTAAAGCAAGCTTTAGCAGGAGGAGGATGAATCCTGTTACGGATGAAAGGGAATTTTATTGTGCTGCTAACCCCAGTAGCTAGCAGGTATAGAGTACCCAGACAGTGTGGGGACCGCAAGAGCGGCCACGAAACTCCTGAGGACGCTTGAATTTGAATTTTTTGAATTTTTGAATTTTGAATTAAATCAAAACTAAAATAGTTTTAAAAGTGTTTTAATTAACATTGCAAACGAACACCTTTTGATAGTAGGTATACCTACCTACTTGACTACAAAAATATGCGTCTTACACATAGCCGACGCGAAGATCCGTTTCCAAGGCTCATTTTAATGCTAATATGATATGTATTTTATCTATGTGGAACTTCCATGCATAATATTCTATAGCTAACGTTCAATTTAGATGGTTATTATAAATTAATAACGGCGTAACTTGCATAAATTCCCATTAAGAACTCGCAAAACCGCCACATCACCTCAAAGATTAATGCTTCTAAAGATACCTATGCATTGATTAATTACCCGAAATCTAGGCCACCCACAAAAGACATTTCGAAACCTCTGGGGTTCTAGCGAGCAACCCTGGCTGTAAATCTTCGATAAATCAATTAATTATAAACCTCCGAATAAGGCAATCACTACGGGGTCCCTTAATTCAATTTTATTTCCTAAGCCAAAGTTTGCGTTAAACAAACATTTGCGTTTGGAAATTTCATAGAAGCAATTAAAACGATTTGTAGTAAATCCTGATTTTGCAGTCTCATTATCAATTACATTCACTGAGTTTACTCAACCTTATGCTTTCTGTTTCAAAATGAAAATCCATACATACCAACCGTACGCCAGACTCACAAGTTGAAATTGGTCCATTTTAAATGTTCCATATCTGTATTTACACGCCAAAAAGAATTAGCGGCAAAAAATAATAAAGTTCCTAATTTAAATCAAGCACACATCTAATAAACGGCTGAGCACGCCCGGCGCCAAATCAACACGAACCAACACGAACCTCATCAAGGAACGATCAGTTATCTATTCCGCCACGTGATTGACACATTCCCAATTTAAATGTAATCTAATTCCTTGAGCAAGCTATTGACACATCGCCGCCATTTTGTGGATAATTAAGTTGTATGTAGAATATGTTACGATCGCACCATCATTGATTAGTTTCTGAGACATGTTTGTTTTCCATAGTAATTTAAGTGGCGTTTACGCCTTTTGAGGGCCCCAGAATAAATAATAAGTAGGTATAATCATTTTCTAATAAGGTTTATTTTACATTTTTACAACATTTTATGGGGTCACTACGAGTCACTATGTAGAAGTATCTGAACGGTCACTGACATTCCGAATTTGTATTAATGAGATTAGGGAAACTATTGAAGAACTATTCAAAAGCAAATAAACACATAATTCTGAGCTAGGTTTTCTAACTAAAATGTTAAAATTGTTTCTAAATTTTAACGAAGTATTAGCATGTACAAATTGAAACAATATCAAAACTATAAAATATGGTTTCGATATTTTAATTCAGGCCAGAAGCATAATTATTAAGACTGTGTAGAGTCGGCTCAAAATACCACCTTCGAACGAAGAAAACTGTTCGACGATTAGGTACATAGGAGCCAGAGCGCCAAGACCACTTATTATAAGACCACCCTGTCAAATAATTCAATGTAGTAAATTGATAGTTCAAAATGTCAAACGGAAAAATAATGATACCAGTAAATAAATAATATAAATAAATCCCCAGACAATCACTCCAACTACATGGCCCCAGAGTAAGCATAGCTTGTGTTATGGGATACAATGTAGTAAACTATGGGTGAACCCAAAATATAAATACATAAATAGATAACACCCAGACACGGAATATTTTTTTTCTTGTGCCGTGCGGGGAATCGTGCCCGCGACTACTGGCGTCTGAGGCAAACAGTGTTACCCCATCACCAAAGTGGTCGTCAAATCTTCGTAGTGTAATGCTAAATGAGAATTGATTGAAATTGCATGGTACTTTTTCATTAGTTTGAAAATAACATTTTAAAGATATGTCCGAATACGTGAATTTAAGGTGTGTATTTAATCTTTACAGTAACTGTAATGAAAATAATTAACTACCAAACATGTTTAGTGCTTTAAAACAGTCACAGTAGAAGAAAAAAATGATTTTTTTTTTTTTATTTTTTAAAGTGTAGAAAAAGTAAGGTGATTATAGCATCCCCACTCTAGAAATGAGAAAATTAAAGTAGGTACCTATATAAAATATTTTGTGAGTAAAAATATATTGTTTTCTAAGTTGACGATATTATTTAACAACATAATTCATTCGTTCACATAAATCGCATCTCTATTTTTTTTCTTCCGTAAAGTGGGCACACTGGAACTGGCATTGAATTATTTGCCAGGGTATAGTGACTACTTAATATTAGGTATCGACTGCGAATCAATGAATTTGAGGTTTCTAGTACTTATACTCGTGTCTAAGTACTATAAACTCTACGTGCTATTAGTCGTCGTGGCGCCGTGGTTACTGTTCATATCAAACGATATCGCAGGTTAAGTGCGCTCGGTGCGGCCGGTATTAGGATGGGTGACCGCCGACCATTCATTTCTCACGACGACTTCCGTGCTTCGGAGGGCTCGTTAAGCAGTCGGTCCCGGGTGCTGTATACTTGTATACAGTAGTCGTTAGGGTTTTTCAGAGGCCATTTCGGCACCCTGAAATATCTGACATCCACCAACCAGCACCGGACCAGCTTAGAGCGACTCATGCCCTGCAGTGTGCTCATTACACGGAGTTGTGAATATGATGAGTACTTATACCATAAAACCTCAGTTCAAGATGGTCCGAGTCCTAACCTAATCTGGAAGAACGGGCACGGAACCAACCAGTTTGCAATAATATAAAAGCTTGCAACAAAAATCTAACTTACAAAATAGATACCCTACTCAGCCTTCATCATGCTACCTTGTAAAAAATAATGTATTCCTATGAAACCCTGAAATCCCCTTGATTCCCTTATCAATCATGAGTCAACATTCCTATCGTACTTTTGTAGAAGGGCCAGTGTGTTTTTCACCGTCCACCTCATCATCTCTTACCGTTAACATTGAGGTGAAATGCGGGCATAGTCACATAGATATTATTTTAGAATGAGCATGCAAAGTACATCTACATCTAAAGTACCTAATTAAAATGAAATGAAATGAAAATTAATGAAAGTGAAAAATGAAATGAAAACTTTTTTATTCGTAGTAGGTAATTTTATACACTTTACGAACGTCAAACGCTGGATGAGGGCGGCGCGGGTCCGGACGACATGACGAATCCTGGGGGAGGCCTCCGTCGAGAAGTGTGCGTCTCTCGGCTCATTAAGATAATGATCGCCCATTATCCACCAATGTCTTGGTGTTGTCTACTACTACTTCTTCTTCGGCTTTAAAAAACGAAATGAAAGTAGAACCCTAGGTAGACTTGGCACTCTTTTGTAAAACAAACATATTTATATATTTACTTGTCCAATTTTTGTCCATGTTTGGTTCTAAATATCCTTTGAATGTTCGACTGAAAACTGCTCGCGTCCGCAAGGTTTAGCCCTCGATGCCTTGTACGTGGTCCCTGGGTGTTGCTAAACGAGCAGTAAAATCTTGGTTTGGCCGTGGCTTGTCACCACCCACTAGACAAAACCATGCCGCCAAGTAACCTAGTTGCGTTCCGGCATGATGTCTAGTGTAGCCATTGAGGAGGATAGGTCTGAGTAATCGTGCTGCATCGGAGAACTGTTTTCAACTCGTGGGATAATAACTCACCGGGTGACTCGTTTTGGAGGGTAGCGGGATCCGAAGCACGGTGCACCGCTGGCCGACCGCAGGTAGTAGGGGGCCCAAGTAGCATGCCAGCCACATGCAAAAGGCTGCCCCGCCACCTCGCCAAAAATCCCGGGAGGCTCCATCGTGCCGGCTGGCGACCGGTTTGAGAGGACCCGATGGCGAACTCGGGGGGGTTCGGGCGTCCCCGCAGTCTCCAAGCGAGTTTCCCAA
Organism: Stenoptilia bipunctidactyla; assembly: GCA_944452665.1. NCBI lineage: Eukaryota > Metazoa > Arthropoda > Insecta > Lepidoptera > Pterophoridae > Stenoptilia > Stenoptilia bipunctidactyla. Next base: position 1,554,038 of record OX101738.1, on the reverse strand, counting down.
AGGTGCGTTACCCCTATCGAGTTGCTTGGTTCCATTTACAGCACTTCACTCAACTTCTGTTCTCCTCCCTATTCACTCCACTCCAAAATTAATGAAAGGTCCAAAGAAGAGTAAGGTAACACAGCGTTTGCACTTCCTCTCGTTTAAAGTGCACTTCTGTAACATCAGAGGAGTGCACTCCAATCTCAATGATGTCCACCACCACCTCGAGACGGAGAGACCCCACCTACTCTTCCTAACGGAGACGCAGATCTGTGATCCGTCAGACTCGGCATACCTCTGTTACCCAGGTTACATCCTGGAGTCCAAATTCCACCCGCACGCCGGGGTGTGCATGTATGCCAGTGACAAGATCTGTTGTCAGCGTCTCCGTTACTTAGAAGTGCCGGACCTTTCTGTTATGTGGGTTCGCCTAGACCAAATGGTATACGCTGGTATTTATCGGTCACAAAGCGGAGATCGGGAGACAACAAGGCTTATGGACTATCTCAGCAGTACAGCGGACAAGGTTCAGCAACGTTTTCCCACAGCGCAGTTGGTGTTCCTGGGGGATTTTAACGCACACCACGGACAGTGGTTATACCCGTTTCAGGACACTGACCATGCTGGTAGAGAGGCTTTTAAGTTTTCGCTCACTCATGGCCTCTCTCAGCTTGTTGACGAGCCTACGCGCATCCCAGACGTTGCTGGCCACACTGCTTACTGCCTGGACCTTCTGCTGACAACCGATCCCGACAGATATTCGGTGTCCGTCACTTCACCCTTAGGGACATCCGATCACTGTCTGGTGAAATCTGTATCGCAGTACTCGCCACCTGACACCCGACCAAGTGGTTCTAGGCGAGTATGGCGTTACAAGTCGGCAGATTGGGATGAAATGCGACATTTCTTCGCATCTTATCCGTGGCGGCAAGCTTGTTTTACATCAACCGATCCATCGTGCTGCGCTGATGCAGTCTCAAGTGTGATAGGTCAAGCAATGGAGTTCTTCATTCCCTACGCTGATCTATCCCTTGAAACCAAAGCTCGCCCATGGTTTAGTGCTGAATGCTCTTTCGCTGAAAAGCGTAAGCGAGAAGCGTACAAAGCCTGGGCAACCGCTCGCAGAAGCAAAGCCGTGGATTCGCATGAACACAAGAAGAGGTACAATGCTGCCGCCAAGTCCTGCAAGAAGGTGATCAAAAGAGCTCGTTTCGCCCACATAGGCTGTATTGGAGACAGAATAGCGTCATACCCCTCGGGAAGCAAAGCTTTCTGGTCCCTCGCCAAGTCGGTCGAAACGAACTTTTGTCGCCCATCGCTGTCGCCACTGCGGAAACCTGACGGTTCTCTGGCCCACACCGCTAAGGAAAAGGCGGATTTATTTGCGGATAATTCTCGTCTAGATAGCCAAGGAAAAATCCCACCCCAATTACCTCAGTTCGGTCCTACAATGGGTATCGTTCATATTCGCCAAAAGGAGGTTCTTAAATGCTTGCTGCACCTAGACGAGAATAAGGCTAGCGGTCCAGATGGTATTCCTGCAGTGGTGTTGAAACGCTGCGCAGCTGAGTTGTCTCCCGTTTTGACGCGTCTCTATAGACTTTCTTTGGAATCTGGTAAAGTCCCCAAATCCTGGAAGCTGGCTAACGTACAACCAGTACCGAAGAAGGGAAGCCGTGCTGATCCTGTCAACTATCGACCAATCTCAAACACTTCCATACTTTGCAAAGTCATGGAACGTGTATTGAACAATCGACTCCTGGCATACCTCGAGATGGTTTCCGCCAATATGGTTTCCGCCACAGAACAGTTAAACCTTTTTTAACTGTTCTGTGGTTTCCGCAGTGGACGCTCGACCGGCGATCTTCTCGTGTATGCCACACACTTATGGAGTGAGGCCTTGGAGGGTCATGGTGAAGCAATAGCTGTTTCCTTAGACATATCCAAGGCCTTTGACAGGGTCTGGCATGATGGTCTCTTAAGCAAGCTTCCAGCATATGGCATACCGACCGGGCTCTGCGACTGGGTATCTGATTTTCTGAGGGAACGGTCGATTCGAGTAGTCTTAGACGGCTACTCCTCTGACCTAATGGTGATTAATGCCGGGGTACCTCAGGGATCTGTTCTCTCTGCAACTTTATTCTTGCTGCACATTAATTAAAGGCATTATTGGATATGCTGATGACAGCACTGTTGTTGAGAGATATATATCCAATGCGCGAACGAGCGCCCATGAAATCCAGGTTTAAGAAGGTCTATGATTGAGCGCGTTGATTCGACTGTGCGGAATGTGTCCGATTGGGGCGAATCTAACCTGGTCAAATTCAACGCCTCCAAAACACAAGCGTGTCTATTCTCCGCAAAAAAGAGCACCTTTACTTTTACGCCCACTTTCCAGAATGTATCTGTTCCCATCACCGACCAACTAGGGCTTTTGGGCGTCACTATAACGTCCAAATTAAACTTCGGTCAACAAATTGAGTCTATGGCAAAAACGGCTTCAAAAAAATTGGGTATCATCTCGAAGGCCCGGCGGTACTTCAGCCCTGAACGGCTGCTCAACTTATACACAGCCCAAGTGAGGTCGTGCATGGAGTACTGTAGTCACCTTTGGGATGGTTCTGCCAAATACCAGCTCGAAGCGCTAGACTCTGTTGACCGAAGAGCCGGTAAACTCATAAATAACAACAACCTTACAAATAAAAAATTGCAGACGCTGGAGCATCGTCGTAAGGTTGCTTGTTTGACAGTATTTTATCGGCTACATTTTGGTGAGTGTGCGAGTGCTCTTTTTGACCAAATTGAACCCACCCCTTTTTACCACCGGACTACCAGACGCAGACAGAACTTCCATCCATATATAGTGGATTTACCAAGAAGTCGAACAAAACGCTTCGATAGTTCCTTTTTGGTACGGATTGCCAAGGAGTGGAACAATCTGCCTGCGTCTGTTTTTCCTGACCACTACAGTCCTGGAACTTTTAAGTGTCGAGTGAATAGGTTTCTCGTGGATGGACGTGTAACACCATAGTCTTCATGCGCACTTTCCATCAGGTGGCATGGAAGACAAACGTCCTATCCTTACAATATAAAAAAAAAAAAAATACTTCACTCCTATGAGATACCAAATTATATTCGAATAAACTATCTCAAACACCTAATTAAGTACGTTGATGGAAAGTACAGTTTTCCAAATTTGTCCAAAACTCGTTCAACTATATTCAATTTAATAAATTTATCTATCTTTAGCTTCTATCAGTGCTTTTAACTAGTGATGTTCCGGATATCCACCGGGCAAAAAAATCCGTACCCGAAACTTTTCACGCGGATCTTTTACAGATCTTTTCTTTACCAATTTTCAATTTTTAGGATGAAATTATGTATGTAGGAGATGAGAAAGTCTTAAAATCTATTCAGAGTTTTTTTTTAATTTCTTTAATCAAATATTTGACAAACAAAAACAAAAAGTAACACCCGCGCGAGGCGAGTCGAAGCATGTCCTGCGTGTCGTTGCGGCGAACGAAGTGCGGCGAACTATCGTTTCAAGGTCATTTGCGCCTATACCGATTGCATAAGAAAATAAATATCCGTATCCGCGGATCTACATTTTGAGCGATCCGGCACATCACTACTTTGAACGCAGGATAAACTTGCAAAGATGCACCTTGTAATTTTAAATTGCTACAGAGGGAGCCACTTACTTTGAACTAGACAACTTAAGGTTTTACAACAAATCTGCAAACTAAGAAGATTTCTTGATCGAGATGAACATTATCGGTTTTTAATTACAGAAGGTACCAGCATGCTTTTAAGCCTTTACAAAGTTCTTACTTTGACTACACTTTGTTTGCAAGTTTTAAAGTTGAGCAATATTCTTGCTTGGCTGGCTATGAATAAATTTTGTAATTGAAGAAGTACTGACATAAAGATAATTATAAGTTTTAAGAGCTGTCTCAAGTCTTTAACGAATTTATGTACTTACTTACTTTTTGTGTTTAGGTATTTTATTAAAGCTTAGCTTAATATCTAAAATGACTACTTTTAGAACATAATACTCTGTGGATGATTTTGATTTAAGACAGTAAACAGTTTCTAAGCAAATTGTTAGGTATATTATTTATACAAAAAATAAAAAAATGAAGTACATTTTTATTCTTCTGTCAGGTGCAAAAGTTTTCAAAACACGAAACGTGGAGAGGTCTGCCGAATACCAGGATGTTCAGTAACGCCATCTGTTGGAAATCAACCAGTACCAATACGAATGCCGCACGTGCAGCCGGAAACTTTTCGACTCTTTATACAATACGTGTACACGGGAAAGGTAAGTTTTATAACTTTAACATGTTTTGTAGGAATTATTTCTAATGATTATTTTACTGAACTTCAACTAATAAAATTCGTGGCTAGCACATTTTGTTTGATGTTCCTTGTTATCATACGGATAATAGTTTTATAAATTATAGCATTGTACGTATACTTTTCTACTTAATTTATACCAAGTAAAGTTTACATTATTAGTACATCGCTCGTAGTTGAAGTTTCTAATAATTTCGTGATTTAAATATTGAATGATTTACGTGTCACTCGACACGATTGACTTATCACAAAACTTACATAAACGCCATCTACCGTCTAGTAGCTAAACTTAGTCAACCAGTTTAAACAATTAAGCCCCTTGCACATAACATTATTATCTTGTATAACTTATCCCTGTATTTTATTCCTTTCTTTAATCGAACGACTTGAATATATTTTGTATCTTGTTATTAAAATGATTCTAAGTCATGTTGTATTTTGTATACTTAGCTACTCTTACAAGATTCTGGGGTCTTCGAAATGATGACTCTAGCGGCCGATTTAGGGGTTGAAGATCTAAGATCAGCTTGCGAAGAACATGTCACATCTACATTAGGCGTTGAAAGTGCCTGTACTTTGCTTGCTGCAGCAATGGATATTCAAGATCGGCCAGGTAATAAACTAAATATTATTTTCGCCTTACACATCAGCTGCGATGGTGGTGTAATGGTCAGCATAGTTGCCTTCCAAGCAGTTGATCCGGGTTCGATTCCCGGCCATCGCACTCTTTTTGTTTCTTTTTTAAATGTTTCTTACATTATTCTTAGTAAGCATATTTATAAACTTTATTGTGGTTATGGGTCAATTTATTTCAAAGTTATAGAAAACAAACTGATCTGATGTAAGACCAAAATATTTAACAATGTGGTAAGTTAATATTTTTTTATATCTATTCTTTATTGCACATATAATTCATACATATGTATTATGTAGTAAAATATGACACAGGTTTAAGAACCCAATTGGCGGCCTTATCATCAAAAGGTGATCTCTTCCAGGCAATCATAGTTAAATACTTGTACCTATCTAATGTGTTACTTTACTACTTAATAATAATAACTCAATTTATCTAAGTACCTAATTCAATTCCTAGTGATTATTGTACCTTTTACCTATTTATTAATTTAATTTATTGTGATCATTGTATCTTTTTGTGAAGTATGTAAGAATTAATTGCAAAGTTTATAAGTTGATTTTGATGCAACGTTCGTTAAACGACCTACATACTCAGAATAAATAAAAAGGTTATTTAGTATAAAAAAGTACTTTTTTGTTTGGTCTGAGCCTACATAAAATAGTTTATTTAGATAGCAAACCCCAAAAAGCATACCCTACCCTACAATCACTTCGGCAAAGCCCACCAATCTGCAATCCGTCGTAACAAAAAAATGTGCTTATTCAGTGGTACCAATTTGACCGATTTTATTTACACGTGTCGCGATTGCAGTTCCTTTTTTGTTGGTGACTAAACCTGCATTTGACCTCAATCTCACATTATAAAGTAACCTTGCATTTTGTTTGTTAAATTTTCTCTATTCGAATAGGCCTGTATCACTTGAAGCAAGAAAGCCGCCCAAATTGTCAAAAACTTGTGTTATTATTATATTTTTTTAGAGTTCCATGCCCAAAAGGAGAGACCTTATTACTAAGGCACTACTGTCCGTTAGTCAGTCACCCATATGAACCGTCATAGTTAGACAGTCGATGACTGATGATATTGTATTTTTGTTGCCGCTAATACTAAAAAGTAGAAAATAATAAATATTAAAGATAAATACCATGACATTTTAATAGCATTTATTTTTATGTGTAGTATTAATGTAATTATTAATAGTAATTAATTTTTTACTAGAAGTTGTAAGAAACAGGTAAAAAAATATTTCGTATGTTGTTAAAAAATAACACATATTTTTATTAAAATATTGTCTTAGTTGTTTAACTAATAATTAATAAAATGAATTATGGTCAAACATGCAGTTCACAAAAATATGTGTGTGATGAAATAAATTTTAAAACAAGCTGTAATAAATTATGACAGTTTGGTAATACTGGCTAGATGCCACTTTGACAGATTAAAAAACGAAAGCCGGCGGCGTCGTTTTTGGCGCTTCGTAAATTTGTAATTTTAAGGATACTCTGGTGTGATAAAATAGTTAGAAATGGCTTACAAAGGTCCACCAAAAGTGCAAAAGGTAATGGTACAACCCATTAACCTTATATTCAGATACCTGCAGAACCGAAGTCGCGTACAAATATGGCTGTATGAAAATGTCAATTTACGAATTGAGGGACACATTGTCGGTTTTGACGAATACATGAATATTGTACTTGATGAAGCTGAAGAAGTCCATATAAAAACCAAGAACCGGCGGAGCATTGGCCGTATCATGCTGAAAGGGGACAATATAACGCTCATACAAAATGTGAATCCTAATGCTACAGTGTAAAGTTTAGGTTAAGTTTAATGTACAGAACATTTGTCATTCCCAAACAGTGGTTCGTTATCAGTTTGTTTCTGATATTATAGTGAATATTTTTCTCTCAAACAATAAAAGTGTAAGGTTTGCTAACTTGAGTTTTATTTCAATAGAGTTTAAACCTAAACACAAAAGGTTATTAATGAATCTTTTATAAAAGTTGATGAATATATCTGTATACTTATAGGCTTACAATATAAATCATCTGGGTGTTATAAGTGCATGAAATACAGTACCAAACTAATATTATTCTGTTATTATAATCCTTAAACAGTTTATAGAGGAATCTTTATGTAAACAAATAGTCCAACTACCAACTATTAGTCACAATAACCATTGCACCTTTGTTTCGGATCCATCTATAGCATAAAGACTGCTAATTTATATTTATTTAATTTATGGAAAACCAACAAGAACAAAATAAAATACAAATACATTTAAAAAACAATTGTAGCAATATGTATTAAAGACTGAAAGTAATGGTATGATGAGACAAACTGATTTAAGCTAATACATATATCTTATACCACAACACGATCAAATGAAGCTAAAAGTATTGATTCAAAATGCTAACTCTAGTATCTGAGTTTGTTCGTATCACAAAAAAAATAAGTGTAAGTTCTTAAAACACCCACAATAATCATTGACCTGATAATAAATAATGTTTGCGCATAATCAGCAATCATTATTCTCAATTTTGTCTTGGAATCATTATGGAAAACAAATGGATGCCTATTTAACCTTTGGAGCACCAGCCCAATATATACCAAGAATATACAACATTATTTTTGGTTAGTGAGAAATCTAAAGTATGTGTCAATTGCTTCCGATGGTATAAAAACTATGGAGATTTGCAAAAACAAAAAGTACTGTTTATATTTGGTGTTGTCCAACTTGCTGGTCACCTATGTATGTATGACTAAACACACTTGGTTAGTTTGCTGCAAACCAAAAGCAATGCAGTTACTATATTAATACATGCATAAAAAGATACAGTATTTTATATTTAACTACAGAACTACTACTAGGTAAGAAAACACTTCTTATATGATTTATAATATTTTCAGTGAAAAAGCTTTTTTTATCATTGTAGAAATTGTGTTTGAATTTTCAGGTGGCAATAGTGCCTCATCCTTTATGGAGCGATGCATTGCCTTCATTGGAGATAATGCTGCAGACTGTGTAAAAACAAATGCATTCCTCAACTTGCCAAAAGAAGCCGTGATAAAGCTCATTTCTTCAGACTTTGTAAGTACCTATGATAACAAGAGATATATTATGTTTTTATATTTAAGTGTAACTAGAACTGATATGTTTATTGATACTAAAATAGCTTGTAGGATATTTACCATTTAACGCAGTTTTGTAGGGCTTTTCAGCCCTATTAAATTAAGTAAAATTGTTGTAGAACCCAGGAACCCAGAAATAAAAATATACGGTTCAGAATAATATTTCTAAATTTATTTGTATGTCCACTTAAGAATTACTCCAAAAGGTTAATGTAAAAGTAAAGATTTGACAATAAGCACTCTCTGTAATTTATCTGAACACATATTACATACTTCGTCCTGCCTTTTCAGCTCTGTCTAGAAGAAGAGGAAGTATGGCGGTGTGCCCTCGCGTGGGCCAAGCAGCGTGCTGGGGTAACGCAACCCACTGCGCACTGGACCGAGGAGGAGCGGGCGCGGGTCTGCAGCCACTTAGCTCCTTTGATGCAGCATGTCCGGCTATTGCTTATAGGTGAGAGTATTTTGCTTCAAGTAGGTACTTTGAGTAAGCAGTCGGTCCCGGGTGCTGTATAATTGTATACAGTAGTTGATAGGGTTTGTCAGAAGCCATCTTGGCGGCCTGAAAATCCTACCACTGGGCTAGCTTGGTGGATTATGGCCTATACATCCTCTTCACCCAGGGGAGAGACTCATGCCCTGCAGTGGGCTCATTACAAAGAGTTGTGATGATGAGGTACTAGCTAGGTAGGGTCTGCTTTCAGTATCCCTACCGAACCTGTATAATGGTTTTTGTAAAAGACACCTTAGAGAATAATCTGTTTCAATTCGTTTATTTACGGGATAAATGAAAGAAACAAATCGGTGTGTGTGCGAAGAGCACTCGTCCGGCAAACAAGAGGTCCCAGGTTCGAATCCTGGTCGGGTAATTTTTATTTATCACATTTTTCATTTATTTAAGAAACAAATTGTTAAGTAAAACTTTGTTTTATTGTCTAGAACATAGAATTAAACTATTTTTATTGTAGATGTCATCACTACTGAATAAACTTGTTTTATAAAGGTCTTCCATTTGGACAGGGCTCCTAAGAAGGCCAATATTATAAATCGGTCGTTCAACTTTATAGAGTTGTAACAAGCTACTTTTCCTAATACTACAGAACAAGCTCTTTCATTTAAACGAAATATTAAATGCCTTAAATCATGTAATTATCTAAAAAAAAACTCATTGAACTTATGTAGGACACCATCATATAACTAAAAATTTAATTATGGAATTGATTTAAAAGTAATAATAATCAATAATAAATCTATATCAAATAAGTTGCCAATAGGTTTTAGAATAGGTATTTTATTTTTTCATCCATAGTGGCCTTCTTAAGGGTATATTCTTTGTAGGTCAAAATGTTCCTTAGAAAGCTAATATTTAATCATCACCGCCTCATTTCTTCTATTCTACACTTGTCATCTGCGTGACAGTAGTAGTTCTTTTCTGTGCAGTTTTATTTTATACAGTTATATTTTCATGATTTACGGATGATCCTATTAAGGTCCATGCAGATACCTTTGCAAGGTCAACTGTAAAATTTTTGAGTGGCCTTATAAGAAAATACTCGCCTTCCTGGAAAAAATTCTGATAATTAAATTAAAATTCAAAATATTTTGTTCATCACAAAGCCAAAAAACGGACGACACAATTTTTGTACTTCGGCTTTAAAAAGGTGTTGATAGTTGTTGAGTAATATATTACAGTAGACCAAAGAGACAAAAAAAGTCGGTGGAAAAAATCTCTTGGCACTCTTTCAGTCAGAATTATACAAAATAATACAAATGGGTACAGCACAAATTGACCATGACATGAAAAAAAAAAAAAAAAAAAACAGCTAACTGTGAGAGCCAATGTCATGGCACAACGAAATTGCTTACATAGTGGGTGCATTGAGCTTTGGATGCACAACACGAACATGACAAACTGGGACCAGAGTATTCAAACAATAACAAAACTGAAATCGAAGCTAATTTATAATTTTCTTCTTTAACACCAAAACAAATTCTTAGTTACCAAACCACAGTATTAAAATTAAAGTAGATAATGTTTTGGTTGTTGTCTTAAAACCTTATGTTTTGCTGTGCTTGAAAATTACATTTCAATGCCTTCGACAGAAGTCTATGAAGCGAGGGACCTCACAAACAAAAGAGTGACTCTAGCGAATTGCTGCTGCTCCTGTGTTCTTAAGTTAAGTGGATCTAAGTGTGTGTAGAAGGAATTTGACATCAAATGACTATAACACCGATTTTTTAATAGTTGGCCTTCCATGGTGTCCAAATCTACGAGTTGCAATACCTCCCTATGTAATTCTTCTCTATTTTGTTTCATATTTAAACTATCTATCTATCTCTTACTTGCAGATAGTCAAGTGTTTGCGGAAGAAGTGGAACCAACAGGAGCGGTGCCGATGCAGCTGTCTCTAGAGAGATATCGCCGCGCCGCTCTGCAGCCTCAGAGACCCGATGCCAGCGCCATGCCGCGGTAACTTAACGCAACTTTTCTCTGTGTATTTCAAGTTTAGGTTTGCTGGAAATTTTAGAAATAAGCTGTAGGTTCCTAATAACAATTTTTGGTAGTGTTAAATAACTCTGTACAAAAGTGAACCGGTAAAGCATAAGTCCACATTGTCTTAAAGTTTTTAGCAACCAACAAAATGCTTTTCTAAGATAGCAAGCTTCAATGCTGTACTTAGGTTTACTGTGTTTTTTATTTTATTTTATTAAGATTTTACTTTTTCAGATTAGCAGTAAATATGTTCGCGGGTTCGTTAATTCTACAGCAAGACAAGAGTGCATTTCAAGCGATACTCAACAACTGGTGAGTTGAACACATTATTAGCTACCTAGGGAATATATTTTGCTGTCAAACTAAATTGGGTCTAAGAAGGACCTGGTTCTTCGTAAATTATTGCCGAAAGTTATCACGCATGAGAGGTGATTTCTGGCCGCAGATTTTATATTTAGGGTGGTCGCTTGTCAGTCTAACCTCGAAGGATTCCAAAACCAAAAGGAGATCACTTGTATAACTCCTTTAAACGTAAACTTCAAGATGGCGTGACCACGCCAGGTTTTTCGTTTTCCATGTGTTTAGGATTAAATGCAACATAAATAAAAAAATATTCTACTAATTTGTAGGTACTTTCATAGAAAAATTCTACACACAATAATATCAAAAAAATCCACAAAGAAAGTACAGTGGAATCAGTTTATAATGACATCGAAGGGAAATAAGAAACTAGTCATACTAAACGGACGTCATACAAAGCATAGGTACTGCAAGAATAAATAAACTGTTTAAGTTAGTATGTGATTTATTTTAAAAGAAAGGAATAAAATAGAGATAAGTCAAAGTAGATATTAATTAGTAGACTCAATAAGTAAATCTACGCTCTGAGACTCAATTCAAAAAAGCATTTCACGCGCCGAATGTATTTGGGTACAACGTGACTCTCCCGAATACTGCCAAAGGTGTTAGAAATCATACGGTCGGTCACTATAAGCGGACAAAATTTGATAAAAAAGGGTCACAATAAGCGATATGTCACTATAGGCGAAGTCGACTCAGTTATATAATTTATTTGAAAACCAAACTTCACTGTGTAAACACGTCATAATAAGCGGTTGGTCAATATAAGCGGAATCATAATAAACGAATTCTACTGTAGTCCCGCTATTTTGACATCAAAATGCATTAGATTTTGCGTCATAACTTTTTTATTACTCATTGGATTCTAATGAAACTTTCGTTACCATTTAAAGGCAGTAACAACCTATTTAATTTTTCAATGTTTTTTCAACTTTTTAATGTTTCAAGTTTGTCTATATACCTTATTGTAAGTGACAGGACCAATTGAAGCGTTATATCTATTTACTCAAATAAGTTTAAAACGGTTTATTTCTTTGGATTCCTTAATTGCATACCGAATTATAACAAATTAGCCAGATGTGCTCAGCAAAAATTATATTCTTCCGCTTAGTCAATTCCAAGTTACAGGTAATTCCGCAAACGTTACTCCAGCAGGATTTTGAATATCTTCGCAAGCAAAGCACATACAGATACAATTTTTGTCTTACATCATTTTTAATTCTATAGATAAAAATTCATTTTTAATTCTATAGATAAAATATGAGCATACTATATATAAAAGTTCGCATAACATTTACAGGAGCTGCATTTCTAATCATGTATTGTATTGAAATGGCAGTTTTCGACAAAATCTGGCTGGGATAACGGACGCCTGTTATTCATTTCAAATCACATTCTAAAAACAACGATTTTAAATCTACACAACTGAAATAAAAAGGTTTATTCTTTAGAAATCTCTATGAAAACAACTAATTGCATGGTGTAAGTAACTTTTTACGATAGATATAAATAAAATAATAAATAAAATCCCCAGACAATCACACCAACTACATGGCCCCAAAGTAAGCATAGCTTGTGTTATGGGATACCATGTAGCGAACTAGGGGGGAACCTAGAATATAAATACATAAATAGATAAACACCCAGACACGGAACATTTTTTTTTCTTGTTCCGTGCGGGAATCGAACCTGCAACCACTGGCGTCTGAGGCAGACAGGTTTACCCCATCGCCAAAGTGGTCGTGGTCACAAACTAAACTTAAACGATGATTTGACTGCAGTAATGATAAAATATATTGATATTTATTTAATAGGAACTAGGGCAACATTGCCTGGAGTGGAAATATTGCTGGCAGTGGGAATATTGTCACCAGGCACATCTCTACTCGGGACTTTACGGCCTCATAAACACGTCTAAAACGGTAGTGCATGATAATTTCGTCTGCTCATGGCATTATGAACTTACGATAAATAGTTATTAGGCCCATATTATGAAATCTTTCGTAACCTTTGACAATGACTAAAGCATAGTAATTCTCCATAGAGATCCATAAAAAAATATGTAGGTACTTAAGTAGAGTTAAAATTTGAGTGATCGTTCATATTATGATCCTTGGAAAATTCTTAATAATTACATACATACATAAATAACTTCATGCCTATATCCCTGGGCTAGGCAGAACACCAAAGGCTGTAAAATCATCTGATGTCACATTTGACAAATTTGGAGGTATTATAGGAGGCCCGGGTAATTTTTATTTATCACATTTTTTCGGTTATTTAAGAATAATTGTTTATTATAAATGCAAAAACTTAAAAACATTTAAACGCCAATAAAAGCTCTGTCCCTTAACTGACTTTTACAGTATGCCCGGGAAGAGAAGCAGCTGGCACATTCTATGTTTTTCTTTCGCTCCCAGGCCAGCATGGAAGCAATGCTTCTTATCTATTCTCGGCGTAATATTCCAGGTGCGGCACTCCCAAACAAACATGGCGGCTGGTGTTCCGCGCGTCCACACACGGCTACTCCTCGCAAGCGTTCCACACGCACTGCGACAATATCGCGCCGTTGTTGGTGCTTGTGCAGGTAAATATCGAAACACTTAGTGTAGACATCAGTTTTCAGTCTGTGAATATACAAGGTGTTCCCCTTGGTTTCCCATAACTCTAGGCCCAAGACCCTAGAGTCTAGGGTATTAATGGGACCATGTAATTCAAATAACATGTGATTTTTTTTTGTTTTTATTTTTAATACAAAATAATTCAATTAAGTCAAAACATCTTATGTAAAACACCATTATGCGAAGTATGACATCGTGGCATTTTCTATCCCTTTTTTTATTGCTATGCTATAGGTCAAAGATTTAAATCCATAGATGCGCCCTTTCAGTACAAAGAACTAACGAAATATTGTCATTACTGAAAGAGGTGCATGCACAAGTCTTGTGACAGTCTCTAATGAGCGCTTGTCGTGCACGTTCATATAGATTATTTTGTTAAAAATATTTACATAAAGACTTAATTATGCTGTCTTGTTGATTTCGGGGGTGTAAAAATACAAGTCGCAATACAAACAAGGATAAAGGTGTTACTTTTCATGCGTTAGTAATTATTATATTATTTAATGCATTTCTCGATTTTGTCGGGCAAGGAAGCGCCCGGCCACCAAAGAATTCAACTCAAACTCAAAAATTCTTTATTTCGTAAGAAAATACATTTGAAATAAGTGAAATAATTTACAAATTGAACTGAATCTACCACCACTTCGGAAAGTCGATCTGTTGAGAAGAAGTGGCAAGAAACTCAACAGCAATCATCTTTTAAAAATAAGAGAAATCATCTTCTTGCATCCGGATATCACTTTTCACATCAACACTTATCCATAAATCTAACAAAGGGTTAATCTTAAATATTTTAGGATTTTATTATAAAATGAAGCGTACACATTGACCCATGAACGAGTTGATCTTCTGGAGTCTACTATTATATTTATACAATAGGCAATCAAGTACTAGACAGAAACGTAGACATAGATATAGAGGTAAAGATAGAAGCAGAGATAGCGATAGAGGTGAGAGAGAATACAGATAATGTGGATGGGGATGAGGATAGTCGTGGACAAAGACAGGACGTGGACATGGAAATGGGGAAGTCGGAGTCAAGTTGAAAAAAAGTCATAAAGTCATCAGCAAAACGACCTGGCACCACTAGCAGCACCCGTTCACGAGTATAACGCAAGCACCAGCCCTCCTCAACCATATTTTAGGGAAGAGGGTGACCCGACACCCGACGCTACCGCTAGCCTTGCTGCCTGAGGGAGCATGACGTTCTTGCTGTTGTGTGGACAAGAAGGAGATGGTGGTGGTGTTGGATAAGAAGGAGATGGAGTTGGAGGAATAAGCAATCAGATAGTAAATAAAAGATCAACTCAATACTTAATACCTTTTAAGTTTTTATTTTACTTTACAAAGCCGTCGTATTTTCTGGCTTTTTTATGGAAATAGAAAAATATATTGGTTTATTTTATTCACATATTTTTTATCATAACAGGTTTTAAGTAATAATTTTCGGATTCTTAATTGTTGTAGACCATTAAAAAATATCAATGAAAGAAGTAATATTCGCGGGGAAGATATTTCTAGCACTATACCAATATTAACCCAATACGATGTAAATTGCAAAATTATATCAACGTTTTAGATACAAATAATACACTGAAATTTCGAAGCAATTCGTAGGATATACGGGGTGACTGATGCGTACTTAAGTTAACAATCCTGTTGCATACCATATTGCATACCATATTTATCTTTATTTTTATTACTCTGTAATCCTTTATAACTGTTTAGGTGTGTTTCTAGCGTAAGTTACATCTGAACTTATTCTATGACGTTTGTTGACGTGGACGCGCTGTGTTTGTGTGAGTAAAAATGACAACCTTAAGACACGTACGGGCAAATCTATGGATTTAAATCTTTGCTATAGGTACCGTTCGCAACGTTTTGTGTTTGTAAATTGTATGCAACGTTCCTCAATGTTTAAAATGTTTTTGTTGTTTATTGTTTGGCTTCAGTGACACGCTTTTTTTTGAACAAAATGAATGTTAAAGAGATTTTACAAGGCTGATAATTTATGAACTCATTATATTAAAATTGCTGATATCTTGGAAAGTATGCACTTTTGAACCACATATTCTTTGGAAAAAAATATTATTTTACAAGCTATAACTAATTTCGATTCCCGCGGGAATTTCGGGATAAAAAGTAGCCTATGCGCTGTTCCAGACTGTACACTATCACTATGTCAAATTTTATCCAAATCCGTTGAGCCGTTCTCCCGTGATTGAGGAACAAACATCCATACATCTAAACTTTCTCATTTATAATATTAGTAAGATAAGATAGTCAGGAATAAAACCTTAAAGATATGTGATATCAAAAAGAACACTTTGTAGAAGCTATGCAGCAGTGCGATCACAGAACTTTATCGAATCGTATATTAACGAATGTTTACGAATGCTCGTATGGAGTCGGTTGCAAGTTTTGAGTAACATTGTAATTTTTTATTTTACAGATATTTATGAGTACAACATTTTTACAAACATTCAAAATTGACAAGGCACACATTTATTTAAGCTGGCCTTGAGGCAATGGATAGATTTCAATTTTTTCTTAAAAACCGTCTCCATACTATACAAACATTCGTTAACAAACGATTCGATAAAGTTCTGTGCTCGCACTGCAGTAATGTATGCGGCGCGCAAAACACTCCGTGTAATTTTTATTATAGGCCTTAATCTCAGCTGGAAGATGGTTTGAAGTTGCAAGCACATGGGCGTGGGAAAGACTTTGTTAACCGATTCATTGCGACGGTCATTTTCACAATCTTCTGCCCGGTGCGGCCATACAATTTTTTTTCTTCCTAGCTATAATTTATTGATTTAATTTAGTGATTGTGATGCAATCACACTAAAACTCAGTACAAAGCGAGTCTTTAATGCTGTCGAGCAATAAAAGCCTCGCTATGTTTTATGGCTTTGGGTAGACCCCTACTTACTTATCTGATATTAAATTTTTAATTTTTTTGTATCGCATACATCCTGCAACTTATAAAATTTTATAAACATATTTTACTTTCAGGTTTTACTTTTATAAATAATTTATATGTCTTTATATTATAACATAATATAATGTAAGTAAATAGGCACTATCAGTTTAAGATGAGATCCACTGTCATGGATTTCCATTTTCATTTCATGGAACTCCTACGTTTTTTTTCGTAGTCGTAGACCCCTTGCACGTTGTCATAGACCCCTAGGGGTCGATATAGACCACTTTGGGAATCACTGCTCTAGAGCATTAAAGATTCGCTTTGTACTGAGTTTTTAGTGTGATTGTGATGAAGTTAAAGCATAGTTGAAAGAAAAGCAGATTATGCACCTCGCCTTAAGTAATTTATATTGCCCTCGTGCCTGTTAGATTAGAGCCCGAGCGTTAGCGAGGTCAGGCACTCGGTGCAATAATAAATTACTTTGTGCTCGATGCAATAATCTACTATTAAGACCTCCCACGCCACGGTCAAAGGTGACGCCCCTCATTTAAAGAAATTAAGTAATACTCGACTAAAAGTTCTATTATTTCAGTGTGCGTTTAGATCCTCATAAAATACAGAGATTTGTGTGCAAGATCATTTTTGTCTGGGTGTATTATATCTGATCATAAACTGTTAGTACATATTACTTTAAACACATTAATTTATTTTCTTAGCGTCGTCTTAATTCTCCCTTACAGCTAACCCGCGGCGAAGTAATAGGCGGGTTTACGGACACCGCGTTTTCCGGCGCGGGATACGCAGCGGGCGAGCGAGCGTTTCTGTTCGCGCTGCGCGACCCGCCGCACGCCTCGCCCAAACACGCGCTCACTAAGCGGGCGTTCGCTGTTTGCTATCATCCTGAGTGAGCATTGCTTTTTTACCTACTTGTTTTTACATACATACATAACCTCACGCCTGTCTCCCTTTGGGGTAGGCAGACTAAGGAACGCCAACTGCTCCGATCTAGACATACCTCTTTCGCTTCCTCCACGATTTGGTTACGTTCGCCTAGGGCGGCCCCTTCTGACATGACCATCCAATCGTGCTCTGTAGACCTCTTTCGTAAATCTCCTTTCACTCATCCTCTCTAAATGTCCAAACCACCTTAGCATACCCTTTTCAGTCTCACTTACTACGTCTTCTTTCAATCCGCATCTCTTTCTTATTTCGCATATCACTCAATTGCACTCCACACTATGCTCCTCAACGCTCTCATCTCCACAGCATTAATCCTACTTTCATGTCTCTTCTGCCACACCCAAGATTCGCTACCATACATAAGTGTTGGCGCCAAAACTCTCTCAGGTACGGTAAGACGTGCCTTATTCGGTATAATTGTTTTTGGTCATTAAAAATAAATACTTTTGTTAGCAATAAGATTGTCGAAGTAGAACAATAACATGAACTATTCGCACACAACAAGAGTGTGTGTGTTGTTGTCCTGGCGGAAAAAGTACGAATTTCTTATATTGAGGTTTACAGGTTTTCAGTGTGTCACTTCGTGTAATTGTGTGTGAAAAGTAAACATTTGTGTGTCCAGCCATTGCGAAGTTATTCACCAAAAACACTTTCCGCTGGGACAACGAGTTCCTGGCGGAACATTTTTTAACCTGTGGACTCAGAGGGATATTTTTTTGTTTTCCAGTTAGTGTGTGATGAGGGCTAAATGATATTTGTAAATTTGCGAAAATATTTAAGTTTCCGCTGCGACAACGTTTGGCCATTTGCTGGATCTCATAGAAAACGCTGTTCTAGAGAGCTGTAGATTTTTAAATACATTGTTTCGAATTTATGTGTAATGTTTGTTAAAACAGAGTTTGGAAAAAAAATACCACTAAGGAGAAAAAAATATAAATGTAAAATACGATTGGACTCCAGGGTCTATTTTACACCGTTTATTATGTACTAATATTATTATGCTTGGAAGAATCTACAACGTTTTGCCAAGTATCATTCATGTGCTCTAAGTAATTAATGAGCTAAGGGCTGATTTACCAAAGTTTTGCTACTTTTAGTTGCAGTTCAATTGCATGAAATCCTAAAGTAAATGCCGAATGGAACATACTGTTGTTCTGTGTGTTAACTCAACTATTCGTATTTAAAATTTCATCTAATTACTAATTATAATTAACGAAATACAATTGAAATACTGACCATTATCAAATTCGTTGATTACCCGACCAAGTTCGGATGGTCACAAAAAAGCGGCCCTGCGGTATATTTAAGTAACATTTAAAATGTATGGAGTTATACTGGTTTAAACTGGTACAGGTAGTAGTAATACGATTTAAATTCATGTGATTCTCTGATTATTTGAAGTTAGTTAATTACCTCTTTTTATAGACTTATCAAAGTTTTAAAATTAACGATGCGATGGGCATCACCTGCCGATTATTGATCTGTGATTTTTAAAATTATAATTATAGCTTAATCTTTTTATACCCTAATTAAAGTTTTATATTCATGATTTGATAGGAATCGCTTACCGTTTAATGACCTGTGATTTTTAAGTTTATTTTAATACTTATTGAGTGTAATGAAAGTTTAAAAGTAATGCTGCGATGGACTTCATTTTCCAATTAATGATCTGTAATTTTTTAACATGTTAATTATTTATTTTAATTAATTAACGATGAGATGGACATCTTCTTAAAATTTTAGAATTATGTTAAAAATTTGATAGCCTGTAAGCTAAACACGAAAGATTTTTCACGTTACACGTCGTCGTAACGTCTATAGACATTTAAAGGCGTTCTTTTGAATTTTTGAGTTGTCGCAGCGGAAACTTGAATATCTTCGTAGATTTACGACACACAAATATCATTTAGTGACACACAATTACCCCTCATCACACACTAACTGGAAAAAAAAATTGCTCTAAGTCCTCGGGTTAAAAAATGTTCTGCCAAGACAACGTTGTCCCAGCGGAAACGATTTTTGGTGAATAACTTCGCAATGGCTGGACACAAAAATGTTTACTTTTCACACACAATTACACGAAGTGACACACTGGAAACCTTTAAACCTCAATGTAAGAAATTTGAACTTTTTCGCCAGGACAACTCACACACAAAAGTTTTAATAAATAAGAACCTGTTTAAAAAACAAATTAGATTCGTTAAAAATCGAAACCTTGAAACGCCTATTATTTATCCCCAATAATGGGGCCTTTAATGTATACCGATCAAATTGGCGACATTTTGAAAAAGGCCTATATTATTGTCAGAAGTACCCGTAACCGGCGATCATGTATGAAAAGATTGATGAACGTGGAGGAAGCGAGACAGGCGTGAGGTTATGTATGTATGTATGGGGCCTTTTATTTAAAATAATGTCTGTGTTTTCGAAACTAGATCTGTTGTTTGTGGAAAATGAGGTTAACACAATCAGCAAAGTCTTTAAAACTCATATTTGTCTAAAACTACAATCCTAACTTCATATAAGCTTATTTAATTTAATTAAAAGAAGTCGCATTTCATCCAGGCTGCTTGTGTTTATTTATTTGTCAACATTCATTTATTTGCCACTAATTACGAAGGCCTCAGCCGGAGGATGCAAAAAAACCGAAGTTACTTAAAACTTATTTAATTCAATGCATTACAAAGGTTAAATAATGCATTAATTACTTATAAACTAATTGCTACGACTGATTGCTTGAAGCGTGAGACAAGAAGTGCTTCTTCAAATCGGGTCTGCTGCTGGTACGATTCAACACCTGCTGACCACCCATTGGTTGCGACGCCGTTCCCACCAAATACGTAGAATTAGCTTCACACCTGTGGCCACCCAAGTCGTTGCATCATTGCTTGCTGCTTCACCCTTTACCCGCCAGACTCTATATCAGTAGTCGTGCTCCCAGCGCCAAGCAAAGTAAATCTAAATATAAATATCTACAACATATAGGGATGTTCAATGGTAGGCCGATATACCCGTCCCCCGTCCTTCAAATTCAATCTTAATAGTTTCAGCTGTTTAAGCTCGAAGAGGGAACAGACAAATAGATAGAAATAGGAACTTTGATATTATATTTCTAATAGTATATCGGTAGCCAAACGAAACAAAAATCGTTTAAAAGATTTTGAAAGATTTATTGATTTCCGCTCAATATATTAGGCCAAAGATGAATATTTTTGTGACACTTTACTGTGATGAAGTTTACATCTTTTAATGTAGTTAAATCACATTTATCAATAACACGAACATAATAACTAATGCGTAAGCACAACACTAATGGAAAATTCCATAAGCCGGTACTCACTTATGACGTCAGAAGCGGTCGTCTATTTTCGGCCGTGCACAAACATGCACGCTAGGGATGGGTATCATCAACTCAGTCACTGACATCTTTATACTTGTTTTCAAAGAAATTAAACATATTTATTTCTATAGTAATAATTTCTTAAATTGTTTTAATTTATTTGTTAAAAATAGTCAGTTTAAACAGAAATATTTTTACTTAAGTGGATTTTCGTTTCAGTAAATCTTTGCTTATGTCCAATCCCTATGGTCGGTTATATCGGCAATGGCGCTGGACATCAATGCAATTTTCTAATAATAAAATCAGTAATTTATCTAACTTCTGACGTATTTTTAAGGTTTTCTAAATAAGAGACTTAGGTGTACTCAATTGTAAATGATTACTTGATTAACCATTTACCAAATGTAACGAATGGTGGTTTTTAGTCGTATATACACGACCTTGGCGGAATGGACTCGAAAATATTTGTCGGTTATATCCGACCGTGGCGGTTAAAGGGTTAATTATTCTGGTAGGATCGACGCTTAATTATATAATTAGTTTGTATGGGACGTATGAGAGGTTGGAATATAACACACTTTACAAATTGCTAAGCACAATAAAAACATGTACACCAAATTATTAATATCTGAAAATAATTACTAAATAATAAGCTTAATAAATACAATATGTAGGTACAGAAGACAGCAGAGCAAGCGTGACATTACCAGTCAATTTTCCCCAACCAATTTTAACTTAATTTCTAGGGCATAGAATTCAGATTCAAGTACATATTTTTGACAGATTTGTAAAGCTTGATGTGCTGTCTTCTGTACATTTATCTTTTTCAACCGACTTTCAAAAAAGGAGGAGGTTCTCAATTCGTCTGTATGTTTTTTTTTGTGTCTGTGTTACACGATATTTCGGAAAATTGAATGGATTTTGAAAATTGTTATTTCATATGACAGAGGATACTTCATAGTTGGTCCCATATAAATTTCATCGTAATCGGTTGAGTACTTCAATGAAAATTTCAAACTTTTGAAAAGATATTTATGAAATCGGAGAATGTTTACGTTGATGATATTCTCAATTCAGCCAAAGTGTTGACGTGAAGTCGGTTTTTTTAATGCTCTGCATTCGTTGATTATTGAATTAACAACATAGTTTTTTTTTTATTCACAACGTATTTGTTTCCAGCTGCGGTCCAATATTCGGCGCGGGCGCAGACCTGCTGATCTCGCACAACTGCAACACGAACAGCGAGAGTTACAGCAACCTGCACTCGTACGGCGACCACGTGACGCCGGCCTCCCTAGCGCCCGAGTACAACTTCACTGTGAGAGACTACGAAGTCTTCACTTTTAAGTAATTTTGTTTATAAGTTAGGCTGCGTTGTGAACAGAGATGGCTGAGAAATGTATTTGTCGTGATCTAATAGAAATGCTTCTTGCTATCTTATGTATAGTCGAATTCAAAAGTGGCATATAAGAAACCAATGACTGACTCATACACACTTTCTTTTATGTGTCTGTCAGAGCACCTTATTGCAAACGACGAGAATTCAAATCTGTAAATCATTATTTTCAGGCTACCTCGCGAGCTCAGCGTAGCATAGCCTCCATATTATACATAGGTACCTTCGAACTAACTGAATCATGACCCACAACAAGCTCATTTTGGCAAACCGTCTAAATGCTAGTAGGACGAAATTCGCTTGAAGATAGGTTTCCTTGGTGACGAACTTGTTATCATTACATTCGACACTGACATATACAGAGTACTGAATTCGTACAGTATCTAAAATATCCTAAGTTCATTATGTGCGATAGACCTTACAAGTTTGACAGTTTCAAACGAATTATCAGCGAAGTGGGTCATGATTCAGTTGGTTTGATAGTACAATAAAAACGATGTGTGCAAGCAACTGCAAGGTACAGTCAGCATCAAAAGTTGAGGACCACATTGAATTTGACTGTACCTATGTATTACGAATAAACCATCAGTTACGATACATTGTTAAATTTAATAATATTGACTTAAGTTTTCAGTATTCATATTCTTAGAAATCTGTGTTAATTATATTTATTTAGCGCATCGTTTCGGTGACTTTGCAGATATTAGTAGTCATGATTGATAACTTTGCAATCTGTGTACTGTGAAATGCGCGATAAATCAGGTACAACGGCTTTTATTTCAAAATTCATTTTACATTTTGAACATTACCGTCGTCGCTAAGCATCCATGCACCGCTCTAATGGAAACGCAGCCAAAGCCTCACTATCAAAATACATTTCGTTCTACGTAACGAACTCCTAAAGGATATTGTTTACTCTTTGGCTTAAGTACTAACCAATTGTGAAACGTCAACGAGCATCGAGTATTTCGTTCCCTGGGAGTTATTCTGGAACGATCTGTTGTCAGTGTACCTTGCAATTATTAGTCTTAAGGCACGCGTTTCATTTGGTTTGCTCATATTTTGTTATTCGAAAGTAACGATGATCTGGCCTGGGTAATGGACGCTAAAAATTCTACGAGTTACGACTAAATGATTTCTGGTTTTCTATATTGAATCTAAATACAAAATCTTTGTTTGTAAACACTTTCCATCACAACCAAAATCTAGATAATTTTGTATGAAAATTTTGGATTAAAAAATTTAGATTCGATATAGAAATTCAAAATAAAAAAAAAGCGAGGCAAAAAAAAACACAAGATAGGCACATTGTATCTAAGCAATCTTTTAATGTCTTATTACGAAAAAAATTATTTTAAAATAAATATAGAAAATATTTAAATACGATTTATACTGAAACCTTAATAACTTGGTTATTCTCATTATTATTTTGCGGTGCCTTCTGGTAGAGATTATCTGTAACAATAATCTAAAAGGAGGCACCAGTCACTATTATTTTAAGAAATATTTGTGAAAAGAAATAAATAACTTTTATTTTTTATTATTTTTATTTTATACACACACACACTATATTTAAATATGTAAAAGAATTATGATTACGTAATAGTTTATAGTTTAAATTTAATTGTCGTGCTACTTGCAGCGAACTGTACTGAATATTGAAATTTATATTTTAACATAAAATTGAATTTGTCAATAAAATACATTAAAATAAGTATTAACTTCTTGTTTTATTTTAATATAGTCAGCGCATCATAAATACTAATACCAGATCTCGGTTTTAGTTTTATAATACTACCATCAGCTAAACCGTAGTGTAGGTACTGTTAACACAGTATTATGCGTTTCAAATGAGAATAGGACTGGCTTAGCGCCATATTGTGATGTCACATCTGTCAATTCGAACCGGTTAGGTAAAGTAATTTTGCTTGGTGGTAGGATCCCTTCTGGGTCCGACTGGCTAGCGACCACCCTTTATATAAAGTCTGCCGCCAAATGTTACCGCTCCGGCGGTAATGTGTTCCGGCAATATTGTATAAAGAGCCAGTTCCTTCCTAAACCCGTGTGCTTTCATCTTCGACCTCATCGTCACTTACCATCAGGTGAGATTGAGGTCAAACGCGGGTTTAGTCACATATAAAAAAAAAAAAAAAAGCAAAACAATATTTTTTAATTTGGAATTTATTTACATTTAGATATAAACATTATTCCGCGTTTTCAATTGGATACTTTCATTCCACTTAATGATGAAAATTTATTTTATGAAAAGTCAGCGTCGTCGTATAATGTTGGCATGGTTTCCGCGCTTTTTCACCATGCATCCTCTTTATTGTCGCGTGTTTATAAAGTTTAAAAACTAATTAAATAATAGGACAAAAATAATAAAATAAAGTCAATTTTACTGTAAAATTTTACTTTTGACAGATAGAGGTCATTGACGTTCCTATTCTCATTTGAACCGCATAGTAGTTATCTAAATAAATCTTTCACTTGCATTTGACCGCGACTTCTATCGCTTGGAGTTCGGTTCGTAGCGTAGGCGAGCGCTAAGAATGGAAGTAGAATTGCACGAGGGACGTCGCGGACAAAAGCTAGTAAATTGCAAATCTTGAAACACAATATTTTTTGTTAACTTAATTTGGATATGATGTTCATTTAGGTGCATGTTTTATTATTTAGCCAAATAAAGTGCATTCTCTGAAGCATATAGACGTTTTTTGCTTCACTTCATAGTATCTTTTCTCTTCAAGAAACCCAATATGCAAGTAAGTAAACTTTATTATTACATTTTTTTATGTTTTACACCAGCAGTAGATTTGTGTTCGGTAATGCTCCCAAGCCTCGCTTCCTTTTACAATCAAAAGATCCCAGACTATTTTTCTTCTTATTCACCATATCGAGACTTTTTTTTAAGTCATATTTATCATATCAGACTTTTTAAATAAATGAAAAATGTGATAAATAAAAATTACCTGACCAGGATCCGAACCTGGAATCTCTCGTTTGCCGGACGAGTGCTCTTCCACTGAGCTATCGGGGCCTGGCGGTACGCCTCGAAATTACTTACCTCATTTTTTTTTGTTTTTACGTTATATTGCTAACGTAGCCCCATCTTATGGTATAGCTTTGCAGCTAAGACCAGCCAAGACCAATTTCTTTACAGAAATTGTGAATCCCAGTTAAAGTGAAGTGGTGCAATGTTTTAATAATGTTTTAAAGTTTTTGCATTTAAAATGCTCAATTATTCTTAAATATTGTAACATCACATTTTTCATTTATTTAAGAATAATTGAGCATTTTAAATGCAAAAACTTAATAACATTATTATATCAGACTTTGTTCAAATCATTTTTATACTTACTAAATATTGTTTTTTTATTTGTTATCAATAAAGACTTTTGGGTATTGGAGCTGTGGAATTCAAGGCTCTTACTGGGTATTGGAGCTAGTACAACCAAAGCTTGCTTAAAGAAATTTTCAATGAAATCCGAGTTAAAATATCTAGAACGCATCAAGATCACAGTGCCTGACTCATTTTTACTCAAACAAATAAAATAACAATATCCATCTCTCGTCTTGCTGAGTCCTGCATAAAAATGCAGTTGCCATTTGGATACCACTCCATCGTTTTCGGAAGCAACCTGGTTTCCAATTTCATGTTAAGAATGTTATGATAATTTATATTATTGTTATTATTTGTCCACCCACTGGAATTCACGGTCGTTTTAAGGAGGTATAATTTTCAGCTGCCTTCCAATACGAGAAGGTTCTCACTCAACTCGTGTGTACATTTTTTTGTATCTTTGTTACGCGATTTTTTAGACAATTATTTATCGATTTTGCATATTCTTGATTCCTATGATAACAGATACTTCAGAGGTGATCCCATATAAATTTCATCGAAATCGATCGAGTGCTTAAATGACCTTATGAACCAGTCAAATTTTGACAAGGATTTAAAAATGATTATGAAGTCGGTTTTTAATGCTCTGCGTGCATTCCTTGATCTTCTCTCTTTATTTTCACGACTGCTACTGCCCAAAATATTTAACGTTTAGACTTGACTGTAATACAATAATTTCTCCTTTCCCTTCTCAATAATTTCCCTTCGTTTTTATGCTCACACCACACACCAAAAATCTTCTGCTGCATAATTTCATTGTTTTACTCATTGGCCTTCCATCCATTATTATGTATAGACCTGGAATAAAATATTGTTTTTGAATATTATTCTAAAAATAATTATTAAGAAAAATATGATACATTTCAGTCAGATGAGAATACAAAGAAAATCATTTTTAAGTTATAACTCGCTACTCTCTACAGACTAAACTGAGAATAATTCATTAACTCTAAAGTTATCTCATCCTTTTCTATATGATGGGGGGACAGCGCGTACGCAGTCCCCACTACCAAAAATTACGCGTCCGAGTTATCCACATTAGGGATAATCGCAAGGGTCAACCCGATCGCAGTGCAATGACCAGGCCTCGCCCTGGGGGAACCGCCTAGCTGATCACGGTATCCCCTACGCCAGGTAAGTATGAATTTAGCGTCGTAAGTCGTCACTCGCCCCCCCCGAGGGGAGAACGGTGGAATCCGCTCGGGGCATTGGCCCCTTTCGGAGGTAGCACTCGCGGCCCAAAGCGTTGGACCGGTCGTTGGAGTGCCGTAGGCGCGGCATCGATAGTGGCCTAGCCCCCCTCGCAATCAAGCCCGTCGGCGGTCAGTCGTAAGACTGGCGGCCGTCGGGCGATCAGCGTAGGGGGCTAGGGGGTCAGTTGGCCGGCTATTGCCTCCAGCTGTTGTATGCCCTTCCTCAGGGCAGGCTCCGGGTCCCTTGAGACTCGCAGAGCGCGTAAGGCAGTCCTTAGTATGGCCTGCGCGGTCCTTATGACGGCGCTGGCTGGGTCGTCGGGTCCGGTGGGGGCCGCGGCCGTCTCGACGCACTGGGCGGAGGTTGGCTCGCGGCGCCTTGCAGTCGGCGCGGCCTGTTCGGCGGCGCCGGCTGGGTTGTCGCGTTCGGTCGGGGCCGCGACTGGCTCTACGCCCGGGGCGGAGCTACAGTCGCGACGCCGTTTGTCATCAATGGTGGGGGCCGTGACCGCCTCAACGCACTGGGCGGAGGCTGGTCGGCGGCGCCTTCTCCTCCTTGTCGTCTTCGGGGCGGCCGTCGCCGGGTTGGCGGGAGCCATAAGGCTCGCCTGGCCCGGGGTGGCTGGGACTTCTCGGGTTTGGGCGACAGTGCCCGCCTTCCTGTTGCGCGCCTCGCGTATGAAGACGCGGCACGCTGCGCTACTTGCGGGGTGTGACTCCCCGCAATTAGCGCACGTGGCGGGCTCCTCACGCGGGCGCGGGCACTCTGCGGCGTGGTGCTCGCCCCCGCACCGCACACAAGCAAGAGGCCTGTGGCAGTGGTGGGACGAGTGCCGGAATCGCTGGCATCGGTGACACTGTGGCGGGCCCCTCCTACCACGCCAGGCTTCAATCTTGATGCCCGGCATGAGGAGGAGCTCCGACACAGCGTAGATCCGCGCGAAGTCCTTGCAGCGGGCAATCTGGGCGTAGTAGATGCAGCCCGGGCGCCCTGAACGAGCGCGGATGGGCCGCACGTACTCCGCCTGGAAGGAGAGTCGCTGGAGCTCTTCCTTTATGTCTTCCGGCGGTGTGTCCGCCGGGAGGCCGCGGATCGCTACCTTAACGGTTCGCTCAGCTGGAAGGGAGTAAGAAAACCAGCTGATTTTCTCAGTCTCTTCCAGCCTCACGAGGTACCGTTGGACGATGCGGTATTCCACATCGTCGGCAGGCAGGAACCGCATGCCTCGACCGTACGGGCGCACGGAGGCTGGACGGCCGAGCTCGTCCCGCAACTGGCGGATGTGAGTCTGCCAGTTAGGGAGGTGCTCAACTATCAGCGGCGGGTATTTCGTCTTCGGCTGCGTGGGCGGTGTCGGTGTAGCGGCGGCGGCGCGGGCTGCCGGCTGGGTAGCCGGGGCGCGCGCAGCAGGCCGCATCACTGGCGTCGCGCTCTGCGGCTGCGCAGTCGCGGGCCGCTTTGCAGGCGGCGACGGCGTCGGCGGTGAGGCTGCTACCGTGGCGTAGTCTTTTCCGGTGGGCGCCGGAGCGCCGTCCTTGTCCGGTGAGGTGGACAAGGCCGGCATGCTCAACGGCGGCTTGTTCGACATCGGTGTGGGGCGCCCCGTGTTCGGGAGCGTGGTTGCAGGGGCGCGGGGCGCGGCGGGGGTTGCCTCGGGGGGCACCTTTCGCCGTCGCGGCTCGCGGGAGGGCCTCTCTAGGCGGGGCGGTTGCTCAGGCGTGCTCGCCAAAACCTGGCCCGGCGGGGTGCCCGCAGGTTGCGGGCGCGCTCTGGGCGGCTTCGGCAGGGAGGCTGGTGTCGGTGGCGGCGCAGGGAAAAGCTCGTCGCCGGCTCCTGGTGTGGAGGGCGACAAAGCTTCCAGCTGCGCGGCTTGGAGTCGGTACACCGGGGGTGGCGCAGACAGGCCGTGGAACGCGTAGATCTCGTCCACTATCCGCTGCGCCTCCTCCGGGGTCAACTGCTCCAGTCGTTGGATAGGGACCCCCCGCTCGGGTGAGGGGGGAGTGCAGTGGGCGACTGTCTCGCTCTCGCCAGCGGCCGGCGAGCCGGTCCGGTGCGGGGAAACCGCCGGCGCCCTTGTCGGTGGCAGTGTCGGCGCGCTGAACGGCGATGCTCCGCCAACAGCATCGGCGACGTTCGCAGCAGCCGACTTAGCCTCCAACGCGGGCGGCGACAGCGGCCTCCCCGGCTTGCGGGCCGGCTTGACGGCCGGTGACTGAGCGGGTTTGCCTGGAGCGGCGGGCTCAGCTTCGGGTGACTTCCGCTTCGACTGCGCCGGCTTCTTCTCGCGGGCGGCGGCCGGTTGGCGGCGCGCGGCGGGAATCGGCGCAGGAGCGGTTGGCTTCCGCAGCGGCGGTTGGCTCGGCATGGCAGCCGGGCGAAGTTCGCGGAGGGCGACTGCCTCTCTGCGACCCTTAGTCAGGGAGCGCTGGTCGGCCCGAGGCCCTTACCCGGGGCTTGCCGCTGGTGGCAGACCGGGCAGGTACCAAGGGCGGGACTGGCCCCCTAACCAGGACGACTTTCGTAGAGGCAGTCACGGGCGCGCGGAAAAACGCGGGCGCTCGATTTCGCTGAGAGCGAAAGAGCGCGGTAAACGAAAGTATGAAGAGGTCCGTGCAGAGGGAGAAAACACTACAGGCGGTCGCGGCCAATCCAAGTATGAATTTACTACGTCGACGGCGGGTAGTCATTGTGGCATTCCGAAAGTTACATGCGCGATTTAATCGACAATCAGCGCCATCTTGTGGGTAGGATATGAACTCTCGCGTTCGATTTGTCTCCTATTGTAGTGCTATTTATACATTGTATAGTACCGAGTCATTTAGAAATACTGAAACACGCACAATATTTTTAATTTCATTTACACAAATACTAATTCTCTAAATTAATGACTACGGAATATAACAGTTTAATTTTGAAAAGTTAAAGTTCACGAAAGAGAAAAATGTTCATTTCGAGGTTTTAGACTGAAATTACTGATTAGGTATTATTAACTTAAAGCACTTCCTTGTATTTCTAAAATATGCTGATTAAAACTAATTTTGTTGATAAAGTGATCTGGAAGAATTAACTAGAATAACAATCATAAATTAAACTTCGGGTCCTTCCGCCTCAAAAAGGCGTGCTGCTCTTGGAATGTGCTATTATAAAATAGTAATAACAGAGTTACGCATATTCTTATTTACATCAAATATACGTATAATGAGTTAAAAATTGGGAATTAAGTGTTTATTACTGGAAATCCTGCTGTTTTCAAAACAAACTGTCAAAGGAAGGAAATCACTAAATCAAAAAATATATGTTTTGTTACAATTAAAAAGAATTCTACAAATCCCTACATTACACTAACTTAATTGATAGAAAATGACTAGTTACCCTGAAATTATATGATTTTAAAAAAATGCATACAAAATATTATAACTTAGAAACATATATAATCATCCATGAATTGAACAAACTCTTCTATCTATCTATCATCTACCTTGCATTCTTTTAGGACAGGTACCAGATGAATGTAATAGACAGAGAATTCTTTTCATGTGTTTTAATGATTATTAACTCTGCCGAAGCAAAGTTTCCAAAAACTGAGTAAGACTCATTTGAGTGTTCCCCTCCACGGAAATCTTTAGTAAAAGGCGAAAGATTTATACGTTTTGAAGGGAAACCAGAGTTATAGAAATTTTGTTTCTGCAGGGATGTCATCATTTTATTGATAAACTTACATGCGCGATTTAATCAACAATTAGTGACATCTAGCGGCTTTCCTAGTAACTTCGCGGAGATAAGCTACTGTCCTGTGACTGTGGCCTGGTAGAGTTATTTTATTTGCTTCTTCTGAATCTACTTCTTGGATTCGAAAAAATATTTTTGTATTTAAAAGCTCAACTCTTGAGGAATCTAATTCGTTTTAAGGCATCAAAGTTACGCTGGAAAAACCGTGCTTATTGTGAAGTCATAGCTTTTGGCTTTATATTTGTTGTTGGCTCTAATTTTGTATTATTATACCAGACTCCTTATGGTAGCGGATAAATGTTTTATTTACGAAACTAACATAAAATAAGTAAACAGTACCTACCAACGCTTAGTGGCTTTACCAAGAAGTCGAAGAAAACGCTGCGATGTTCCTTTTTGAAACAGCGACACTAGCGCTGTTTCAAGATGACGAAGTGAGTAAGAACTACTTATTATTAAACTGTATTGGCAGTTTTCTTTTGGTTATCCGCTAAAGTTGAGCTCTAGCTTGAAGTTTTTGGGAAGGAGACAACATGGCCTTGTAATTAAAAGTAGTAGAGCTCAGGCCTAACCGACGGAGTCTTCGTTTTTCAACATGCCATATTTGGCGAGCATCTACGTCTTATGACATCACAGAAACTTTTCCACTCTCTGGGATTAGTCATATTCACTCTTTGACGCTCTGAAATAATATTAAGTTAGGTAGTTAAAATATACCTAAGTAATAATAAGGTTAGGTTTTTACATAAGATTTATCTTCAGAAAACGGGATATTTGCCATGTTTCACGTAAAGAACTTTAATCAAAATATTATCGCACAATTGTAACTGAATATAAACAAAATAAGGTAAAACCCCGTTTCTTAAGCTACTTTTGTTTATAAAAGAATATTTGAATACTTTTTTAATATAAGTACCTATACCTACTTACATCAAAATAAAATTCTTTCGCATTTACGTATTTGTCACATTAGATACAAAATATTATGTTATGTAACGGTGTGATTGTTTTGTAATTGTAATCGCTATGAGCCAAATATGAATCAATAATAAATATTTTTTCCGATACCTGTATGAATAAAGTAACAAAAGCAAAAAGCCAACATCACGCGGTGTTCCCAGGCGGTCACCCATCCAAGTACTGACCGCGCCCGACGTTGCTTAACTTCGGTGATCGGACGAGAACCGGTGTTTTCAACGTGGTATGGACGTTAGCAACTATCAAATTTAAATAGCTGTTTAATAACTGTAGATAGCTCTGTATGGGTGACGTCAATATGTCTTAAAGACATTAAATAATTATGTTAATAGTAGATATTACAGAATACAATTCTAGTACGCATATTATTTACAGATATGTACTATGCGATTCAAATGAGAATAGGAACGTGAATAGGTCATTAAACTATCTGTCAAATTACGCTCTGCAAATAAAAACTATTTTTCAATAAATAATATTTTATTGTTTCGGTTGTATTATTCAATTTGTTTTTATACTTTATTTACACGCAACAGTAAAGAGGATGTATGGTAAAAATACCGTGGCACCATTGTACGACGCTATCCAGAAAATTAATTTTCATCATAAAGTGGAATGGAAGAAATTGAAAACGCGGAATAATTTTTGTAGCTATGTAAATGTAAATAAATTCTAAATTAAATACTATGGTTTTGCTGACTCTTATCTATCTATATAACATACTATATATTTACATATGGAGTAAACGAACAATGAAACGCAATTAAATCATATTCTATTGCCTGCCGATGGTGAGATGTTATGGAATCTCTTATAATTTTTACAGAATTATGTGGGCCGATCCCGGCGGCACTGCAATGCCGATAGATATTTAAACTACCCTGCCGTTGAACGGACGTGTTTGCGAATTAAAAAGTGGAAAACGATAATAAAATTGTTACCTTAGTGCCTTTGTGTGGATGAAATGTGTACAAAATGTCACGGCTGTAATGCCGTGGTATATGATATTCTCTTCATGGAATGCTCACAGGATTCATGTAAGAAACTTTACCACCTTAACTGTCTTGCTATAACCACCAAGCAATTTGAAACTTTTACACCTGATTTTAAAAATAATTGGATATGTCCCGAATGCGTACGCGCACTTCCTAAAAAGGATAATTCGAATACACCCGTGCGAGGAAACATTCCTTTAAACAAAACGTTTACTCCGAGCAGCTACGTAAACACCGAGCGCGGCGGCCGTCTCCCGGTCACTGGGGTGGCGGATGATTCTGTTTTAATTGATAGCGAATGCAAGGTGTTAGAAGAGCTACGCACATATCATAAAGACATTATTTCACGCTTGAATGAACATACACAAAACTTTAAGCAATTGTATGACAGATTTGTTACTACTGAAAATGAATTAATGGGAATGCGTAAGATATTACAGGTAGTTGAAAAAAAAGCCAGTAAAGTAGAAATTTTAGAAAATAAAATCCAAATGTTGTTGTCAAAGAATGAGTTGTTAGAAAAAAAACTGAAGGAAAAGGAATGTTTGAACATATCTAATACGGTAATTGATAAACCAACTACATCTTTCGCAAATGTAACAAAAGCTCAGATTGAATCCAGTAACCATGGCTCAACGAGCAATAGTCAACCTAAGATTCAAGATGTACCTAAAATTCAGGATTTACCTACGAAATCACTAAAAGAACCAATGACGGTTAACATTAATAATAGTTATTTGGAGCCTACACCTAGACAAAGCTCAATAGGAAATTTTAATGATTGGATCGAAGTTAAGAGAAAGAAGGACAGGTACCCAAATAAGGAGGTTAAAAGAGGTTGTTCGAAGTCTAATGAAATAAAAGGTGCCGAAAAAAATAAGTACCTACATGTTTGGAGACTACAAAAAGAGACTACAATAGAAAGCTTAGAGAAGCACGTAAAAAGTATTTTTGAGCAAGAGGACTTGTATATAAAAGTGGAAAGAATAAAACATAAAACTGAAAGGGACTATTCGTCCTTTATAATTGGGGTACCTGAAAGTAAGTACGATGTATTATGCCAGCCAGAAAATTGGGACATTAATATACAATATAGTGAATGGTTGTGGTTTCGAAAACCAAAAAGTGATACCTAATCAAATAAAAACACTCCCAGAGCATAATAGCTTTATAGATATTTTTTACCAAAACGTTCGAGGCTTGCGCACGAAACTTGAAGAATTCTATTTGAATATTGTATCCTCGGACGCGGAATTATTCGCTATTACTGAAACAGGATTAACGAAATCAATCTTCAATGCAGAGCTGATTCCATCTGGTTACAGTATAGTAAGATGCGACCGAACAGACGGACGGAAACTAGGCGGCGCGTGTCTCATAGCTTCACCGCGCTTAAGAGTACAAAAAATCACAATACCATGTGACGTCATCGTTGATAACTGCGGGTTCGAGTTAGTCTGCGCTACTGTTTACTTTAAAGACAGATTTTTGTTTTTGTTTTGTGTAGCATACATTCCGCCAAATAGTAACGATAGTGAGTTTATGACGTTATTTAATATTATTGAAAAATTGAGTTGTTATTATAATGAAATTTTAGTTTTAGGAGATTTTAATTTGTATTCGTCTTCTGTGTATGTAAATAATTATTTCGATTTTTTTATGACCTTTTGTGGATTCACTCAGAGCAATAAAATAGTAAATAGTAACGGTAGATGTCTAGATCTCGTATTGAGCACATTGGGAGAGGAGCGAGTGATGGTACGCGCAGCGGAGGGCGGTGGAGTGGTGGCGGTGGACGCGCACCACCCGCCGCTCGCGGTGAGCGTGCGCCGCGCACCGCGCGCCCCGCCCCGCCTGCCCCCGCCCCGCCGCGCCCTGCCCGCGCCCGCCGCTGCCGGCACGGTGGATCCGCGCGATACTAACGTAGATGTTTCGACTAGCAGACCACTTTGGAACTTTAAAAAGGCAGACTTTCCTGCATTATATTCAGCGATAGCGGCCGTAGATTGGACAGAGTTATATAGCTTAAACTTCAACTGCAGCGTCGACTATTTTTACAAAACTTTAAATTGTCTATTGGATAAGTATGTTCCACGTAAAGTCAAAGGTGCCTACTCTTCCAGCCGTGTGTACCCGAAATGGTATACAAGTCAAATTATCCAAGATATTAAACTTAAAGCAGACTTACATAGAAAATACAAAAAAGTAACACTGTAGAAATATATTCACAATATAAACAATGCAGGAAGCGCGTTAAAATTAATATTAAGAAAGCGTTCAAACATTATGAACTCAATGTACAACAGCTGTTACAAAAGAATCCTAAAATCTTCTGGAGTTACATGAAATCAAAACGAGACGAGGTAAATAAAAGATCCATTCAAAAACATGGCCAGGAGCTTTCGGCAGAAAGGTGTTCGAGGGAGTTTGCTGAATACTTTTTTTCGGTATATGGTGATCGCAAGGCTCGCCTCGACGTGGAAGCGGCGGTGCGTGAGAGCGGCGGCCGCAACGCGGCGGCGCGCGTGAGCGTGGACGCGTTACAGCCGGGGGACGTGACGCGCGCCTTGCGATTACTTAAACCGAAGACATCAGCGGGGCCTGATGGCATCCCACCTTACATCTTCAGGGATTGTCGAGATGCATTAGCAGAGCCACTGCTGTATATTTTTAATCAGTGCTTAGCAGCTGCTGTTTATCCGGAGAAATGGAGAGAAACAAGGGTCGTTCCAGTACCAAAAACGGGTGGGGGAAAGAAAATTGAGGACAACAGGCCAGTTGCTATACTCTCAACTCCGGCTAAAGTCTTTGAATCAGCTATGCACACCCAAATATACAGGCAGACAAATTCCCAATTGTCAGACGCACAACACGGGTTCCGGCCAGCCAGAAGCACTTCCAGCAACCTGCTTAGTTTCATGGCAGAGGTCGTACCGGTGGTGGATGAGGGGGGGCAGATTGACGTCGCATATTTTGATTATAAAAAAGCTTTCGACTTAGTCGACAACGACATTTTGCTTAGGAAACTTGCCGGCGTCGGTTTTGCACCCCATCTTCTCAAGTTTTTTGCCAGCTACATGACTGAAAGAAAGCAGTATGTCGACTATGCTGGGTATGTGTCTCAGTCATACTTGACTCTCTCTGGAGTAAGTCAGGGTAGTAATTTAGGGCCGTTAGAATTTATTCTAATGATAAACGATCTACCATCAGTGATCAGGCATGCAAAGTGTCTTCTCTTTGCAGACGACTTAAAACTTTATCACAGAATAAGAACCGAAGAAGATTGCTTAAGGCTGCAGGAAGATATTAATAGGGTTGTTGCTTGGAGTAAGGATAACCTGTTACAATTCAACGCCTCAAAATGTGTCACTATGTCTTTTACGCGTGCTAAGAAACCACTTCAACACCACTACGCCGTAGACAATATTTTGATGGCTCGAGTACAGGACGTTAAGGATTTAGGAATTACCTATAATTCCAACCTAAGTTTTAAACAGCACATAACAACATGTTGCAAGAGAGCATTTAGAAACCTGGGCTTTGTTATGAGGAGTGTTCGAGGTTTTACCAACATCCCAGCAATTACCTCCTTATACAACGCACTGGTGCGTAGTCACCTGGAATTTAACTCGCATGTATGGTCACCTTGCGAAGCAAAATATAAATTAATGATTGAAAGAGTCCAAAACAAATATCTAAGGTTTTTATATAAAAGACTTTATGGCGTGTACCCTCTTTACCCGCTTATGTACCCGACGCTCTTCATATTAGGAATGACTGGGTATACAGAACTTAGGATAAGGAGGGAATTATCTCTCACTACATACCTTTTCAAAGTTTTAATAGGTAAAACTGAGCACCCTACTGTACTGAACTGCTTATGTCTATGCGTGCCGGACCGGTACGTGCACCGGCGGCGGCGGCCGCGGCTGTTGGCGACGGCGCGCGGGCGCGGACCAACCTGCAGCGCGATGCTCCGTTGTCGCGGGCGATCACTGCGCTCAACGCGATTTCAGATAAGATTGATTTGTTCCATTGCACTCTGGGTGAATTCACAAAAGCTGGATTATATACTCTATGTTATTGTTAAAAAGCTACACTGTCGCATTAGGAGTAAAAACCTGTCATGATAGTTGTAAGTAAGTGTGATAAATAAATAAATAAATAAATAAATAAATGCCGGGCCGACCCGTGACGGGAGTGGAGCGAGCCCCGAACATCCCGTCGATTTACAAAAATCAGTTTAATATACTGGTCCCTCAATGAGGGAACTTTCAGATTAGAGGTGAGGCATATTTATTATATTAGGTTCTCGGAACAGGTACATTTTTAAACTAATCCGTTCCTACTCCAAAGGCCTGAGGAACAGGTACATCCTAATACCTATCCGTAAATATAATTTCAGCTCTATTTATTATAACCGAGGTCTCAAAATAATGTGAAGAAAACAATAAATATCAAGGCCTATAAGGATTCGTTTAAATAGATTACCTTAAAAACGAAAAAAATGCAAATATTTAAAAAACCTATTCAATGAACATGAACAGGATGAACAGGATTACCCTGTTCCGAATCCGCTCCGTGTCCAAAGCGTTGTGAATCCAATACCTACGATCCTAATAGCTTATGTTAAATAATGTTTAACTAAGCTCTACTGTAAATTCGTATTCCACTAGAAATCCACACTAGCGCATTAATCAGCATGCTTGACTTGCTGTCGTAATAACCGAGGTTCGATCCCTGGAACAAACTTTTTTTTTTTGTTTTTGTTTTGTGATCTGGTGCTCACGGCCTCTGTCATGCTTGACCTACATACCATAGGCTGTAGGTTTTTTCCCGTCAACCTAATAAATTTAATTTGTTTTTCTATTATTTTTAGAAATGCCTACTTTTTCACAAAAAATATTGAATGTCCTTTATAACATTCAATTTGTTTTTAAGATCGATCGCTATTGGATATTTTTTATAATTTTACCTTATTACGATATATTAATGGTAAAAAGATCACATTAGGCACATAAGCATTTATAACCACGTTATTTACCAACTAATAACGTATGTATATAAAACTATTAAAAATTGTGCTAAGCGCCATCTAGGCAATTTCTCATAAATTAACAAATTCAGTCTTCTTCAGTCGTATAAATAGTTCGACTAAATACTCATAGATATCATCAAATTTTACTTTAAGATAAGTTGAAAACATGAATGACATTTAAAGTAGGTAGTTTTTATATATATCCCTAAATTGTGAAAACTCAGAGAATTTTTAGAAGTAAGTTAAAAAACTTAAAAAGTAGGTACTATCGAAATAACACAAATTAAAAAAATATATACCTGTTACTATACTTGTAAGGGTTCAATATTCAAAAGAATTTCAACGCTTTCCTTCAACGAAAAAATACTCTTAAACATAGAAAAAAGAAATTCAAAGGGTAAAACACATTTTTAACCGGATTTTATCGCGTATAATTATTTTTACATTTTAACTCGACGTTTCGGTGTTTTTATTTAAGTATGAATCGCGAAAACTTAAGACAATATTATATAATTCAAAGGGTAACTAAGTATTATAAAAAAAATAAAAATGTTAATAAAATATTGTTATCACAAATAGGTAAACGAAACTGAGAGAAAAATAAAAAATAATATAATTTAGGTTTGAACTACGGACTTAGCCTAGAATTAGCGTGGTGATTTTCATAGGAACTTTATACTTACCGAATAAAGGCGTTATTTCCAAACTGGAATATTGGATAAGCACATGATCAAAATAAAGCTAAAATTATGCTGAAATCGATAAAAATATAAAAAATTGCAAAAGGCTAAAATATGGGTGCACAATTTTATTTTCGTAATATTTAAATGGCAACATGAAAGTTTTATATCTAAAATAGCGATTATCTATTATCTAAATTGTCGTTCCAAACTAAACCTTATTTCACAAAAAATAAATCACATAATCTCAGGTACAATGCCACGGTCATTGACATCTTGTGAAAGATAGTCAAACTACGTAATAAAAAGAAACTGTCAGCGATCCTTCAGGGTACACTGCCGTCATTCCAAAATAAACCATATTTCCTAAAAAATAAATCACATAGTCCCTGTTACATCCCATTTATGGACATCTAGTGGGAGATAGTTAAACTAAGTAATAAAGAAGATAATTAGTTTTGCTTTTGGTCGGTAGTTGAAAAATGGAAAAGTGGGAAGAACGATGATATTATTTTTCAAAACTCATGTGCTTTTTTATTATACGATTTGATTCAAATCTTGTAGAAAGATTGTGATTGTTGATATATTATATTCTTTATTCCGCGGTGCTTATAATCTAGCCCCAGTCTACTAGAAACGGAAACATCTTCTTTTATTTGTAGCAGTAGAATTATGTTTGTTTGAAGTTTGTTTTATAATATTTATATATGAATGTTTATACTACTAAACTCATGTTTATTTGTCCTTTACCTAGTATCCATAACACGTCTTTTGTAACAATAGATTTGTCATGAAAAAAGCTACTGGAAATAGTTTTTTATTTGACCCTATCTATGACGATATGTCATATGATTTTAATGGTAAAAAGATCACATTAGGTTTATATGCATTTATAACCAACAAATTAATAACGTACTTAGATAAAACTATAAAAAATTGTGCTAAACGCCATCTAGGCAATTTCTTATAGATTTATAAAAGAAAAAAGTTAACACATTACTCTTCTTCGACTTATTATAGTCGAGTAAAAAGTTCGACTAAAGACCTTAAGATGGCGTCATCATTAAATTTTATTTTAAAATTAGAAACAAGAAAGTTATCAGTGTAGGTAGGTATAGGTGTTTGTTACTTTTCTCACAATCATTACAAAATTATTTTTTCAAAATATGCCAGTATTGCAGTAGGTACTACTCAAAACTCACATAAAATAATTTTCAGGTCGATATTATATTTCTGTTGCAAAATTGCATCAATATAAAAAATACTGAAATTACACAGATGCTTACATCGAGATTTGCTTGATGCACTTAAATGGTGTTATTGGCTATTATAGAAAAATATCTCAGTATCATCTTGGTGTTTTAAAGGAAGTAGGTACTTACTTACCTACTAATATATAGGTACCTATATCAACAAACAAGAATGTTGATAATTGTTGCGTTACTTCAGATTCGGTGGGAATACAGAAAAAATCATTATTCTTAAAAAAATAAGCTACTACCTATGCAGCCTGAATTTATGAAATCAGACTAGGCAGGTGGTACTAGTTCCAGAGATTTGACTGTTCAATCAAACAAACGATATCTTTAGTTATTCTGTATAGGGGTATACCAGCATAATTAGTATAGCTAGATGCCGATTCATGATTTTTGATATTTCAGTTTTTTACATAGAGCAAGGACCTTGCTTACATAAAATATTGTATAATCATAAAATCAATAAACTCACATAAAATAATAATATTTACATTTAACGCCATCTATGAAATGAAAAAAAGTGAGTATTAAAAAATAGTCAGCGGTGTAACCTTGAAAGATAGATGAAACTTTTTTTGTCAAAATCGTCTCAAATTAAATCAAAACTGAATATACTAATTTTATACTTTTATTTATAATAATAAATATAATACATATTTATCTACTGCATGGAATATTGTAAAAACATCGTATTCGTTACAAAAAAATATAAAAGATTGAATGAAAAAAAAGTGAGTATTAAAATAGTCAGCGGCGTAGTGACCTTGAAAGATAGGTGAAACTTTTTTTTGTCAAAACCGTCTCAATATATTAAATCAAAACTGAATGTACTAATTTTATACTTTTATTTATAATAATAAATATAATACATATTTATCTACTGCATGGAATATTGTAAAAACATCGTATTCGTTACAAAAAAATATAAAAGATTGAATGAAAAAAAAAGTGAGTATTAAAATAGTCAGCGGCGTAGTGACCTTGAAAGATAGGTGAAACTTTTTTTTGTCAAAACCGTCTCAATATATTAAATCAAAACTGAATGTACTAATTTTATACTTTTATTTATAATAATTTATATAATACATATTTATCTACTGCATGGAATATTGTAAAAACATGGTATTCGTTACAAAAAAATATAAAAGACTACAACTGACAGCTTAATTCTAATCGGCTAGATACCTATAGCCATTCAAGTGGAAAATAGTTTTAAACTCTCACAATTAAGGTTCAAATTTCAAAAATATCAATACTCCATCATTGCAGTTTTGACCTTGAATTAGGTAAAATTGTGTGTGTGCTCTAGAAAATAATTTAAGCTTACTAATAATTCATTCATTGATTTTTCGGAATCTGACCATCGTGGATTTGTTTTCTTGTGCGTACATAATAATTATTTTCGTTGTAATTTAAGTTTTTGTTGGAAATTATAAAGTTAGTCATTAATCTAAAGTTTTTCTGTATAAAATAGTAGGATTAAGTATTTAGTTAATTATTAAAATCGATTAGTTTAGGAATAATTATTAATATAGTTTTAAATAGTTTAGCTTAGGTATACTGTACATACGTATTTTGCACTTTTTAATAAGTTTTGAAGTATTAAGTTTTTGATTAAGTAGGTAGTAAGTACCTACTTAAGTGATGGCTCCCAGAAGTAGTACGGCTTGGGATCATTTCGATGACAAGGGCAATTATATAGCGGAGTGCAAAATGTGCAAAGCTAAGCTTTCCTACAAAAGCACAGTATCGAACCTTAATAGACATTTGAAAAGGAGTCATCCTTTGGTGAATTTAGTGGGACGAAGAAACGAAGTTTTAGCTACCGCTGCTGCTTCTACAATTCAAAATACTTCACCGGGACCTGCAGCAACAACTGATTGTACGCCGATATTGGAAGAGTCAGGAAGTATTGCTACTGAGGCAAGCGGTTCGAGAGCCCCCCCAATCAGAAGGTTGAATTCTGCAATGCGCGAGACGATGTCATCGTACATTATTAATAGAAACGCAAGTAAATGCAAAACAGACATTGACAACCACATCATGAATTTGTTTATAATGGACTTTCAACCTTTCCGAATTGTAGAAGATCGTGGATTCAAGCAATTAATTAATTTCGCTTTTCCTTTTTACACTATACCTACGAGAAAATACTTTTCCAATAATTTATTGCCGAGTAGGTATGAAAGCTTACGGAACGAAAAGTTACAGGAGGTTGCTGAGCAAGTACACTCATTGTGCATCACATGTGACATATGGACGTCTCGGACGAATGACGCCTACTTGGCCATTACTGGCCATTATATAAAATTAGAAATGTTTAAAATGAAGTCCTTGCTACTTGAATGTGTTCCATTGGAAAGTCCCCACACCGCTGAAAGACTTTCGTCAGAAATAAAACGGGTCACGGACGAATGGAGAGTTTCTGAAAAAGTTGTGTTGGCTGTTTCCGACAATGGTGCCAACATTAAAAAGGCTTTACTGGATCTGGGATGGAAGCACTTTGGATGTTATGCTCACTCTTTGAATCTGGCAGTTACATCGGCTATTGAAACCTCCGGTGAAATAAGCGGTCTCATAACGAGGGTAAGAAATGTTGTAAATTATTTTAAAAGGTCAACACAGGCATGGGACAAATTAAAAAAATACCAAGAGCAAGTCCCGGTAAAGTCCCAAAAAGGCCTCTGCAAGATATAAGTACGAGGTGGAATTCCACATTTTTTATGCTGAAACGCATAGTGGAAATAAAAGAGGAGATAAACAGTTCCCTCTCTAATTTAGGTAGTAATGTATATGGACTCACAACCTTCGATTGGGAAATTTGCCAAAGCTTGTGCGAAATTTTAAGGCCATGCGAAGAGGTAACTTGCGAAATCAGTGCACAAAACTACGTAAGTGCTAGCGTAGTCATTCCCATTACACGAGGCTTACGAACGGCTTTGGAAATGTTGCACTCTGACATACCAATCGTGGAAGCGTTCAGACAAGACCTATTGTCGCAGATCTCGAGACGCTTCCGGAATATTGAAAGAAGCCGTACATTTTCATTATGTATGTTTCTGGACCCAAGGTTCAAATTGTATTTTGAGGATATACACTCAGCAGAAGAAGCGAAGAGAAACGCCATAAATTTAGTTTCAGCATTAATGAGTCAGGAAGACTCCAATACGCCCATTACAGCCGTTGCCACACCATCTGCAGAGTCGGACACCACCATAAGCTCTGTGTGGAGGCATTATGCAGAGACTATGCAGTCGATACAACCAAGGGGGACTGCGCAATCTCGAGCCATTGTAGAGGTGCAGAGGTACGTCGAAGACAAAGTCGTCTTATTCAATAAAAAAACCGACGTGTTACAATGGTGGAAAGATCACGAAAAATCATACCCCTATTTAAGCCGCATAGCCCAAACAAATTTAAATATTCTAGCCACGAGCGTACCTTGCGAAAGGATATTTTCTGCAGCAGGATTGCTCTTAAAAATTCAGATATTAAGCTGAAAAGAACAGATACTACACTTTGATCTTAGCCAAAAGGCCGAGAAGCGATAACAAAAATACGAAACTTGAGGTGGGTCATTGAATCATTTAGAAAAGTACCTGCGCGCTTTATTGTACAATCAGCTCCATCTAGCGGGCAGCGCAGAAAACTACAAATGAATTGGTTTCTCTTTCCGCGTTAGGAGAGGTTTACTTTACCTAAAGTTAATAAGCTGATATTAGTTTTATACACGGGATTCTTGACAACATAAATTCGACTACATAAATAAAATTTAAACAATTT
This sequence comes from Stenoptilia bipunctidactyla, assembly GCA_944452665.1. Taxonomy (NCBI): domain Eukaryota; kingdom Metazoa; phylum Arthropoda; class Insecta; order Lepidoptera; family Pterophoridae; genus Stenoptilia; species Stenoptilia bipunctidactyla. Next base: position 1,510,778 of record OX101738.1, on the reverse strand, counting down.
AAACATTCATAGCAAATAGATTAGGTAACTTCAATACTTAGTAAATTGATCAGGAAAAGTTTACATTTCCTACGAATTTTACAAAAGGCTAGGGGTAATTACTCGCATCTTGTTTTTTTTATAATTTATAGTTAGGAAATAATAAAATTAAAGTCATTATTTCTTATATTCTTTTCGGAAAACTTTCTGCTACTACATTTTTAAGGCAAAAAGCATTTAAGAAGTTCCCACAAACCGTTGCAATTTTTTTATTAAGTATAATTACTTTGATATTTGAAAATGTTTCAAAAACGACCACTCAGAAAGCGACAGCACCCCACGCCCTCTTGCGAGGGTGAACGATCATCGATGGCTGAAGGAGTGCCTCCCTCGCCGGCCTCACGCTCAGGGCACCGCGCCACGTCTCATCCTCGTGGTTGTTTGGAATCTCACATAGCGTGGAATTCTGGTGAAGAGCTTACTATAGAAATGATCCTATGAAGTAAGGTCTTAGTAAAAAATTCGTGCATTGAGTCACGTCATTATTTCATTCAGAAAGTTAACTGCGCGCTTTAATGTATTAGTGCTGCCATCTTGTGGATCTAAACAATATTAATTCTATGGTTATCTGACTTTAGATAACAGCAAAAATATCGGCACGCTCTCATTGAATACAAATCAATTACACCATCAGTAAGTTAAAAAAAGAAACAGTTTTAATATATTATGAAAAATTTAATGTTCTTTGTCACTAAATTAAATTTTTCGGATTCAAATGATCATAAACTTTACAGCAGTTAATACAAAAAAGTAAATTTTGAGATACAAATGATTTTTTTTTAGAAAGTCTTTAAGTTCTATTCTTATGTTAATACTTGTTTTTGGCTACAATATCAGTAGAAGTAGTAATAGTAATACTACTAATTATTAAGTGTGTTTCTAGCTGTAAGTTTTCCTTTCGATCATAAATAAGTAAGTTACGATTTTCCTTCGTGACCGGAGATGAAACTGTCATTGTCTTGGGCCAGAGTCCATACAATGGCATAAAATGGCGACACTACCGCCAAAGGAACTCAAAGTGTCGGAATCGGCTGAAATTATAGGGGTATAGTAAATATTAATTACAAAAAAGGGAAGAATCATAACCGGAAAATACTATTATGCGATTCAAATGAGAATAGGAACGTCAATGACCTCTATATGTCAAAAGTCACTTGAAAATAGGCGCTAATACGGCCCAATTTTCGCCCATTTTGACCCACGAGACAAAAATTTTTTACGATGGTTTAGAAAAAGAAAATATAGGTAGATCTAATGATTTTATTCGCCTCAAAGATATTTATCATAACATTTTATTTCGTGGAATGAAAGGTTTTTAAATGATAAATTGATGAAATGACCCCCCCTCGTACATACTACTCTTATTAGTTATAAAGTCATTCTTAAGTGTCTTGAAAATATTAAGGTAGGTAATTTCGTAAACTAAAAGTGAGCAGAATACTAGGTTTTTGCTATGGTAATTTTGCAACTCTAGTGAAGATTACATTAAAAGCAGATTTGAAAGTGTTCATTACAAGAAAAAATTTGATTAAGAAATTGTACCATCCACTTTAATTCTAATTTTAAAGTTCACTGGCCGGTTTCAATATTCAACTGACTGCTATGCGTAACCGGTACAGGTACAAAACTGGTAGGAAAAAAGTAGCGTTTCACAATATCTATTAGCTACGGGCTGTAAGTTCTCAAATTTGGCATGGGCCCTCCTTGCCTGACGTTCTTCCAAGAAAAAAGGTGATATGTGATTTATAGAATATCACGCATTCGCAAATTATTTGTATGATATTTGAACTAAAGAAATATATAAACTTATTCAATTTATGTTTGCTATGTTTTAGTATTCGATAAATATATTATAGTATGTTTTTAGAGCTTTTTATTAATAATTGCGTTTAACTGCTTACGTAAAACGAAACGCCAATCCTTCGACTAATTTTGCCATTGGTTGAATCACATTTTTATGACGTCAAAGTAAATATTTAAAAGAAAAATTATGTCATTCAATAATATTCGTCCTTTTTTTTCAAAAACAGTTATAGACAAGTTAGAAAGAGAAAACTGGATTATTGATATGTTGACAGATATTTGATAGGATATTTCGTTAAATGAATAAATTTTTACGTCGTTGGCTAGATAAAATGACCTATTCTTTAATTGGTCATACGTAATGAAAACATAACTCTTATTGGCCGCAGCAGACTGCCATGCTACCTTTACTTGTTACGTCGTCGTTGGCTAGATATAATGACTTATTTTGTAAATGGTCAAATGTAACCTAGCAACCCATTACAGTCAAACAGTTCGTAAGCAGTGGTTTAGATGTCAAGATTTTGAATATAGAAAGGCATTTTGGTAGTGATTTCTATTGTTCATAGGCAAAACGAACAGTTTTCATAATATTGAAACCCGCCAGCAGATAGGAAAATGTTGCGCTAGATGGCAACACGCCGTCGCGCCACCGACCACGTGGCAATACGCATGCGCCATGACGTCACAACTCGAGATTATTTTAACTTCAGCTCACATTTTTTTTAAATCTTTACTTAAAAAGCTATACACCCATAAGGTTATAATATAACAGCTTTTTATTTATTTATTTGACAATAGAAAAAACTCAGGTAGACATCACTTGTTTCCTTAACTCTAGAGATTGTAAATAAAAATAAATAACGCGTTGGCTATTCTCATTCGTGAATTTGGAACTAAATACACAGTGAAACATAAACATGATATCTTGTTTATGACATTGTGTATCTAGGTACTCACAATTTATTTCGTAATGACTCATTATTTTTACATTCTATTAAAACATGGAAAAGATCCTCTTTTGTATGACAAAAAACACAATTGGGACTTTCAGTTTTGCGCATTAGGTAACCAAAATTGTTCAATGGAACAAGACCCGAATGTAGTCTAAAATAATTAACTAGTTCTTTTTGTGTCATTTTACTATTACCGAACCAAGGAACTTGTGGAGGCTCAGTTGCTCTTTCCGCTGTAAGTCTAGCATAGTCCAATTCTCTCTTTTTATTAATAGATATTAGATGCTCCCTAACCGCATTATACTCTCAACCGCATCCAAAGAGGGTGTGTATCCCTAGCGATCCGAGGGTGGTTATTTGCCTCCATACGAAGCAGTGGCCGCCACAAAGGGTTTTGTACCAAATACCTTTTTCAGTGGAGATGTCATTAAATAGTAGATTGTATCATAAGGGAGCAAAATAATATTTTTACGGCGAGGGCGCTTTTTTGAATCCAGAATCCTGAACGTAGCGAGGGATTCAAAGTACGTCGCCCGAGCCAAAAATATATTTTGAGCCCGAGTGATACACTCTACTTTTCATCACCCACTATGAGAAAATAAAAGGCGCCTCATATTTTAATGTAATATTATTATTTAATAAAACATAGAGTAACAACTAAATTGAAATGAAATAGTATCTAATAATAAAACAACTAATAACTTATATTTACATTTGAGACATTTTCGCAATTATGAAAATTCATTGTTACAGTTTTATTAGGAATAGAGATTGTTGTAGATTTTTCAGGTATTTCTCCCGGGATTTTGCGGGTAATAGATTATCCATCACATTTCTTGCGTCAGTTCTAATACTTTCAGGAGGTAATTCTATACTTTCACTGTCACTTGAAGAATTCATTTTTCAAAACAAAACCATGAATTTCTAACAATCCGTGAAAATTTACGAAAACGCGGGCTGTAGTTCGCGCGTTTTTGTTTGTTTTTTTTTTATTCAGCCGGCGGCGGCGCGACTATGGGCCGTCGTACCTACCAGCCAGTCTTTATTCAAACAATATTTGCGTTTGATTTCTTTGGCGCTGAACACTAAGATCAGATGTTCCAAATTCAAAAAGTGCGCGGAAAAGATAATTGCGGCGCACTTATAAAGAGGATTAAAAACTCATTACTGCCCGCTAAATGTTTCTTAAAGAAAACATCACCTTTGGGTGCACTTAAAGGCGAACCAAGTCGTCATTTTCGAATAGATGGGATGAAATACTCTTTCCACTGGTCGTGGCATCGCTTTTCACGATTGGGATATAATCTGAAGACTGAAGGGTCACATGAAGAGGAATACCATCGGATTTGGCACACTCATCGGCGACCTCAGTGCCAAAGACTCCCACGTGGAAAAGAACCCATTGCAAAAAGATATCAATCCCATTACGTATCATGTTAACGATACTTTCACATACAGAAAAAAAAAATGATGTCATTATGAAAGTCATTTTGAACAACATTATTTTAATTCAGTGAGTGACTGACCTCAACAATTTCTATTTATGGGGGGGACAGCGCGTACGCAGTCCCCACTACCAAAAATTACGCGTCCGAGTTATCCACATTAGGGATAATCGCAAGGGTCAACCCGATCGCAGTGCAATGACCAGGCCTCGCCCTGGGGGAACCGCCTAGCTGATCACGGTATCCCCTACGCCAGGTAAGTATGAATTTACTACGTCGACGGCGGGTAGTCATTGTGGCATTCCGAAAGTTACATGCGCGATTTAATCGACAATCAGCGCCATCTTATGGGTAGGATATGAACTATCGCGTTCAATATGTTTCCTATTGTAGTGCTATTTATACATTGTATAGTACCGAGTCATTTAGAAATACTGAAATAACACGCACAATATTTTTAATTTCATTTACACAAAGACTAATTCTCTAAATTAATGACTACGGAATATAACAGTTTAATTTTGAAGTAAAGTTCACGAAAGAGAAAAATGTTCATTTCGAGGTTTTAGACTGAAATTACTGATTAGGTATTATTAACTTAAAGCACTTCCTTGTATTTCTAAAATATGCTGATCAAAACCAATTTTGTTGATAAAGTGATCTGGAAGAATTAACTAGACTAACAAACATAAATTAAACTTCGGGTCCTTCCGCCTCAAAAAGGCGTGCTGCTCTTGGATTGTGCTATTATAAAATAGTAATAACAGAGTTACGCATATTCTTATTTACATCAAATATACGTATAATGAGTTAAATTTTAATTGGGAATTAAGTGTTTATTACTGGAAATCCTGCTGTTTTCAAAACAAACTGTCAAAGGAAGGAAATCACTAAATCAAAAAATATATGTTTTGTTACAATTAAAAAGAATAATTCTACAAATCCCTACATTACACTAACTTAATTGATAGAAAATGACTACTTGACTAGTTACCCTGAAAATATGATTTAAAAAAAATGCATACAAAATATTATAACTTAGAAATATAAATAATCATCCATGAATTGATCAATCTCTTCTATCTACCTACCTAACTCGCAATTTGCAATCTTTTAGTTAGGACAGGTAGCAGATGAATAAATCAGACAGAATACTTCTCTCTCATTTGTTTTAAGGTTATTAACTCTGCCGAAGCAAAGTTTCCAAAAACTGAGTAAGACTCATTTGAGTGTTCCCCTCCACGGAAATCTTTAGTAAAAGGCGAAAGATTTATACGTTTTGAAGGGAAACCAGAGTTATAGAAATTTTGTTTCTGCAGGGATGTCATCATTTTATTGATAAACTTACATGCGCGATTTAATCAACAATTAGTGACATCTAGCGGCTTTCCTAGTAACTTCGCGGAGATAAGCTACTGTCCTGTGACTGTGGCCTGGTAGAGTTATTTTATTTGCTTCTTCTGAATCTACTTCTTGGATTCGAAAAAATATTTTTGTATTTAAAAGCTCAACTCTTGAGGAATCTAATTCGTTTTAAGGCATCAAAGTTACGCTGGAAAAACCGTGCTTATTGTGAAGTCATAGCTTTTGGCTTTATATTTGTTGTTGGCTCTAATTTTGTATTATTATACCAGACTCCTTATGGTAGCGGATAAATGTTTTATTTACGAAACTAACATAAAATAAGTAAACAGTACCTACCAACGCTTAGTGGCTTTACCAAGAAGTCGAAGAAAACGCTGCGATGTTCCTTTTTGAAACAGCGACACTAGCGCTGTTTCAAGATGACGAAGTGAGTAAGAACTACTTATTATTAAACTGTATTGGCAGTTTTCTTTTGGTTATCCGCTAAAGTTGAGCTCTAGCTTGAAGTTTTTGGGAAGGAGACAACATGGCCTTGTAATTAAAAGTAGTAGAGCTCAGGCCTAACCGACGGAGTCTTCGTTTTTCAACATGCCATATTTGGCGAGCATCTACGTCTTATGACATCACAGAAACTTTTCCACTCTCTGGGATTAGTCATATTCACTCTTTGACGCTCTGAAATAATATTAAGTTAGGTAGTTAAAATATACCTAAGTTCTGCTTGGTGGTAGGATCCCTTCTGGGTCCGCCTGGCTAGCGACCACCCTTTATATAAAGTCTGCCGCCAAATGTTACCGCTCCGGCGGTAATGTGTTCCGGCAATATTGTATAAAGAGCCAGTTCCTTCCTAAACCCGTGTGCTTTCATCTTCGACCTCATCGTCACTTACCATCAGGTGAGATTGAGGTCAAACGCGGGTTTAGTCACTCATAAAAAAAAAAAAAAAAAAAATAAGGTTAGGTTTTTACATAAGATTTATCTTCAGAAAACGGGATATTTGCCATGTTTCACGTAAAGAACTTTAATCAAAATATTATCGCACAATTGTAACTGAATATAAACAAAATAAGGTAAAACCCCGTTTCTTAAGCTACTTTTGTTTATAAAAGAATATTTGAATACTTTTTTAATATAAGTACCTATACCTACTTACATCAAAATAAAATTCTTTCGCATTTAAATATTTGTCATTAGATACAAAATATTATGTTATATAACGGTATAATTGTTTTGTTATTATAATCGCTATGAGCCAAATATGAATCAATAATAAATATTTTTTCCGATACCTGTATGAATAAAGTAACAAAAGCAAAAAGCCAACATCACGCGGTGTTCCCAGGCGGTCACCCATCCAAGTACTGACCGCGCCCGACGTTGCTTAACTTCGGTGATCGGACGAGAACCGGTGTTTTCAACGTGGTATGGACGTTGGCAACTATCAAGTTTAAATAGCTGTTTAATAACTGTAGATAGCTCTGTATGGGTGACGTCAATATATCTTAGACATTAAATAATTATGTTAATAGTAGATATTACAGAATACAATTCTAGTACGCATATTATTTACAGATATGTACTATGCGATTCAAATGAGAATAGGAACGTGAATAGGTCATTAAACTATCTGTCAAATTACGCTCTGCAAAAAAAAACTATTTTTCAATAAAAAAATATTTATTTTGTTTATCAGAGTATTTTTCGAATAGATATAAAAAATATTTTATTGTTTTGGTTGTATTATTCAATTTGTTTTTATACTTTATTTACACGCAACAGTAAAGAGGATGTATGGTAAAAATACCGTGGCACCATTGTACGACGCTATTCAGAAAATTAATTTTCATCATAAAGTGGAATGGAAGAAATTGAAAACGCGGAATAATTTTTGTAGCTATGTAAATGTAAATAAATTCTAAATTAAATACTATGGTTTTGCTGACTCTTATCTGTCTATTTAAGATACTATTTACTTACACATGGAGTAAACGAACAATGAAACGCAATAAATAAATGTTCATAGTGTCTGCCCATGATGAGTTGTTATGGAATCTCTTATAATTTTTACAGAATTATGTGGGCCTAGAGGTGAGGCATATTTATTATATTAGGTTCTCGGAACAGGTACATTTTTAAACTAATCCGTTCCTACTCCAAAGGCCTGAGGAACAGGTACATCCTAATACCTATCCGTAAATATAATTTCAGCTCTATTTATTATAACCGAGGTCTCAAAATAATGTGAAGAAAACAATAAATATCAAGGCCTATAAGGATTCGTTTAAATAGATTACCTTAAAAACGAAAAAAATGCAAATATTTAAAAAACCTATTCAATGAACATGAACAGGATGAACAGGATTACCCTGTTCCGAATCCGCTCCGTGTCCAAAGCGTTGTGAATCCAATACCTACGATCCTAATAGCTTATGTTAAATAATGTTTAACTAAGCTCTACTGTAAATTCGTATTCCACTAGAAATCCACACTAGCGCATTAATCAGCATGCTTGACTTGCTGTCGTTATAACCGAGGTTCGATCCCTGGAACAAACTTTTTTTTTTGTTTTTGTTTTGTGATCTGGTGCTCACGGCCTCTGTCATGCTTGACCTACATACCATAGGCTGTAGGTTTTTTCCCGTCAACCTAATAATTTTAATTTGTTTTTATATTATTTTTAGAAATGCCTACTTTTTCACAAAAAATATTGAATGTCCTTTATAACATTCAATTTGTTTTTAAGATCGATCGCTATTGGATATTTTTTATAATTTTACCTTATTACGATATATTAATGGTAAAAAGATCACATTAGGCACATAAGCATTTATAACCACGTTATTTACCAACTAATAACGTATGTATATAAAACTATTAAAAATTGTGCTAAGCGCCATCTAGGCAATTTCTCATAAATTAACAAATTCAGTCTTCAAACCTACAATTTACCGAAATTTAAGTCAAAATATTTAATGTTCAGAATCTCTTTTTCTTTTTGTAAAATAATGTATAACTAAGCTGTATTCTAAATTCGTATTCCACTAGAAACCCACACTGGCGCATTAGTCAGCATGCTTGACTTGCTGCCGTAATATTCAAGGTTCGATCCCTGGAACACTTTTTTTTTGTTTTGCGAACTGGCGCCTGTCATGATGCTTGACCTGCATACGCTGTAGGTTTTTTCCCGTCAACCAATTTAATTTAATTTTGTTTTTCTATTATTTTTAGAAATGCCTATTTCTATTTTTTCACAAAAAATATTGAATATCCTTTGTAACAATCAATTTGTTTATGAGATAGATCGATATTGGATATTTTTTTTTATATTTTATATAATATTATACCTTATTACGATATATTATTGGTAAAAAGATCACATAAGGTGCATATGCATTTATAACCTAGTTATTAACTAATTAATAACGTATATAAAACTATTAACAAACGTCTTAACTGAGACGCCGCGCCCGCCGCCGCCGGTCAGTATTTGTTCATCCCTGCTCCGAATCCTGTTCATTCCGAATCTAAACTTGATTTATATTAAACTTGCTTGATAGATTCGGAATGAACAGGATTCGGAACAGGGATGAACAGGGTAATATAATACTGACCGGCGGGCGTGGCGTCTCAGTTACTGACGTTTGACTAACAAACGGTAAGTCCGAGGTTCGAACCTGGCCCTGAATTTTTTTTAGTCTCATCTACCTAATTGTAATAGCAATAGTTTTAACATACTTTTATATTTTTTTGATTATCATTATTTTTAGCAATCTCTTTTTATATTTTAGAGTAATTTCGTTGAAGGAAATCGTTTGTATGTTCGAATTTTCGAAACCTACTGGACATGTTTTTTTCTGAAATTGGTGTAACTGAATGACTGTAATTGATTGATGTAAATGTAACTTGATTTAAAATTTTGAATGGTTTTTAACGACTTCAAAAAAAAGAGGAGGTTATCTCTCTCTCAGTTCTCACACACAATTTTTTCGTATTATTATTTTCCGTATATAATATACCTGTTAACCTAACCTGTGGCCACCCATTAACCCATATAAAATGTGTGCAATGTGCATTGATTGAACTTTGATTGAACTCAATTAGCAAATATTAGGTCGGAACAGGATGAACAGGTATTTGGAATAGGTACTTTTAAATATTAGTATTAGTCGGTACAGGTACAGAATTTACCTATTCCAACCCATGTCTATGTGGGCCGATCCCGGCGGCACTGCAATGCCGGGCCGACCCGTGACGGGAGTGGAGCGAGCCCCGAACATCCCGTCGATTTACAAAAATCAGTTTAATATACTGGTCCCTCAATGAGGGAACTTTCAGATATTAAGCTGAAAAGAACAGATACTACACTTTGATCTTAGCCAAAAGGCCGAGAAGCGATAACAAAAATACGAAACTTGAGGTGGGTCATTGAATCATTTAGAAAAGTACCTGCGCGCTTTATTATACAATCAGCTCCATCTTGCGGGCAGCGCAGAAAACTTCAAATGAATTGGTTTCTCTTTCTGCGTTATGAGACGTTTACTTTACCTAAAGTTAATAAGCTGATATTAGTTTTATACAAGGGATTCTTGACAACATAAATCGACTACATAAAATTCATACAATTTAAACATTCATAGCAAATAGATTAGGTAACGTTAATACTTAGTAAATTGATCAGGAAATTTTTACATTTCCTAAAAATTTTACAAAAGGCGAGGGGTAATTAACTATTCGCATCTTGTTTTTTTTTATAATTTATAGTTAGGTAATAATATTTATTAAAATTAAATAAAGTCATTATTTATTATATTCTTTTCGGAAAACTTACTGCTACTACATTTTTAAGGCATAAGGCATTTAACAAGTTCCCACAAACCGTTGCAATTTTTTTTATTATAATAATACTTTGATATTTGAAAAATGTTTCAAAAACGACCACTCAGAAAGCGACAGCACCCCACGCCCTCTTGCGAGGGTGAACGATCATCGATGGCTGAAGGAGTGCCTCCCTCGCCGGCCTCACGCTCAGGGCACCGCGCCACGTCTCATCTTCGTGGTTGTTTGGAATCTCACATAGCGTGGAATTCTGGTGAAGAGCTTACTATAGAAATGATCCTATGAAGTAAGGTCTTAGTAAAAAATTCGTGCATTGAGTCACGTCATTATTTCATTCAGAAAGTTAACTGCGCGCTTTAATGTATTAGTGCTGCCATCTTGTGGATCTAAACAATATTAATTCTATGGTTATCTGACGTCAGATAACAGCAAAAATATCGGCACGCTCTCATTGAATACAAACCGATTACACCATTAGTAAGTTGAAAAAAGAAACAGTTTTAATATATTATGAAAAATTTAATGTTCTTTGTCACTAAATTAAATTTTTCAGATTCAAATGATCATAAACTTTACAGCAGCTAATACAAAAAAGTAAATTTTGAGATACAAATGATTTTTTTTTAGAAAGTCTTTAAGTTCTATTCTTATGTTTTGTTTTTGGCTACAATATCAGTAGAAGTAGTAATAGTAATACTACTAATTATTAAGTGTGTTTCTAGCTGTAAGTTTTCCCTTCGATCATAGATAAATAAGTTATGATTTTCCTTCGTGACCGGAGATGAAACTGTCATTGTCTTGGGCCAGAGTCCATACAATGGCATAAAATGGCGACACTACCGCCAAAGGAACTCAAAGTGTCGGAATCGGCTGGAAAGTTGATGGCTAATGTTTTTTTGGGATTAAAGTGGTATAGTAAATATTAATTACAAAAAAGGGAAGAATCATAACCGGAAAATACTATTATGCGATTCAAATGAGAATAGGAACGTCAATGACCTCTATCTGTCAAAAGTCACTTGAAAATAGGCGCTAATACGGCCCAATTTTCGCCCATTTTGACCCACGAGACAAAAAATTTTTACGATGGTTTAGAAAAAGAAAATATAGGTAGATCTAATGATTTTATTCGCCTCAAAGATATTTATCATAACATTTTATTTCGTGGAATGAAAGGTTTTTAAATGATAAATTGATGAAATGACCCCCCCTCGTACATACTACTCTTATTAGTTATAAAGTCATTCTTAAGTGTCTTGAAAATATTAAGGTAGGTAATTTCGTAAACTAAAAGTGAGCAGAATACTAGGTTTTTGCTATGGTAATTTTGCAACTCTAGTGAAGATTACATTAAAAGCAGATTTGAAAGTGTTCATTACAAAAAAAAAATTTGATTAAGAAATTGTACCATCCACTTTAATTCTAATTTTAAAGTTCACTGGCCGGTTTCAATATTCAACTGACTGCTATGCGTAACCGGTACAGGTACAAAACTGGTAGGAAAAAAGTAGCGTTTCACAATATCTATTAGCTACGGGCTGTAAGTTCTCAAATTTGGCATGGGCCCTCCTTGCCTGACGTTCTTCCAAGAAAATAGGTGATATGTGATTTATAGAATATCACGCATTCGCAAATTATTTGTATGATATTTGAACTAAAGAAATATATAAACTTATTCAATTTATGTTTGCTATGTTTTAGTATTCGATAAATATATTATAGTATGTTTTTAGAGCTTTTTATTAATAATTGCGTTTAACTGCTTACGTAAAACGAAACGCCAATCCTTCGACTAATTTTGCCATTGGTTGAATCACATTTTTATGACGTCAAAGTAAATATTTAAAAGAAAAATTATGTCATTCAATAATATTCGTCCTTTTTTTTCAAAAACAGTTATAGATAAGTTAGAAAGAGAAAACTGGATTATTGATATGTTGACAGATATTTGATAGGATATTTCGTTAAATGAATAAATTTTTACGTCGTTGGCTAGATAAAATGACCTATTCTTTAATTGGTCATACGTAATGAAAACATAACTCTTATTGGCCGCAGCAGACTGCCATGCTACCTTTACTTGTTACGTCGTCGTTGGCTAGATATAATGACTTATTTTGTAAATGGTCAAATGTAACCTAGCAACCCATTACAGTCAAACAGTTCGTAAGCAGTGGTTTAGATGTCAAGATTTTGAATATAGAAAGGCATTTTGGTAGTGATTTCTATTGTTCATAGGCAAAACGAACAGTTTTCATAATATTGAAACCCGCCAGCAGATAGGAAAATGTTGCGCTAGATGGCATTTATTTAAAAAGCTATACACTCATAAGGTTATAATATAACAGCTTTTTATTTATTTATTTGACAATAGAAAAAACTTAGGTAGACATCACTTGTTTCCTTAACTCTAGAGATTGTAAATAAAAATAAATAACGCGTTGGCTATTCTCATTCGTGAATTTGGAACTAAATACACAGTGAAACATAAACATGATATCTTGTTTATGACATTGTGCATCTAGGTACTCACAATTTATTTCGTAATGACTCATTATTTTTACATTCTATTAAAACATGGAAAAGATCCTCTTTTGTATGACAAAAAACACAATTGGGACTTTCAGTTTTGCGCATTAGGTAACCAAAATTGTTCAATGGAACAAGACCCAAATGTAGTCTAAAAAAATTAACTAGTTCTTTTTGTGTCATTTTACTATTACCGAACCAAGGAACTTGTGGAGGCTCAGTTGAAAGGGTTTTGTACCAAATACCTTTTTCAGTGGAGATGTCATTAAATAGTAGATTGTATCATAAGGGAGCAAAATAATATTTTTACGGCGAGGGCGCTTTTTTCATTCAAAGTACGTCGCCCGAGCCAAAAATATATTTTGAGCCCGAGTGATACACTCTACTTTTCATCACCCACTATGAGAAAATAAAAGGCGTGAGGCGCTTAATGTAAGGTATTTTAATGTAATATTATTATTTAATAAAACATAGAGTAACAACTAAATTGAAATGAAATAGTATCTAATAATAAAACAACTAATAACTTATATTTACATTTGAGACATTTTCGCAATTATGAAAATTCATTGTTACAGTTTTATTAGGAATAGAGATTGTTGTAGATTTTTCAGGTATTTCTCCCGGGATTTTGCGGGTAATAGATTATACATCACATTTCTTGCGTCAGTTCTAATACTTTCAGGAGGTAATTCTATACTTTCACTGTCACTTGAAGAATTCATTTTTCAAAACAAAACCATGAATTTCTAATAATCCGTGAAAATTTACGAAAACGCGGGCTGTAGTTCGCGCGTTTTTAATTTGTTTTTTTTTTATTCAGCCGGCGGCGGCGCGACTATGGGCCGTCGTACCTACCAGCCAGTCTTTATTCAAACAATATTTGCGTTCGATTTCTTTGGCGCTGAACACTAAGATCAGATGTTCCAAATTCAAAAAGTGCGCGGAAAAGATAATTGCGGCGCACTTATAAAGAGGATTAAAAACTCATTACTGCCCGCTAAATGTTTCTTCAAAGTCAAAGTCAAAGTCAAAAGAATCTTTATTTCGTAAGTATTTGAATACATTTGAAATAAGTCATAAAATTTACAAATTGAACTGAATCTACCGCCACTTCGGAAAGTCGATCTGTTGAGAAGAAGTGGCAAGAAACTCAACAGCAATCATCTTTTAAAAATACACAATAACAATTAACAATCTTCTTGCATCCGGATAACTTATAGTAAAACTTTATATAACACTTATCCTTAAATCTATCGAAGGGTTAATCTTAAATATTTTGGAATTATACTATAAAAGCGTACACATATTGACCCATGAACGAGTTGGTGATCTTCTGGAGTTTACTATTATATTTATACAATAGGCAATCAAATATTAGACAGAAACATAAGACATAGATATAGAGGTAAAGATACAAGTAGATAGATGTAGCGATAGAGGTGAGAGATAATACAGATAATGTGCATGGAGATGGGAATAGTCGTGGAAAGAGACGGGACACAAACACGGACGTGGACATGGAGATGGGGAAGTCAGAGTCAAATTCAAAAAAGTAACATAGTCATAAAGTCTTCAGCAAAACGACCTGGCACCGCTAGCAGCACCCGTTCACGAGTATAACGCAAGCACCAGCCATCACCCTCCTCAACCATATTTTAGGGAAGAGGGTGACCCGACACCCGACCCTACCGCTAGCCATGCCGCCTGAGGGAGCATGACGTTCTTGCTGTTGTATGGATTGGAAGGAGATGGAGATGGCGTTGGATAAGAAGGAGATGGAGATGGAGTTGGAGATTGAGAACTTTCGAAAAATAATTTACAACCAAGGACTTTTATCGTCCATATATTCAGATATTGTATAAAAGCCTTTATTACACAATTTTTGTTTAATAGTTTCTTTAAATTTATCAAGTGGTAAGTCTTGAATATTTGTGGGAACCTTATTATAAAAACGTATGCATTGACCCATAAATGAGTTAGTGACTTTATGAAGTCTACTATCATAGCCGGCTAGCTTGTACTTATTTCTAGTATTAATATTATGCAAGTCACATTTTCTACGGAACATGTTTAAGTTCTTTTTTACGAACATAAGATTTTCAAAGATATATTGTGATGCAAACGTAAGAATATTTATTTCTTTAAACTTATTTCTTAATGTCGCTCTGGAATTAAGTTTGTAGATTGCGCGAATAGCCCGTTTCTGCAGCACAAAGATGGTTTTAATATCGGCAGCATTTCCCCACAGGATTTCTTAAAGAAAACATCACCTTTGCGTGCACTTAAAGGCGAACCAAGTCGTCATTTTCGAATAGATGGGATGAAAATACTCTTTCCACTGGTCGTGGCATCGCTTTTCACGATTGGGATATAATCTGAAGACTGAAGGGTCACATGAAGAGGAATACCATCGGATTGAGCTACTCTGGCACACTCATCGGCGACCTCAGTGCCAAAGACTCCCACGTGGAAAAGAACCCATTGCAAAAAGATATCAATCCCATTACGTATCATGTTAACGATACTTTCACATACAGAAAAAAAAAATGATGTCAATATGAAAGTCATTTTGAACAACATTATTTTAATTCAGTGAGTGACTGACCTCAACATTTTCTAATTATGGGGGGGACAGCGCGTACGCAGTCCCCACTACCAAAAATTACGCGTCCGAGTTATCCACATTAGGGATAATCGCAAGGGTCAACCCGATCGCAGTGCAATGACCAGGCCTCGCCCTGGGGGAACCGCCTAGCTGATCACGGTATCCCCTACGCCAGGTAAGTATGAATTTACTACGTCGACGGCGGGTAGTCATTGTGGCATTCCGAAAGTTACATGCGCGATTTAATCGACAATCAGCGCCATCTTATGGGTAGGATATGAACTCTCGCGTTCAATATGTCTCCTATTGTAGTGCTATTTATACATTGTATAGTACCGAGTCATTTAGAAATACTGAAATAACACGCACAATATTTTTAATTTCATTTACACAAAGACTAATTCTCTAAATTAATGACTACGGAATATAACAGTTTAATTTTGAAGTAAAGTTCACGAAAGAGAAAAATGTTCATTTCGAGGTTTTAGACTGAAATTACTGATTAGGTATTATTAACTTAAAGCACTTCCTTGTATTTCTAAAATATGCTGATCAAAACCAATTTTGTTGATAAAGTGATCTGGAAGAATTAACTAGACTAACAAACATAAATTAAACTTCGGGTCCTTCCGCCTCAAAAAGGCGTGCTGCTCTTGGATTGTGCTATTATAAAATAGTAATAACAGAGTTACGCATATTCTTATTTACATCAAATATACGTATAATGAGTTAAATTTTAATTGGGAATTAAGTGTTTATTACTGGAAATCCTGCTGTTTTCAAAACAAACTGTCAAAGGAAGGAAATCACTAAATCAAAAAATATATGTTTTGTTACAATTAAAAATAATTCCATGCCACATCAGGTGGCATGGAAGACAAACGTCCTATCCTTACAATAAAAAAAAAAAAAAAAGAATAATTCTACAAATCCCTACATTACACTAACTTAATTGATAGAAAATGACTAGTTACCCTGAAATTATATGATTTTAAAAAAATGCATACAAAATATTATAACTTAGAAATATATATAATCATCCATGAATTGATCAATCTCTTCTATCTATCTATTATCTATCTACCTTGCAATCTTTTAGGACAGGTACCAGATGAATGAAATAGACAGAGAATTCTTTTCATGTGTTTTAATGATTATTAACTCTGCCGAAGCAAAGTTTCCAAAAACTGAGTAAGACTCATTTGAGTGTTCCCCTCCACGGAAATCTTTAGTAAAAGGCGAAAGATTTATACGTTTTGAAGGGAAACCAGAGTTATAGAAATTTTGTTTCTACAGGGGTGTCATCATTTTATTGATAAACTTACATGCGCGATTTAATCAACAATTAGTGACATCTAGCGGCTTTCCTAGTAACTTCGCGGAGATAAGCTACTGTCCTGTAACTGTGGCCTAGTAGAGTTAGTTATTTTATTTGCTTCTTCTAAATCTACTTCTTGGATTCGAAAAAATCTTTTTGTATTTAAAAGCTCAACTCTTGAGGAATCTAATTCGTTTTAAGGCATCAAAGTTACGCTGGAAAAACCGTGCTTTTTGTGAAATAATAGCTTTAGATTTGTTGTTGGCTCTAATATTGTATTATTATACCAGACTCTTTATGGTAGCGGTTAAATGTTTTAATTACGAAGCTAACATAAAATAAGTAAACAGTACCAACGCTTAGTGGCTTTACCAAGAAGTCGAACAAAACGCTGCGATGTTCCTTTTTGAAACAGCGACACTAGCGCTGTTTCACGATGACGGAGTGAGTAAGAACTACTTATTATTTAACTGTATTGGCAGTTTTCTTTTGGTATTCCGCTAAAGTTGAGCTCTAGCTTGAAGTTTTCAGGAAGGACACAACATGACCTTGTAATTAAAAGTAGTAGAGCTCAGGCCTGACCGACGGAGTCTTCGTTTTTCAACATGCCATATTTGGCGAGCATCCACGTCTTATGACATCACAGAAACTTTTACACTCTCTGGGATTAGTCATATTCACTCTTTGATGCTCTGAAATAATATTAAGTTAGGTAGTTAAAATATACCTAAGTAATAATAAGGTTAGGTTTTTACATTAGATTTACCTTCAGAAAACGGGATATTTACCACGTTTCACGTAAAGACCTATCAAAATATTATCGCACAATTGTAACTCAAAATAAGGTAAAATCCCGTTTCTAAAGCTACTTTTGATTTTAAAAGAATATTTAAATTCTTATTTATTATAAGTAGATATACCTACTTACATCAACATAAAATTCTTTCGCATTTACGTATTTGTCATTAGATACAAAATATTATGTTATGTAACGGTGTGATTGTTTTGTAATTGTAATCGCTATGAGCCAAATATGAATCAATAATAAATATTTTTTCCGATACATGTATGAATAAAGAAACAAAAGCAAAAAGCCAACATCACGCGGTGTTCCCAGGCGGTCACCCATCCAAGTACTGACCGCGCCCGACGTTGCTTAACTTCGGTGATCGGACGAGAACCGGTGTTTTCAACGTGGTATGGACGTTGGCAACTCTCAAGTTTAAATAACTGTTTAATAACTGTAGATCGCTCTGTATGGGTGACGTCAATATATCTTAAAGACATTAAATAATTATGTTAATAGTAGATATTACAGAATACAATTCTAGTAGGTACGCATATTAGTTACAGATATGTACTATGCGATTCAAATGAGAATAGGAACGTGAATAGGTCATTAAACTATCTGTCAAATTACGCTTTTGCAAATAAAAACTATTTTTCAATAAAAAAATATTTATTTTGTTTATATCAGATCTATTACTATCAGAGTATTATTTTGTTTATCAGAGTATTTTTCGAATAGATATAAAAAAATATTTTATTGTTTTTTTTTATTTATTTATTTAAAGTCGCTTTACAACAGCAAAGGTCATTAGCGACCACAGTGGTTTACATACATTTATATAATTTGATAACTTTAAGGAAATTAAGTGTTCTTTCACAACCAAAATCGTTCAAACATTGTGTCAAATTATTCGGGAGATTACATAGTTTTTTCTCAGTCTCATAAACTTGACATTCCTCAAATAGATGATATACAGTTAAATCCAACCCACATTTGCATTTTGTTTTATTATTTTGGTTGTATTATTCAATTTGTTTTTATACTTTATTTACACGCAACAGTAAAGAGGATGTATGGTAAAAATACCGTGGCACCATTGTACGACGCTATTCAGAAAATTATTTTTCATCTTAAAGTGGAATGGAAGAAATTGAAAACGCGGAATAATTTTTTTAATACAGTTGCTCAAAAAGTGGCGTATTGCAGGGACGTTTAGCGTTCGGGATGTGGGCTATTACACACTTGTGCTTTTTCTTTACCTTTTCCGCACTCGTGCGTTCTCTTTCCCAAATGTCAAAATAATGTCTATTAAAAAGAAAAAATCAACCACGAAGTTTTTACTAAAAAAAATTCATAGAAGTTTTTACGATTCATACAAATATTTCTGAAAAGAAGCTACTAATTTGTTTTAATATCAGATATAATGATTTGATGCAATGAGTTAGGTTAGGTTAGGTTTCATTTCATTTTATCTCATTAAATTCATTTTCATTTCATGTCAATACAAAAAATCTACTAAAGACTTGGCTGTATGGGCATAGTTCCCTTTGCCTACCCAGAATGGGTAAACAAAAAAAAATCTCTGTTTATAATCTTTCACGGCTGGCGCCATTTTGTATATTTTATAAAATTGCTTAATTTTTTCGCAACTGTATTAAAAATAGTCGTTCAGTACACGTGCGGAACCGTCATCGCAACTCGTTCCGACTGTCAACCCTCGCCTTCGGCTGCGCCTCGGCTCGTGTAGACATTTGTCGAACTCTTTGCAATGACAGGCTTTCCGCACTCGTAATGAAATATACTATTGTAGCTATGTAAATGTAAATAAATTCTAAATCTATGGTTTTGCTGACTCTTATTTAACATACTATTTACTTACATATGGAGTAAACGAACAATGAAACGCAATAAATAAATATTCATATTGCCTGCCCATGGTGAGATGTTATGGAATTTCTCATAAATTTTGCAGAATTATGTGGGCCGATCCCGGCGGCACTGCAATGCAGGGCCGACCCGTGACGGGAGTGGAGCGAGCCCCGAACATCCCGTCGATTTACAAAAATCAGTTTAATATACTGGTCCCTCAATGAGGGAACTTTCAGATATTAAGCTGAAAAGAACAGATACTACACTTTGATCTTAGCCAAAAGGCCGAGAAGCGATAACAAAAATACGAAACTTGAGGTGGGTCATTGAATCATTTAGAAAAGTACCTGCGCGCTTTATTGTACAATCAGCGCCATCTAGGTGGCAGCGAAGAAAACTTCAAATGAATTGGTTTCTCTTTCTGCGTTATGAGACGTTTACTTTACCTAAAGTTAATAAGCTGATATTAGTTTTATACAAGGGATTCTTGACAACATAAATCGACTACATAAAATTCATACAATTTAAACATTCATAGCAAATAAATTAAGGTAACTTTAATACTTAGTAAATTGATCAGGAAATTTGTGCATTTCCTAAGAATTTTACAAAAGGTATTTATTTTTCATCTTGTTTTATTTTTAAATTTATAGTTAATAAAATTAAATAAAGTCATTATTTATTATATTCTTTTCGGAAAACTTACTGCTACTACATTTTTAAATCATACATAAGGCATTTAACAAGCTTCCACAAACCTTTGCAATTTTTTATTATGATAATACTTTGATATTTGAAAATGTTTCAATAACGACCACTCAGAAAGCGACAGCACCCCACGCCCTCTTGCGAGGGTGAACGATCATCGATGGCTGAAGGAGTGCCTCCCTCGCCGGCCTCACGCTCAGGGCACCGCGCCACGTCTCATCCTCGTGGTTGTTTGGAATCTCACATAGCGTGGAATTCTGGTGAAGAGCTTACTATAGAAATGATCCTATGAAGTAAGGTCTTAGTTAAAAATTCGTGCATTGAGTCACGTCATTATTTCATTCAGAAAGTTAACTGCGCGCTTTAATGTATTAGTGCTGCCATCTTGTGGATCTAAACAATAGTAATTCTATGGTTATCTGACGTTAGATAACAGCAAAAATATCGGCACGCTCTCATTGAATACAAATCAATTACACCATTAGTAAGTTGAAAAAAAAAACAGTTTTAATATATTATGAAAAATTAAATGTTCTTTGTCACTAAATTAAATTTTTCAGATTCAAATGATCATAAACTTTACAGCAGTTAATACAAAAAAGTAAATTTTGAGATACCAATGATTTTTTTTTAGAAAGTCTTTAAGTTTTATTCTTATGTTAATAGTTGTTTTTGGCTATAATATCAGTAGAAGTAGTAATAGTAATAGTACTAAATATTAAGTGTGTTTCTAGCTGTAAGTTTTCCTTTTGATCATAAATAAATAATGATTTAATGTATTTACGGGATTCTTACCACGATTTCCGATTTTATTTTCGCACGTCCGATATTTCGATGCTGTTACAAGCACCATGATCGCGGACTGGCAGATGTAGGTAGGTGGCGATGACAGTTAGAGGCAGATATATCGATCTACCCCCTTTCTTATTCGTTTTGATCTGCTACTACTGGAACTCACATGAATGTCACTTTTGCAAAACACGCTCACAGTATCACTGGGTTCCACGTACTAGACAATTTAAAACCGTCTTCTCGATTAAAGTTATTTTCGCACTTTTTTATTTCTAACGCTTCTTTAACGATTCGCGGTATGTAGTGTCGTTCCGTAGATAAGATCCGAGTATTATGGAATTCAATTCAATGATTAGGGCCCGATTCTAACAGATGTTCGGCGATGGCTGACTTGTTTGTGTCTGAGTTTTTTATGGCTTTGATGTGTTCCTTAAGACGGCATGAAATAGTTCTCTTCGGACACCGGGTGTTTATAAAATTGACTGCAGTTGTGGCAGCTCCTACATTGGCCAAACGAAGAGAACTATTTCATGCCGTCTTAAGGAACACATCAAAGCCATAAAAAACTCAGACACAAACAAGTCAGCCATCGCCGAACATCTGTTAGAATCGGGCCCTAATCATTGGATTGAATTCCATAATACTCGGATCTTATCTACGGAACGACACTACATACCGCGAATCGTTAAAGAAGCGTTAGAAATAAAAAAGTGCGAAAATAACTTTAATCGAGAAGACGGTTTTAAATTGTCTAGTACGTGGAACCCAGTGGTTAGGACTTTTACTAAACCAACAAACAGCGAAAGTGGTGTGTCCGGTCAAAAACCCAGTGATACTGTGAGCGTGTTTTGCAAAAGTGACATTCATGTGAGTTCCAGTAGTAGCAGATCAAAACGAATAAGAAAGGGGGTAGATCGATATATCTGCCTCTAACTGTCATCGCCACCTACCTACATCTGCCAGTCCGCGATCATGGTGCTTGTAACAGCATCGAAATATCGGACGTGCGAAAATAAAATCGGAAATCGTGGTAAGAATCCCGTAAATACATTAAATCATAGTGAAAATAACCGCGATAGTTTAAAACAATTATAAATAAATAAGTTATGATTTTCCTTCGTGACCGGAGATAAAACTGTCAATGTATTGGGCCAGAGTCCATACAATGGCATAAAATGGCGACACTACCGCCAAAGGAACTCAAAGTGTCGGAATCGGCTGGAAAGTTGATGGCTAATATTTTTTTGGGATTATAAGGTTTTGGTAAATATTAATTTCAAAAAAGGGAAGAATCATAACCGGAAAATACTATTATGCGATTCAAATGAGAATAGGAACGTCAATGACCTCTATCTGTCAAAAGTCACTTGAAAATAGGGGGCTGCAAAAAATTTTTTTTCAGTAAAAAGAAATAAAAAACGTATTTTATGATTTTAGTCTTATTATTTATAATTAGACTTAATTCTTATTAGTTTATAAACTACGACGACGATGACTCTTCAGAAAATAAAACTTCATCATTAAGTGGAATGAAAGTGGATTTTTTTTTTTTAATAAACTTGGAATGGCTGCTCTCAGTTTGACACGCATGGCTTTGATCCACTAAACCACCAACACAACAGTTCAGATATGGCCCCAAGTGATCTTCATCAGTTTTGAAATTTAAAAAAAGATTTAAGGGCAAAGTTTTCCGGCCACATTGAGGTTAGGCAATGGGCCCGATTCGACAATGAAAGCTCTTATTTTAAGTGTTTCCTGATGCCGTGACAGACAGAGAAATAAATTGTTTTAGTATGAGGCTGTCACGTTTCACGTCCTGAAATTTGACACTGGAGATAAGAAAATGTAATGTCGAATACGGCCCAATTTTCGCCCATTTTGACCCACAAGGCAAAAAGTATTTTACGATGGTTTAGAATAAGAAAATATAGAACTAATGATTTTATTCGCCTTAAAGATAATTACCTATATTAAATAGAATACAATAATTTATCATAACATTTTATTTAAAAATCTTTCGTGGAATGAAAGGTTTTTAAATGATAAATTGATGAAATGACCCCTCATACATACTACTTCTTATTAGTAATGAAGTTATTCTTAAGTGACTTGATAATATTCAGGTACCTAATTATATTTTATAAACTAAAAGTGAGCAGAATACTAGGTTCTTGCTATGGTAATTTTGCAACTCTACTGATGATTACATTAAAAGCAGATTTGAAAGTGTTCTTTAGAAGAAAAAAATTTTGATTAATTGAAATTGTACTCTCTACTTTAATTCTAATTTTAAAGTTCACTTAGCAGACAAGAAAATGTTGCGCTAGATGGTAACACGCCGCCCTGGCGCCACCGTAGACTACGTGGCAATACGCACGCGCCATGACGTCACTACTCGAGATTATTTTAACATCAGCTCACATTTTTTTAAATCTTTACTTAAAAACACCTTTTTTTTATTTGGCAATAGAAAAAACTGGGGTATACATCATTTGTTTCCTTTACTCTAGAAATTGTATATAAAAATAAATAACGCGTTGGCTATTCTTATTCGTGAATTTGGAACTAAATATAGAGTGAAACATAAACATATCTAAAATATCTTGTTTATGACATTGTGTATTATTTCGTAATGACTCATTATTTTTACTTTCTATTAAAACATGGAAAAGATCCTCTTTTGTATGACAAAAAACACAATTGGGACTTTCAGTTTTGCGCATTAGGTAACCAAAATTGTTCAATGGAACATGACCCGAACGTAGTCTAAAAATATTAACTAGTTAGTTCTTTTCGTGTCATTTTACTTTTACCGAACCAAGGAACTTGTGGAGGCTCAGTAGAAAGGGTTTTGTACCAAATACCTTTTTCAGTGGAGATGTCTTTAAAATACTCTTTCCACTGGTCGTGGCATCGCTTCTTCATGATTGGGATATAATCTCAAGACTGAAGGGTCACATGAAGAGGAATACCATCGGATTGAGCTACTCTGGCACACTCATCGGCGACCTCATTGCCAAAGACCCCCAAGGAAGGAACCCAATGCAAATAGATATTAATCCCATTACTTATCATGTTAACGATACTTTCACATACAGAAAAAAAAAAATGATGTCAGTCAATATGAAAGTCAAAGTTTTGAACAACATCATTCTAATATTAAATTGGATAGTTTATTTATTCATACCTTTATTATGTATGTTTTCGTACCTTATGATATGCACTTAACCAGTTGCTTGGAAGAAATTTCTGCTAGATTTATTTACATGGTGCAGTACTTAATTCACAAATTACCCAACTAAAATTCTTTTGATATAAGAATTTAGAGGTCATCGTATCGTACGAGATTTTTTAATACTCACTCTGTGTGACTGTCTGATGCAAGTTAGTAATTAAATAATCTCAACATTTTCTAAATAATGGGGGGACAGCGCGTACGCAGTCCCCACTACCAAAAATTACGCGTCCGAGTTATCCACATTAGGGATAATCGCAAGGGTCAACCCGATCGCAGTGCAATGACCAGGCCTCGCCCTGGGGGAACCGCCTAGTTGATCACGGTATCCCCTACGCCAGGTAAGTATGAATTTACTACGTCGACGGAGGGTAGTCATTGTGGCATTCCGAAAGTTACATGCGCGATTTAATCGACAATCAGCGCCATCTATTAGTTGCGGTATGAACTTTGCCACTATATTTGCCTGGAAGAAATTACCATTTGATGATAATTATATGTACTCTGTCTCTCAATTATGTGTCCAATAAAAAATAAATAAAATAAATCTGGCATCCCATATTGTGTCATAGTGCTATTTATTAATTCATGATCATCATTCATTGAATAGTGCTTTCTTGTGATGGCTAAGGTAACATCACAACATAATAACAACTTTAAATAATTAAAGTAAAACATTTCTTACATTTTTGCCAAGTATTTTGATTTTTGGTGTATTCTGTATGTTCAGTTTTGTTGTTCAATGATATGAATGTATTAAAAACATATAACATTTAAAAGACTCAATTTTTTATTTATTATTTGATGTATGCACAAGGGAAGTTGTTAATTTTCTTTCTCTTGTTCTTTTATATTAATAACAACTTTCTAAGATATTTACTTACTCATTGTTACTTTAACATTTCCTTAGTTTCAGTTAATAATAAGGAAATATTAAAGCAACAATTCTTTTTAAGTAAATGTACCTATAATTTTTTTTGTTTAATACATATTATATAAAATTATGTTACCATAATCTATATAAATGGTGGTCTTTTAGATTAGAATATGATAAGTCATGGTGGTTGTGGTGAAAGAAAAAAAGGTATAGGTAAGTTGAAATACAAATACATACTATGTATAATAGTATAAAGCTATAAATTAATATGTAATCATATTTTTTATGATATTAGGCACAATAATGAAAACCACTTCAGTTTACTAATGGTGAGGAATGTCTCTACAAATTGATTTAAACAAATGGCATGATCATTTATCAAGATCATTTTTTTTCTTTGATAATAGGTATTTTTTCTATCTACAATTGTTTATGGTTCCTTTAACACATTGAATGCCGACATAACATTATCAACATTATCTGGTTTCCACCATACAAACAAAACAATACGAATATAGTCATAGTTGGCAGCGGTTTAATACGTAAATATGTCAACATAGCTATGATGCCAATGCTATGAGTTAGCTTGTATACGAGATTACAATTTACTGACAGTAGATTTTAGCAAAAAACCATATTATCATATTTTGGATTTAAAAGGTCTACCAGATGACGCTGCTACTCCTCATACTCTCTAGTTTCCTACTCAGTTTCCAACTTCATTCGTTGATCAAAATACCACTGACTGATAAAAAAGCTGCACCAAACAATGCTTTGTCTAGTTTGAAACTGCCTATTTTTATTAATTGTGTGAAGGGAATCCAAATTTATGTGTTTCAAAATTCATCACACTAATCCATATTATTAATATTTTTTTGTTGTCTTTTGTAATTAAATATATTAAAAAGGTAAAGTCTTTTCTAACAACTCTCAAAACTTATGTTCGGAACTGTTTTGTAAAATTCATGTATTTTTTTGCCTAATATAGAATCCTACTACTTTTTTTGTTTTTTTTATTTGTTAGATGTCAATCTATAATATTGCAACATTCTCAGGACGCAAAATTAATAATTTCACCTAATAACCTTAACTAAAGTAATATGAATAAACTTGTAGTTGGCATAGCGGAGGGAATACAGGTACGAGTAAAGTCGTAGCCAGTAGTCAATGTGTTAAGTATAATAAAAAATTTGCAAATTAAAGACCATTGATTAACTAAGACTTATAAAATAAATACAACTTAAATCTGATCAACCTGTAATAGGTACAATAAAAAATAGTTTGTTTTGGACAAGTGGTACGGAGACCACAAGAAAGTTAAACTCACATAAGTAGTCATCTTACAACAAAATCATATGATTTCCTGGAAAAAGTAAGCATGTGAATAGTTGGAAAATTACCCAGATATGTACCTACCAAGGTAATAAAGCTGCCTTTGATACCAAAGAACCCAAGTTCAAATACTAGCAAGAATATGTGGAATGAACAATTATGAATGCATTAATGTTTATTTCTAATATTATGTCTACTTATATATTTTTTAATAGTAGTTATCTATCTTCTAGTTTAAAAAACACAAGTTATAAGTGAAACTTAATTTAGGTCTGTGAATATTTAACAACATTAGGTAGGTATCATTATTTATGTAAAAACTTCTACTTTAGATTCATTTCTTTTCTCCATAACTCTCTTCGAGCTTAAAGCTTATAAAATATTTTACAGGCCATGTCTATAAAACAACTATAGGAACTATTGTACCTACAGTATAACATTATCTAAGATAATCCATTATTTAATATTATTGCACTGGGCTGAAAACTGATAAGATAGTCTTTGTGTGCAGATTGCAGTGTAACCTTGATTAGGCATAATGTTACTTAATCAGAATTACTAAGTTTTATTAAGAATTAATTAATTCAGAAACAAACACCATAACACAGTAAATAAGTATAAAATTAAGTAAGTAATATATTTTTATTATGTTTAGCTACCTTTAACAAAGTTGGACATGCAAAAGCATTAAGAATAAAACTCGAGCTGATCCTGACGGAATTAATATTCTGACGAAAGATGACCAACGATGGGTGATAAACCGAAAAAACATTTTTTTTATTTAGTCGCAACTTCATTAGTCTACGACAGAATAATTCAGTGCTTAAATAAAATAAACTGTAAGTACTCACCAATTCAAGCAATCAAGTTCCCACTTCACACTCATTTTAAAAATAGATTTAAATTAGAACCCAAAAAAACCTTTCATAGTTTCAAATAAAAAAAGTGAGAGACAATAAGAATTTTAAACTTGAAGAAAAACAAACAGTATTTTAAAAGTTTGGCACCTACTTTGTGAGGGAAGTGAAATGAACAGATAGATAATAGATAGAACTTTTAACTAGTTTAATAGTTATCAGATTATCTGTAATGAATAGAAAAGCGAGTGAGCGAGCGTCGCGAATGTGAAAAAAAGAAAATGGCGCGATTTCGGAAGTTTTCAACTTTCTCGTACCTATGTACAGTCGAGTGTCGAGTAGGTATATAACTAGAGTTCTTTAATATCTCGCTAGGTGGCGTTGTCATCTGTTGTGAAAAAAGAAAACTACAAGTAAGTATAGGTTATTTATTAGATACGTCGCGTCGTCGGACAGTTTTATTTACTGCATAAACTTATATGGGTAGGTATTCTATTACTGCCTAAATATGTTAACATGATTAAATATGATATGATAAAAGGATATAAAGTGTGCATCCACCTGTAATCCTCCCTTTTGGAATCCGAATGAAAACGAACATAGACCAAAGGAACTATTACTTACTAGCTGCTGCCCGCGACGTCGTCTGCGTGAACGCTATGCAGCACCAAACGCACCTACGATTATAACACTGCTAGCGTGATAATATGTAGCCTATATGTTGACCCGACTTCTTAACTATCTTCATGCCAAATTTGAAGTAAATCCATGCAGTACTTTTTGAGTTTATCCCGGAAAGACAAACAGACAAACAGACAAAAATTCTAAAAACTATATTTTTTGTTTCTGTTTCGATTGTAGATCATACCCCAAGTATTCTTTTAAAAAAATATTCAATGTACAGTTTTGACTTTCCTACCATTTTATTATATGTATAGATTCTGTGCATAGACTCTGGCAAAATATAGTGAAATACGTAGGTATATATAAGTCTCGTAGTCTTACAAAATATAGTGACGCATATAAAAAAAATGTCGGAAGTACTACAGTTTGGCGTTATAGCTATAGGTTGGTGAGGATTACAGTTAACTCGATGTGATATAAAATGTGTTCGTACTTTTTTTATACTTCCAGTTCTTAGACTTAACTCAGTTTGTTTTCTCAATGCATCAGGGAGCTAGACACGGCTAAGATACTATTTCTATAATACTTTATCAAATATTTTATCAATGTCAAAAAAGCATTTAGTTTAGGTATAATAACAGATATCGACTCATGGCGTGAAACATAGAAATAATAAAGGATTGTTTACATTTAATTTGTAGGCAATGTAACAAAATCTTAAATCTAGTCAAAAGCACTATTTCTTTTATCTTAATAGTTATTTTTAAACTGAAAGAGGTATGTCAGTCATTCAATCATATAGATAGTAAATAGACGTCAAACTGTCCAAAATGCCAAAACTCCGGCCATAACAAACATTTCAAAATAACCCAACTTGCGAAAACAGCTGATATAAATATATCTTAACACAGTTTTCTGTTACGTCTTAGACAATATGCTGATACTTAAGTAAGGAAACAACATTTCTTTACATTTGTGAGGTAAAAAATATTTCTTATCGTCTTATGTAGAGCCATTGTAAACCATGCAAGACCGGAAATATTCATGGTTCACATATCTTCAGAATTTTGCTAAAAATATAAGTATTCTCTTCCAGGTGAAAGGCATCTACATTGAAGAGGCTCCTCTGAAAACAGATTTTAAATTATGTGAGTAGAGTCCTCTATGTGTGCATGTGCATAAATAACTCACTATGTGACTTGAAAGTTAGGCAAAAGTGTGTTATAGAGATCTTTAACTTAAACAAATGGATAATTATCAAACACAAAACTTCATGTTTGCGAAAAAACACAAGAGCACCATAGATTAGATTAGGAAAGAAATGCCACATTTTCTTATTGAATTTTCTTTAAATAACTAATAATTTTAATAATAACACCATTACTGTCTACTAATGTAAATAAGCTTGCTTATAAGTGTTCAAATTATTAAATAACAAAACAAAATCAAAATAATTATGAAAACAAAAGGGAAAATAAGGAGACATCTTAAATTTTATTTAATACTGGTACAATGATTGCCATCTTAAATTATGAGTTGTAGCTGCTGAGAAAAAATCAATTTTTATTTAAAAAAAAAATGTTTCTTTATTTAATTTTGCTTGTATATGCCAGCTTTCTGCTTAAAAGCAATCAGTACATTATGGTATACTATTGCAGCATAATTATTCCATTAGCTTTCAACGAGTTCTTTTGTATTTATATCTATGAAACTCATCAGTAATAAAATTTAGTATGAACAATGACTAAAATAATGAAAATGACAGATTTTCAGTTTATTGGTGACGTGAACATAACACACTTAATGTAAGTTGAATAGAGAACCTTTAAGGAAACATCTTTCATTAAGTTTAATTGTACAGAAGGCAACATCAAGCGTTACAAATTTGTCAAGTTTCTCCAACCAATTTTTTACTTAATGTCAGATTCAATTTCAATTTTTGACAGATTTGTAGTACTTGATCTGCTGCCTTCTGTACCATTAGAACTAACCATTCTTATATATTCAAACCTCAAATTAGAATTTCTTTAAATCATGCACATAATGTAAAAATATAGACACTTTCTTTTGTAAATTGAATTACCCTAACTTTTGTGCCTCCATAGTGTAAATAGAGTTGTCTTGTGAAGTATAGCAGAAAATTGTAGATTATTCATTAAATATTTTACCTTATCACAGAGCAGGTATCCACTACTTGCTCCTAGGTGGCAATGGCATCAAAAATAATTGTTTTGACTCACACTTTCTAATGTAATGTTTCAAATGTAATATTCAAATTCTTTTTTTGGTTACTAGCACAAACTTTCTAAATTTTTAAAATTACTTAATGTCTGAGTGTTTGGAACTGATTGTTTAAAATTTATAGCAAATAGGTAGGTACATCTTTTTCTATTGTAATCTTTTTTTTTAAATAAAAATCTTTAATAATTTTCTATTTTCTATATTCAATAAATAAAGCCAACATATTAATTGATTAATTTATTAGCTTAATTTATATCAATTAATAAGGGAAAGAGGTTTTATTGACGTTTTTGTAGGCGACAGACTGACCCCCTAGCACTGCAATAGTCTCTCCATCATTATTATACCTCCAAATTTTGTCAAACGTGACATCAGATGGCTTTGTAACCTCCGGTGTTCTGCCTACTCCATAAGGGATACAGGCGTGAAGTTATGTTTGTTTTGTTTGTGAATTAATTGATCTTCATAATCAACACAGTTTTACAATGTTAATCTAACATTTCCATATAAAGAATACAATTGTGTCTAAGTGCCTGAACTAGGTTATCTCTGTTTTTCAATAAGAAAGATATAATAAACTCTAAGAAGTATGTAACTGAAGTATAAAAAAACAAGTTTACTATATACAGGGTTGTTTTTTAGTCACTGTTGTGTATTAAGTTTTACAAGTACCTTCAGTACTTGACAGATGATTATTAACTTTTATTTATTAAATGTGGGTAACTTGGAAATAAATCAGTTTTGCTACTGAACTCAATTTGGCTGTATTCTTTATTGGCGACTTGGTGAATAAAATTGTGATTTTATGCAAAATGGGCACAAATATTACCAATATAGTGTTTCCTGGACAGTTTGATCCTAAAAGTGATAAGTGGTGTGATTACAAAGAACAGTTATTATGTGCACTTGACGCCGCGGGCGTGTCGTCGGACAATCTTGATAAAGGCCGATCTTTGTTTTTATCACAATGTGGAAGAGATACATATAAGCTAATTGCATCACTTTTAGTCCCGAAACGACCTACGGAAGTGGCTTTAACGGAAATTTTTAAGGTTTTGGATCAATTTTATGAACCAGAAGTTAACGAAATATTGCAAGCAGGAAAGTTTCATAAGCGCTTACAAATGCAACATGAATCTTTACAAGAATATATTGCGGCCATAAGTTCACTTGGATCAACTTGCAAATTTGTTGATTTGAAACGCCAGTTGAGGGATCGTCTGGTACTAGGGGTACGGGATGAGAGATTGCGTCGCGACTTACTTAAAACTAAAGAGTTGAGTTATGAAGCAGCATTGCAAATGTGCCTTAATCATCAGGCAATATCCCCAGATTTATATCCTGAATATACCAGAGAATTGAAGCAGACTCCGTCCAGTGTCACTGAACCAATGGATATTGGTAGAATACAAGCAAGTGATTGTCGTAGATGTGCAAGAATTCACAAACAAGGTGAACGCTGTCCATTTGTGAAGTCTAGATGCTTTTACTGTAAAAAGTTTGGACATATTGCATCAGCTTGTGACAGAAAACCTAATAAAATACATCTGGTTCAGGATAAAGATGAGAAGGGTGATGATGAAGTAGGAAGTTCATCTCGGATGGAAAATATGATGGGTATCTATATGTGCTCAGACAGTAGTTATCAACCACCTATAACAATTGAGGTCATCATAGAAGGGGCATCAATCAAGATGGAGATAGATTCTGGGGCATCAAGAACAATCATATCTGAAACTACATATAGGAATTCATGGGCATCACCTCCGCCACTTCAAGCAACAAATCTGAAATTAGTGACATGGACTCAGGATCAAATTAAAGTTTTAGGACTAGCCAATGTCCGGGTGTGCCTTAATGGTAAAGAAGCTCAATGTGAGTTATTGGTAGTGGCTGGACAAGGACCTAACTTACTTGGCAGGAATTGGTTCTATACACTGGGATTACAAATCTCCGGGCTATGCTGGTCTAGTGAGGAAATTGATGTGTACAAAAAGGAATTTCCTGACCTGTTCCTAGAAGGCCTGGGTAGCTACAAAGGTCCCGCTGTTACTTTGCATGTTAAAGCAAATGCAACACCAAGATTTTTAAAGGCCCGACCAGTGCCCTTCCCTCTGAAAAACCAAGTGGAAGAAGAGTTAAATAAAATGATTAAATCTGAGGTACTAACTCCAGTAAGATATTCCGAATGGGCCACACCATTAACTATTGTACGGAAAAGTGATGGATCTTTGAGAATTTGTGGTGATTATCGTTCTACAGTGAATCAAGCAATAGCTACAGATAGTTATCCATTACCTACATCAGTGGAAGGGTTTGTAAAGTTAAGCGGAGGCAGAATTTTTTCAAAACTTGATTTAAAACAAGCTTATACACAATTAAAAGTCGATGATAACACAGCCATGCTACTAACACTCAACACTCCCCTTGGTCTAATGAAGGTGAACCGCCTAGCATTTGGGGTAAGTGCAGCTCCAGCTATATTTCAACGGTTGATGTCATCTGCCTTAGCAAGCATGGAAGGTGTAGCTTGTCTGTTAGATGATATTGCTATAGCGGGAAGAACAACAGAAGAACATAATCATAGGTTGCGGTTGGTACTGTCAAAATTACAAGAATTGGGCCTACGACTCAACATAAAGAAGTGTGTTTTTGCAGCTAACAGCATTACATTTTTAGGGCATATGATTGATGGTGAGGGCCTACACCCCTCTCCAGATAAGGTAAAAGAAATAAAAGAAAAACCTACACCTACCAATAGAGATACTTTAAGAGCATTTTTAGGCCTGTACAATTATTATGAAAAGTTTTTGCCTAGTAAAAGTACCATTCTTGAACCACTGTATAGATTGCTAGAAACAAAAAGAATATGGTGCTGGGGTAATAAGGAGCAGGAGGCTTTTGACGAAGCAAAGAATCTATTGTCTTCAGATCTCACCTTGGTTGGGTATGACCTAAATAAAGACCTTCTGCTTATATGTGATTCATCTGAATATGGGGTTGGGGCAATAATAGCACATGTAATGGAAGATGGCAATGAAAGACCGATCATGATGGCTTCACGTACATTACAAGCTCATGAGAGACGCTACGGACAAATAGACAAAGAAGCATTGTCAATAATTTTTGGTTTAACAAAGTTTCATGAATTTTTAGCTGGTCGAAAATTCTGTATAATGACCGACCATAAGCCTTTAGTCGGCCTATTTAATCCATCTAAGCCCATCCCTGACCAGATTTCTCCCAGGATGCTGCGGTGGTGTTTGAAACTATCATGTTATGATTATACTATCCAGTACAGACCTGGGAAACTAATAGGCAATGCAGATGCACTGAGTAGATGGACTGCACCTGAAACAGGTATGGTAAAGGCTGAGTTACTAGGGGATGTTCTTTTACTCGAGGATAAGCCAGAGGGTTGGAACTTGGATGCCAAGAAGATTGCAGAGGAAACTAAAAAGGACAAGATTTTGAAAAAAGTATGGTTTTATGTACTTCATGGCTGGCCACAAAACAATACAGACCTACAGTTGAGACCATACTGGATTAGAAGGGAGGCTCTTTCTCACAATAAATATTGTTTATTGTGGAGCAACAGAGTCATAATACCTACTGCACTGCAGGAAGAGGTATTACGGTTGTTACATGATCCTCATGCAGGAATTGTGCAAACTAAAGCTTATGCTAGAGGGTATGTTTGGTGGCCAGAGATGGATAATCAGATAGAGACAATAGTGTCTCAATGTGAATGTTGTCAATTAGTAAGGAATAATCCTCCAAAAACACCACAAGTTTGGTTAGCATCAGAAAAACCTTGGAGTCGGATACATATTGATTTTGCTGGCCCCTTTCAGGGAAAGACATTTTTAGTTGTAGTAGATAGCTACAGTAAATGGTTTGAAGCTGAAATCATGTCTTCAATGAGCAGTGCTGCGGTAATAACAAGCTTAAGAAAGATTTTTGTTTCTCAAGGTTTGCCAGACACAGTTGTGTCGGACAATGGAAAAGCATTTACTTCGGAAGAATTTAATTTATTTATAAAGAAAAATGGTATTAAACATGTATACTCGCCACCATATCACCCGGAAACAAATGGCCAAATCGAAAGAGCAATCCAAACTTTTAAAAACAAAATAAAAAAATTGGAAAGGGTACAGGCACCGTGGCAAGAAAAGCTGTGCAAAGTATTATATTATCTTAGAACTGTACCACACAGCAGCACAAACAAAACCCCAGCTGAGATGCTCAACGGGCGAAAGTACAGAACTGCTGTTTCAAACTTACATCCTGACTCAGCCCCAAACCGTGCTGATATGCAAGTTGATGAAATGGTAACAAGAGAAGTAACTCGGAGGTTTAATGTTGGTCAAACAGTTTTGGTACGGAATTATGGTCCTGGAGAAAAGTGGGGTAAAGCTACAGTAGAGATGGTTGAGGGCCCAGCAACTTATAGGGTGAGAACGGAAGATGGGGAATTACATCGGCGCCATACTGATCAAATGTTGGCTGCTACAACTAATACAACCCAGGGGGCCGAACCTCCTAGCACCACAGCTGCTCCAGATTATCCCAACTCTCTGGATTCTGAACCTTCAGAAGAACCTATTATTGAGATACCACATCCAGATTTGTGGCCAGACATTATTGGCATTCCTACAGATTGATTTGGTTGTAAATAGTAATCACTCTTTTGATTGTGTTGATTATTTATATTGATATGTATAATGTTAAATTCCAAATTTCATGCCATTGCTATGTTTGATATTTAAATTATATAATTATCCATTATGAGAGAAAGGTATGTTGTGTATTAAGTTTTACAAGTACCTTCAGTACTTGACAGATGATTATTAACTTTTATTTATTAAATGTGGGTAACTTGGAAATAAATCAGTTTTGCTACTGAACTCAATTTGGCTGTATTCTTTAGTCACCAGCCAAATTTTTTTTACACAACAAGTATTATTTATAGAAACAATTTTTGCAAAAACAGGTATGTATTTATTTTTACAAGGAAATTAATATATTCCTTAACATGCTAATCAAAGCATGGTCACTCTAAAATATGAATGAATACCATTAAGATAAAGGCTACTACGCGCTACTTAAAAAAATTGTAGTAAGTACTACGCTACGTCGAAGTATTACCAATGAAATGCCGCGTCGTAGTACCTATGTTCATTAAAAGCGAGGTTTTGTATAAACAAAATTTAACGTTGTAGATTTTTTTTTTCAGATTTTAATAAAAACTGAAAGTGTACCTATGCTTGAGTTATGAACAACACTTAGGAAAACTGTCCCTAGCGTAAAGCGCCAATTTTGTTCGAATAAACTATGGTCTTTGTGTCAGAAAAGCTGAAGCTTTGAAACATGCTTTGTTTACAGGAGCGCGGCTGCCGCGGCCGCGGGCCGGCCGCTGAGGGCCGGCGCGGGGCGCGTGTGGGCGTGGCGCGCGCACGCGTGGGGCGGCGCCGCCGAGCTGCAGCTGGACGCCGTGCGCGCGCCCGCGCTGCGCCGCCCCGACCACGTGCTCGTGCGCGTGCGCAGCGCCGCGCTCAACCCGCTCGACGCCGCCATGCTGCGGGGCTACGGAGCCTCGTTACTCGGCTTGCGGCGGAGACTAGATCCAGTTGAGCCCGCATCTCCGCCGCTTGTAGTCGGTCGAGAGGCGGCTGGGGAGATCGAGCGCGTCGGACCGGCTGTCGGGTCTCGTTTGCAGCCTGGCATGCGCGTGTGGCTTGTGTCTCATCCATACGCAGCTGGTACGTTGTCAGAGCAAGTCTGCGTGCCTGCGGCTTCCGTGGGCGAGGCGCCGTGTACGTTACCGGATGAGGGGGGGGCTCTGTATGCGGGGTTGACGGCGGCGGCGGCATTGCGGGGGGCGGGAGGGGCGAGGCACATTCTGCTGCTGGGCGCGGGCGGCGTGGGGCTGGCGGCGCTGCAGCTGGCGGCGGCGGCGGGCGCGCACGTCACCGTCGCGGCCAACAGCGACCAGCACGACCTGTTGAGAGAGCTGGGTGCGAGTGACGTCATTGATTGCTACGCGCCGGATTATGATGAGCGGCTGGCGAGTTTACCGAAGTGAGTGACTGCAGGTTACGAAAGACTTTAATGCCGTTAAACCTTTAAAGTGAATGGAGAGTTCATATCTGATATTTGATTTAAAAAAAAGGACTTCTTTTTATATATTTTTTTTTGGGCAAGCTAGAGTGACAAGCTAGAATAGAGTGTCCTAAAAGGTGACTTAACCGAGTGACCCCCGCTTGGTAGTAAGTCCCGTTCAGAGTTTGCCTCGCTAGCTATCGTATAAAGTGGTGATGTGTTGCGGAAACATTTTACGAAGAGCCAATTCTTTCTTAACTTGTGTGTTTCGACCTCATCTGCACCAAAAATAAAGTCCCATACTAAATTTATCAAAGAAATGTCTGCTTTTACAATTCTTTCGCCTCCCACTCTCATCTAACCCTCCGACATATCATCCACAGATTCGACGCTATCATAGACTGCGCGGGTCTCGGCGGGTGGGAGGCCGGCACCCGGCGCTGGCGGTACTCCCGCTACGTGACCCTGACGACGCCACTGCTGCGCTGGACGGACGCGCGCGGCGCGCTGGCGGGGTCGCTGACCGCGGCGGCGGCGCTGGCGGCGCAGAACGTGGCGGCGGCGCGCGCGGCCGTTGACCCCGGCTGCGCGCCGAGCGTGCGCTGGGCGTTCTTCTCTGTGAATGAAGCGGACATCGAGCGTATACGACGACTGGCGGAGGCGGGACGGGTAAGTCACCAGCGGGGTTATTCGCGTAACTAAACGACAAGCCAGTCGACGAGATGGCAAAGATTTCATCGTCGAGCTCACAGATGTTAGGGTAGAGTAGGGGTTATCAGGATACTAACTTTTTACAAACATTCAAAATTAACAAGGCACACATTTATTTAAGTGCGGCAATGGGTAGATTTCAATCATTGCTTACAAACCATCTCCATGCTATACGAACATTCGCAAACATATGAGTCGAGAAAGTTCTGTGCTCGCAGTGCAGCT
This sequence comes from Stenoptilia bipunctidactyla, assembly GCA_944452665.1. Classification (NCBI taxonomy): domain Eukaryota; kingdom Metazoa; phylum Arthropoda; class Insecta; order Lepidoptera; family Pterophoridae; genus Stenoptilia; species Stenoptilia bipunctidactyla. The sequence goes on along the minus strand of OX101738.1, from coordinate 1,473,516 downwards.
TAGAAAACTTCATACTTTAAACTGGCCCGACTAGAATTGGAACCCAGGACGCCACTGGCCGTCTAGGACTCGAACCCGGAACTTCGGAGGTTATGGACTATTATGGGAACGAATCATATAAATAATAAAATAAAATAAAATCCTCAGACAATCACACCAACTAAATGGCCCAAAAGTAAGCATAGCTTGAAAGTAAGCATAAAATATAAATGCATATATAAGTAAAAGCCCAGACCCGGAACATTTTTTTTTCTTGTTCCCTGCGGGGATCGTACCCGCAGCCACTGGCGTCTGAGGCGGATAGGTTTACCCCATCGCCAAAGTGGTCGTCTAAATATACCATACAGGGTTGATTTGTAGTCACCGGCCAAATTTTTTTTACACAATAAGTATCATGTATAGAAACGGTTTTTTGCAAAAAAATTGTATTTTTTTTACAAAGAAATAAATAAATCCGCTAACATATTAAGCAAACCATGGTCACTCTAAATTGCAATTAAAATAAAGACAACTACGCGCTTCTACAAAGCGTCCCGTAGTACTACGTCGTAGTATTATCAAAGCAATATGGTTGAGGAGGGTGATGGCAGGTTCTTGCGTTATACTCGTGAACGGGTGCTACTAGCGGTGCCAGGTCGTTTTGCTAATGATATTTTGTTTTGATATGTTGTCGTTTTGCTATGACTATTTTATTCCATTCTTATTCAAATATTCTGGTCCCAATTTGTCATGTTCGTATTGTGCATCCATAGCTCATTGCATCTGCTATGTAAGCAATTTGGTTGTGGCATGACATTGGCTCTCACAATTAGCTGTCTTGTGTTTGTTTTTTTTCATGTCACGGTCAATTTGTTCTGTAAGTACCTATTTGTATTAATTTGATAATTCTGAGTAAAAAGAGTTCCAAGAGTTTTTTTCCGCCGGCTTCTTTTGTCTCTCGGTCTACTGTCATATCTTATTTAACAACTATCAACAACTAGTTAAAGCCGAAGTATGTGATGACTGACTTCATCAAGTGTTTTGTGAAATTCCTAAGATGAGTAAAACTTTTTTGACTTTTTGAATGCCGCGTCGTAATAGCTTTGTTCATCAATAGCGACTATTTGCATAAAAGTTTGTGCTGCCATATCTTTATTTTTTTTTTGTACTGAGCTATACTAAAATAAATATGCAGGTACGATGTTTATATCTGTCGGCGCCCCAGAGCGACGCTAGGGTGGAAGGGCGCGGGGAGCAGTCAAGAGTCGTTCCCGCGCGCCCGCCGTCTCTGCCTGGCACTCGCATGCGCGGTTCGCCCCCCTGCGTGCCCCGCTACCCCCGCCGCCGCCTCGTCTCGAGCACATCTGCCCGCGCGCCGGCAGCTTTCTTTCCCAACGCGACGTCGACCGTAGCGTACGCAACCCGCTAATTAAGGCCATCCGCCATGCCATGTTTAACAATATTATATTAGCGTCAAGAGAAATGTAAAACAAGTTATAATACATAACCCTATGTAACTCCTTAATTCGGCCGAATTAAAGAAGCATCAAGTCTACCCCATGCAGTTTCAATTTACAACCCTGGGAGTAGATATCTGGCGACCGTTGACGAAATAAGCGAAGAAGGAGCCGGGCGTCACCACGTGGCTGCAACAGCAAGAGTGCGGGCCGCGTCAGGTTAACCAAGACCTGGCTCCCCGGGCGAAGAAGGAATAAGGGAGGAAGGAGCCGGGTGTCACCAACACCACGTGGCTGCAACCTGCAAGAGTGCGGGGCCGCGTCAGGTTATCCAAGGGGAGTACCGGTCCTTTTCTATCCTATTACCTATTATCGCCTCTATTGTGTGTGATCAGTGTTTTTTTTCAGTGCATTAATTTGCTGTGTTTGCACTATCCGCTCGTTGGCATCTACTTACAAGCTTCTGGGTAACGCATTTATTTACTACGTCCCATGCTAAAGTCGTTTCTAAATTTAAATTGCAAACCTTCGAGTGTTAATTTAGTTTAAATTGGTCCGTTCAAATAAAAAGCTATATACAATTATAGCTACTGTAAAGTTCCTTACTAACTGTAAACTAAAGTTTCTCGCCCAAGTTAGTTAAAATATTGCAATAATTACGTATTGATTCTCAGCTTGGCTGATTTATCATTGCACCCCCTTGTAACCTTAGCTAATTTATCATTGCATCCCCCTTTGAACTGCGCACGCTTGCTTCATGTGATTAAACATTTAATTTGAACATTTCAGTGAATGCAAAACATCGCGGCAGCCATTTTGTTTGCTGATTTTAGCGCCGCGTCGCGCGTCATCGAGACAGCAAGACACCTGGAGCGCATAACCTACAAGCCACCCTGCACAAAAGGATTGGGTTTGATGCACATAAATTACCTAGTTCCTAGTTCATTGTTACGTCGCTCAATTAATTTAGTCATTTTAAATTAACTCAAGTTTATCTTTAACTTAATTTTAATATTGCAAATACACTGCTCTATTTAGTTGTATTAAATATAACTCAACCATGTCTAAAGACGAGTCGAATGATTTAATGAGGAAAAGGGCTAGTATAAGGGGCCGTCTAACTAAATTGTGTGATTATGTTCAGGACATTGAACAGTCTGAAATTACAAACTTAACAATTAAGGAATTAAAAAGAAGGTTGGACAATTGCAATGATTTAATGATAAAATTTGATGAAGTCCAGTCTTTAATTGAACAAAATTGCATCGATTCCGAGTTGGAAGACCAATTAAACTTAAGAGAAACCATTGAAAGTAAATTTTATTCTGTTACTTCCATAATTGAAAGTTTAATAGAAAGTTTTAATGAGAAATGTGAGAAACCTTTGTGTCAAAATGATTCAACTTCATCAAATTTTCACTCAATTAAGCTCCCTACTATTAAGTTACCATCCTTTGACGGTTCGTACATAAAATGGCTTGAATTTCGAGACATGTTTAACTCTTTGATAAATAAAAATGAGTCCATACCGGATATAAACAAATTTCATTACTTGCGGTCATCTTTGTATAATGGTGCCATTGAAGTAATCAAGTCTCTAGAGTTTACTTCTGTAAATTACAATGTTGCTTGGAAATTATTGTGTCAACGCTATGACAATAAGTCTGTTTTAATTAATAATCATTTAAAGGCGCTATTTAACATTCAGACATTGTCTAAGGAATGCCATCAAGGTTTGCGTAGTCTGATAGACACAATTATAAAAAATTTAAGAGCGCTTAATACTTTAGGACAGCCTACTGACCAGTGGGATCCTTTAATTATCTTTATGGTATCCGGGAAATTAGATGCAGTCACAAATAGAAAATGGGAGGAACACAAGGTTAGCTTACCTGATATTCCTACATTGGAGGATTTTTATAGTTTTATTCGCAGTAGGGCTAATATTTTAGAAACAGCAATAGAATCAAGTGACAGAGAAATATCTAATTACAGTAAAAATAAATTTCATAATAGTAAGAAAAACATTCACTTTAACCAATCAAAGGAGTTTAAAGGGAACACAAATTCCTTTGAAAATGAAAATGAAAATGAAAATGAAAACTTTTTTATTCGTAGTAGGTAATTTTATACACTTTACGAACGTCAAATGCTGGATGAGGGCGGCGCGGGTCCGGACGACATGAAGAATCCAGGGGAAGGCCTCCGTCGAGAAGTGTGCGTCTCTCAGCTTATAAAGATAATGATCGCCCATTATCCACCAATGTCTTGGTGATGTCTACTACTACTTCTTCTTCGGCTTTAAAAAACGAAATGAAAGTAGAACCCTAGGTAGACCGAGAGGAAAAAAGCCGGCGGAAAAAAAACTCTCGGCACTCTTTTGTAAAAAGTGCTTATTATAGGTACAATTTGGCAGAAATACAGCTCTGCTATGACATGAACAAACAAACAGAAGACAGCTATTCGTGCCTGCCAATATCATGTCGCAGCCAAGCTGCTTACATAGTGATTAATGTTTAATATTTGGAAATAACCTGTGGAGACATCAATCCCACGCTCTTTTGTCATCTAAATAATCTTGGAGTTTATAGTAGCCTTTTTTGCATAATGTTTCTTTGATAGTTCTTTTAAATTTATTAAACGTTAGAGATTGAATTGACTGTGGTATTTTATTATAAATACGTATTGACATTCCCATAAATGATTTGGTGCTTTTAGCCAGCCTTAATTTGGGAAACGCTAATTTATGGTCGTTCCTTGTCATTACAGAATAATTTTTATCATGCTTATCTTTCATGGTTTTAAATTTACTACTATTCTTATAAATATACATAATGTTTTCATATATATATTGTGATGCAAAGGTCAAGATACCAATCTCTTTAAACTTTTCTCTTAGAGATTCTCTACTTCCAAGTTTATACATTCCACGAATAGCCCTTTTCTGCAGTGTAAATATCGTGTCAATGTCTGCGGCATTGCCCCAAAGTAGGATGCCGTAGGACATTATACTATGAAAATAACTAAAATAAACCAGCTTCGCCGTATTAACATCAGTCAATGAGCGAATTTTCTTTACCGCGAACGCTGCAGAACTAAGTCTACTCGCTAGCTGTGAGATATGGGCGCCCCATTGCAATTTAGAATCTAAGGTAATTCCAAGAAAAACAGTGTTATCTACTAGATTCAACCTGTTCCCATTAAGCCGCAGATCAGACTCAACTTGTTTTACATTTGGTGCGGAGAATTTTATACATTTAGTTTTTTTATCATTGAAAGCTAAATTATTTACATTAAACCACTGTACTACATTAGAGAGAGCATTGTTTACATCGTCGTAGTTGGTTTTCTGCCTTATCATTTTAAAAATTAATGATGTGTCATCAGCAAACAATACAATATCGTGATTATTGCCTACCATATAGGGTAGATCATTTATATAGACTAAAAATAAAAATGGGCCCAGAATTGAACCTTGAGGCACTCCCATTCTCACAACCGACCCAGCTGACCTTTTCCGGTTAACCTCAACCTTCTGGATTCTATCACTCAGGTAAGAATTCAAAAGTTTGAGGTCAGTGCCTTTGATGCCGTAGTGGTGGAGTTTCCTGATGAGAGTGTCATGCTGAACACAGTCAAATGCCTTGGATAGGTCACAAAATACACCTAGAGCATCCTGTGACCCCTCCCAGGCACCAGCTATTACTTCAAACAGTTCAACACCAGCATCAGTTGTCGAACGACCCCTTGTGAATCCAAATTGTTTGTTATGAAGTAAATTGTTTTTTGTGAAGTGAGCTAATAGCTGGTTGAGAATAATTTTTTCATAAATTTTGCTACATGTTGGTAAAATCGAAATTGGTCTAAAATTAGTAGGGTCCGTAGAGCTACCCGATTTAAATAAAGGAATAACCTTACTATGCTTCATTAAATCAGGAAACTCCCCACTTATAATACTGCAGTTGTTAAATATTTCAACAAGGCAAGGAGCTATTACATCTATGATAGAACTTAAGATTTCAACAGATATGCCCCACAAATCAGTTGTCTTTTTAACATCAATTGTCTTAAATGTTTTAAAAATTTTTTCTTTGTTTCTTCCATGGACAATTTAACGGAATGTTTGTGTATATTGTGTGGCGAACAAGGTCATCGCATATATGGCTGCCCTAAGTTTATTAACATGAATATTCGGGAAAGGCGTCACGAATTAGCAAGATTAAATGCATGTTCGAACTGCTTGCGAGAGGGTCACCATGTTACACGCTGCCTCAGTAAAAAATGTTGTAGAAAATGTAATCGAAAGCATAATACTTTACTTCATGGTGACAACCAGGCGGACAATAGGACAGAAAGGACTTCATCCAATGCAATAACACCTAGTCAAAGTGAACCATCGCCAGTTTCACTATCTGCGGTTACAATAAGCCAGGTCCTCTTGTGTACTGCTATGGTGCAAGTAGTTAATATACATACTAGACAGACTTTTCTTGCTCGAGCGCTACTAGATACAGGGAGCCAATCTTCCTTTATAACGGAGTCCTTAAAGGCTAGGCTGGGGCTTCAAGCACAAACTGCTGAACCCCTAAAAATTTCAGGTATTAATACAGTAACGTTTAATGTGTCTGAACGCTGTATATTACATATAAATTCGCATACAAGATCATTTCATAAAGAAATTAAATGTTTGGTTGTTCCACGAATTACAGGCATGCTACCTAGTGCTCCTGTAAACATTCATAACATTAATTTACCGCGAAATCTAAAGCTTGCAGATCCTGAATTCCACCATCCCTCTGAAATAAACATTCTCTTAGGGGCAGATATATATTGGGATATTGTAGGGTCCAAGCGCATATCATTGGGTCTAGGTAGGCCTGTCTTGCTAAGCTCTCATCTAGGATGGTTGGTCAGTGGCCCAGTAGGAAACAGTAATACTGGTCACGTCATGTGTAACTTCAATCAGGAAATTCACAATGATATGAAGCGATTCTGGGAGCTTGAGGAAGTTAATCCATCTAATAACAAATTAAGTTTGGAAGATAAAATCTGTCATACACATTTTTCTGAAAATACTAAGCGTCTAACTAATGGTCGGTTTTCAGTTAAGATGCCATTTAGAGAGGTTCCAGAGAAAGCACTGGGCAACTCTTACCCTATGGCTAGGAAACGTTTTAGCTCTTTAGAAAATAAATTCGATAGGAATCCACAATTAAAGGAAAAATATGTCTCGTTTATAAAGGAATATCAAGAATTAGGTCACTTAAGTGAAATAAAACGCCCTAATTTTGGCTATTATTTGCCACATCATGCAGTGCTCAAGGAGAAGAGCGAAACGACAAAATTGCGTGTGGTATTTGATGCCAGTGCCAAGTCTACTACTGGAAAATCTCTAAATGACATACAATATGTGGGTCCCGTAGTACAAGATGACTTGCTTGCAATTTTACTAAGGTTTAGAAGCCATAAGTATGTACTTACTGGTGACATTAGGCATATGTATAGACAGATTGAACTGCACCCTTCTCAGAGGCACTTGCAACTAATACTATGGAGGGACAACAAAACTGACCCTCTCAAAATTTTACAGCTTAATACTATAACTTACGGAACAGCCTCTGCTCCATTTTTAAGCACTAAGTGCATTAATCAGTTAGCTCATGAATGTAAGGACACTACTATTGCAAATATGTTAGAGCATGATATATACATAGACGATGTGAATTCAGGATGTCAAAATAAAGGTGATATAAGTAAGTTGTATAACGGCCTTATGCAAGCACTATCATCAGCTTGTTTTCCTTTACACAAGGTTCGCACTAATTGTCCTGAGGCACTTGGTAATAAAACATCAACTGAAACTCTTGATTTAAGCAAACATTCAACGGTTTTAGGATTGAATTGGTCACCATCAAGTGATGTTTTAACCTTCACTATAAACTTGAGTTCAGATAAAAAAATCACCAAGCGTACTATCATATCAGAAATATGTAAAATTTTTGACCCGTTAGGGCTCTTATCTGCTTCTATAATTAAGGCTAAGATTATTTTACAACAGCTTTGGAATGAGAAGCTGAACTGGGACGACCCAGTACCACCTTCTATAGCCAATAAGTGGAATAAAATTTCAGAAAAAATGCATAAACTAGCGGAAATAACATTACATAGGTATACATTGAGTAATGAACCAATATTAATTGAACTTCATTGTTTTGTAGATGCCTCGCAGGCAGCGTATGGTGCCTGTGTCTATCTACGCTCTGTTGATAAGGAAAGCAACATCACAGTCAATCTTTTGTGCGCTAAGGCAAGGGTTGCACCTATAAAGCCCACTACAATACCACGTCTGGAGCTGTGTGGGGCCCTACTGGGCGCTCAGTTGTCAGACAAGGTTATAAAGTCGATACATTCTCACAAAATAAGTTCTAAGGTAATATGGACTGATTCTACAGTGGTGCTTGGTTGGATTAAGTCTCAGCCAAGTCTCTTAAAAACGTTTGTTAGTAACAGAGTCATTGAAATTACCGAACTCACTCAGGGTTTCTCGTGGAGGCATGTACCATCTGAGTTGAACCCAGCCGACTTAGCTTCCAGAGGTGTTGACCCAGAACAGTTGCAGCATGAGCCTTTGTGGTGGGAGGGACCCTCCTTCTTGAAGGAAGAGTCATCAGCCTGGCCACAGCGGTTACATAACTCTGTTGCTTTACCAGAAATGAAAGTTTATTTGCAAACAGAGTCCATTTCAGACAAATATTTGAATTTAGGCATCGACTTTAATAAATATTCAAGTTTTAATAAGATTATTCGAATAGTAGCTTACATACTGCGTTTCAGCAATAATTGTAAAACAAAATTCAAGTGTAGTGGGCCTTTGAACACTGATGAAATTAATAAGGGCAGGATTACGCTTATTAAACTTTGTCAATTAGAATCATTTACTGTGGAATTACGAGCATTGCAGACAGGTACACAATTAAATAAAAATTGCAAGGTATTGTCATTAAATCCGTTCATAGATTCAGATGGTATAATGAGAGTGGGTGGTCGAATAAGGGCCTCTAATTTTGAATTTAATAAAAAACATCCTATAATCTTAGACAGTAAACATAGATTTACTTATTTGTTAATGTTGAGTGAACACAATCGTTTATTTCATGCAGGACCGCAGTTGTTGTTATCGACTGTACGTGATAGCTACTGGCCTATCGCAGGTAGAGCCTTGGCGCGGAAGGTGTACAAACAGTGCGTCATATGTGTTCGTTTTCGCGGCCGCACAATACAGCCGATAATGGGAAACCTGCCATCACCTAGAACAAACATTACTTACCCTTTCTATAGCACCGGCACTGATTTTGCGGGACCATTCTTAATATCTAGTAAGAAGGGTAGAGGTAACCGTATAACTAAGTGTTATCTTTGTTTGTTTGTCTGTTTAAGCACCAGAGCAGTGCATTTGGAAGTAGTAAGCGATTTGAGCACTTCATCGTTCTTGCTTTGTCTGCGCAGGTTCATTGCCCGCAGAGGTAAACCAAATGAGATTTTTTGCGACAATGGCACCAATTTTGTAGGAGCAAACAATGAACTGGGTAGGGTTTTGCGCTCCAGTCGTGAGTCCGTACTTGATTTTGCATCCACTGATAGTATCAAGTTTAAGTTTAACCCAGCATATTCACCACATTTTGGAGGCCTCTGGGAGGCTGGCGTTAAGGCTGCTAAATACCATTTAAGAAGGGTGGCAGCTAAAACTTCCATGACTTTTGAGGAATTGACGACGCTTTTTGCACAAATAGAGGCGATCCTCAATTCCCGACCGTTATCCCCTCTCTCTACAAATCCACTCGACCTCACCCCTTTAACCCCCGGTCACTTCCTTATCGGACGACCACTGACGTCGGTTCCCTCTCTTGCAGCGCAAGACCTGAAGCCAGACTACAGCCGGCTCGAAAAGCTTCGCATCGATTTCTGGGAGCGGTGGCGCATGGAGGTCCTGTCCGAACTGCAGCAGAGAAACAAATGGAAGACAGGCAGCGAGGGCCCCAACATCGGTGACATGGTTGTCATCAAAGAACCAAATTTGCCGCCTCATCAGTGGCGTCTCGGGCGCATTACGCGACTCCACAAGGGCGACGACGGCATCTGTCGGGTGGTCGACGTGTACACCGCAAGAGGCACCATACGCCGAGCTGTTCACTATGTCGTGCTCCTGCCAGCTGAGGAGAAAGTTGAAGCCAGCGGCTGTCAACGGGCGGAGGATGTCGGCGCCCCAGAGCGACGCTAGGGTGGAAGGGCGCGGGGAGCAGTCAAGAGTCGTTCCCGCGCGCCCGCCGTCTCTGCCTGGCACTCGCATGCGCGGTTCGCCCCCCTGCGTGCCCCGCTACCCCCGCCGCCGCCTCGTCTCGAGCACATCTGCCCGCGCGCCGGCAGCTTTCTTTCCCAACGCGACGTCGACCGTAGCGTACGCAACCCGCTAATTAAGGCCATCCGCCATGCCATGTTTAACAATATTATATTAGCGTCAAGAGAAATGTAAAACAAGTTATAATACATAACCCTATGTAACTCCTTAATTCGGCCGAATTAAAGAAGCATCAAGTCTACCCCATGCAGTTTCAATTTACAACCCTGGGAGTAGATATATCGTATCAAAGAAACTAACATTTAAATTTTGCTGATGACTACAAATCAACCCTGTATATTTACTATAGACATATATTTTATGTACATTACGACTTAAGATGACAACTATTCGCAGTTCTCCCAAACACTATAACATAGTCATAAACCTAGAGCAGGGGTTATCAGTATACTTTTTTGTGACCTTTTTTGACCTCTAAATACGTCGCTATAGCACAAATCTTTGCGTTATGTTATCGCGAAGTTTGCGGCCTAAATTTTTCTTAACGACCACTATGGCTTTGGGGTAACACTGTCTGCCTCAGACGCCAGTGGTCGCGGGTTCGATTCCCGCACAATGAAAATATTCTTGTGCATGTAACATGTTTGCATTGGTCTGGGTGTATTTTGTGTGAATGATACGTTTGTACTAACGAATAAATTGTATACGTATATTTATCCGTTATCTAATACAGACGGCAGCAGATTAAGCGTTCCAAACTTTAAAAAAAAAATTGTAATTGAATCTGAACTCTAAACCCTCAACATTAAATAAAAAATTGGTTCCTTCTGCTGCCGTCTGCACCTATAACACAAGCTTATTTACTTTAGAGCTAGATGGCGCTGTGGTAATATTTGTCCAACAATATTTAAAATCAACCTTATTGTCATTCTCTAGTTCCGTGTGGTGGTGGAACGTCGCTTCGGTTGGCGCGAGGTACCGGCCGCCATCGAGCACTTGGAGCGAGGCCACGCGCGAGGCAAGATACTCATCGATTTTAACACCGATTGAAGATACACCTGGTCTTAACAGTATTGCGATATAGTAGAGTGTAGAGGGTCCGATCTAAGGGAACGAACGTCGACTGTCTACTTAGTTTAAGATTTGTGAAAGATTGCCTGTAAAGATTAGAATTTATAAATGTTATTTAAAATTAATTGGTTTTATTTACTGCTTCTCTTCCCGGAATACTGTAAAAGTCAGTTTTAAAGGCGTTTTTGTGGGCGATGGGTTGACCCCCTGTCACTGCAATAGTCTCTCTCCATCTATATAGTACCTCTTTTGTCAAACGTGACATTAGAATGATTTAAAGCCTCTGGTTTTCTGCCTACCCTATATAGGGATACAGGCGTGAAGTTATGTATATTATGTATGAAATACGCACTTTACAAAAGTATTGGAATATCATTTCAATATTTAATAAAAAAAATCCCCAGACAATCACACCAACTACATGGGCCCAAAGTAAGCATAGCTTTTGTTATGGAATACCATGTAACCGACCTAGGGGGAACCTAGAAATACATGAATAGATAAAGACCCAGACACGGAACATTTTTTTTCTTGTTCCGTGCGGGAATCGAACCCGCAACCACTGGCGTCTGAGGCAGACAGGTTTGCCCCATCGCCAAAGTGGTCGTTGAATGAATCTTTTTTAAGTTTCAATATATACCCGCTAGATGGCGCTAGTCTATACTTTGGCAAGATAGAGTAGGTACTATTGAAAACTGTTGCAGCTTGTAAAGCACTTTTAAATATACCACAAACAAAAAAATATTCCTAAGCTCTTTCATTTTTAAACGATAACTGAAAAAGTGATCTTGATTCTTGGGTGTTTTTCTATGTATTTACAAAAAAGAATCCCCATATGGGCCCCATAAGGAATACTGCCTTAAAAGTTCGGAAGCTACATAAATTTAAAATATTGAAATTAAACATATCGACGGTAAAAAGCGAACCTGCCGTAACTACAAAATGATTAAAAGAGCCCAAAAACTTGTAGAACTTTCGAAAAAAAAAACAAATCTCTTAAACTAGCTTAAATCCTTCAACCATGGTAGGTATATTAGGTTAAGAAATATGTTTTTTTTTTTAGAAAATTGAAAAAGTTTTTGGACTCTTAAGCATTTTTTATTTTGTAGGTTACAGCAGGTTCGCTTTTTACCGTCGATATCTATCAGCTCAGCCAGTGATATGGTCTCTTACGCAGAGAGTAACTAAGTAGATACTCGTCTCTGTCATTCTTTCATTTTTATGTTCATCAGCAGAGAGACGCGCGCGCACTGCTGCATGAAGGACTCCTTCACTCCTCGTTGCTAGGTTCTGCTCTGCCTACTCCTAGCGTTTACCAACAGTGTGCCTAGTGCGAGTTGCATAACTGTATTCGAATCACTTTACCATCGAGTTAAACCGGGACATCGAAATGTTTGCACTTCGACATGAGGTCGGGTCGCGTATGGCATAGAAATCGAGACCATCAACACCGCTCAGATATTAAAATCGTTTTAAAAATCGATAAAAAAAATGAAAATTTTGAGCAACCAAAGTTCGGACAATAATGTGAAGATTGTATTTATGTTATTTCTAGGCATATGGATTTTATAACTACGTGGTAAGTTAAGAAAACGTATTTTTTAGACGTATTTTCGAAAAAAACTGTCGAGTCAAAATCATTATATCATGTTTTTGAGCAACCAAAGTACCCATATTATTAAAGAATTTAGAATTTACACATATCGATATTTCGGACCCGCTCGTCTTGTCGCACGAAAAGTACCTACTTACTGCCAATCAAGTTCTCACAAATTCGGTTTCTCATTTTCGTCTCAAAAAATCGCAGACTCGCTGTTCGTTGGTCCAACTTGCGGGGGCCTGCCTTCGCTGCATAGGTAATCCAGTAGGTAGGTACTCAGTAGTCGTCACTCCAGAACATTACACACACATAACACACACCGTTCTGAAAGCTATTGTAACTTCAGCTTAAGGATAAGTATAAAGTTTTATTATAAGATATCCGGATGCAAGAAGATTGTAAATTGTTATTGTTACCTATTGTATATTTTAAAAAAATGATTGCTGTTGAGTTTCTTGCCACTTCTTCTCAACAGATCGACTTTCCGAAGTGGTGGTAGATTCAGTTCAATTTGTAAATTGTGACTTATTTCAAATGTATTTAAATACTTACGAAATAAAGATTCTTTTGACTTTGACTTTGAGCTTTGCCATCCTATGTCGGTCTTTGGCTTGCCCTGATTTTGAGTACCTTTATAAGGGCCATAGTTAGCCACCTCAGTAACACTCAGTCTCAGTAGTTGCTGATAACACATGGGTCCAAAACCTTTGTCTTCAGACACTGCGGTATTTGGGACGAAAATATTTTACGGAGCTTCCCGAACGCTGTCCTGTTGAGTTTAATTCAAAACCTTCAACAATTGGCTCAACGAGTTTAAAAAAAAACAAGGCTTGAGTGACCCGCCTTAAGCCTATTATTTATTAAAACTAGTCTCAGACTGTTATTCTTCTTTTCTCTTTTTTTTATCATAGGTAACATAGTTACTGCCTTTAATAAATGAAAAAATGTTTTAAATAAAAATAACCCGACGAGGACCTAAACCTGGGACCTCTCGTTTTCATTTTTTCATTTATTTAAGAGTACCTAATTAAGCATTTTAAATGCAAAATCTTTAAAATACTTACTATTAAACGATTCATGAAATTAAAAATAATATCTTTATATACCGGATTTAGCCTCCTGGTCATTATTTACATTTAAGTCAATGTTTTCGTCACTCTTCGTTATAGTCAAACTCTTCGTCAACTAGTTAAAGCCGAAGTATGTGATGACTGACTTCATCAAGTGTTTTGTGAAATTCCTAAGATGAATAAAACTTTTTGAATTTAGTCATAGAAAGTAGGTATCTCTTATCCCAGGGAAAACCGTTGGCCCTGTTTTTAGCACTAGGTATGTGCCTACTTGTGCAACACGCACTTGTTACCCCAAATGGTTAAAACGCGCACATTTCTAACATGTCAATGTTACCACTGTTTTCCATTATTTATATGAATGTTACCCAGATACTCTCAACATAAGGTCATATACATATAAGAATCGTTTATTACTTAGTAAGTACGATTCGCATCTTAAATAAGTACTGAAGTTCGATCTTAGAGTAACAGAATTTTAGTCTTGTACCTGCATAAAAGGCGGTACAAGACTAGTTATCTCAACAAGCCGACCCTAGATTAGACTTGTCTGTCCGTAAAGATTTCAAAGCATCAATGGGGGTTTCCCATTTGAAACGAGTACGGTAGCGCATGTCACATGCTTCTAAAACCTGTCCAAGCAAGATAGATCACTGACGTCACTGGCAAGGAACAATGACCTGAGCCCTTTCGCTACTCGAAATAACCACTAAGTTGGGCAAAACCTGTCGGTATAACCGCGGAAAAATGGCGCCATTCAATTTCCTCGTGGGACAACTTCCTTAAAAAATTCCATATGTATGAATGAATGCAGTGAGCAATGAACATTACCTTGCTCAGTTAGTTACGTGTCAAGCATTTATGTCGCACAGATATAAATACCAAAATATTTATTTGTTTTAAATTTACGTTATACACGGAAATCTTTGTTCAATTTTTTTTTAAATATTTAAACGAAAAACTAGCATAAGTGTAACTTACTATAAATTACACAATAATTTGAAACATAAAAAGTTCCTGTTTGCTTTTAATAAATTAAATCAAACATAACAATTGGCTAAGTGTTGATACAGCTAACCACAATAAGTATGATAAAATGTTTATGTTACTTATGAGGTAATTCAAACGTCACAACATTTGGTTAAGATAGTTTGCGGTTACCTACTACGAATTACGTACTAGGTCGGAGTATTCATTCATGTTATCAAAAACATGAATGAACGCTCTAGAATACCTACGCATTGGGAATATTCGAAACAAGAATGTTGCGGAAAATTCAAGTGGTTTATTTATTTACTAGCTGTGACCCGCGACTTCGTCCGCGTGGATACCGTTTATTAGAGTTGGATAAATACTATTATTATATCCTCCTTGAAGTTAAAACTTACCTTATTCTAAATTTCGTCAAAATCGACTCAGTAGTTTAGCTGTGAAAGTGTTACTGATAGATAAACAGACAGAATTACTTCAAAAACTGTTACAACAAAGCAGTGATCCGCAGTTTCACCTAGGTTTTGTGAAAAAGTATAGGTAGGTAGGTATATTACATAGATGATGCCCGCGACTTCGTCTGTATTGAAATAGTATTTCGAGTAGGTTATTTTCTTCTCCAAGGTCCTAACTATCTTTAATAACAAAAATAAAAATGAAGAATCTTCGCCCATATAATATGTATAACTCCTAACCACAAACATAGGTAGGTAACTATCTATTAGGCACATAGCGTTATAAACAAATCGGGTGCCAAAGTGCCCATTTTAATATTGTCTTAAGTTTTCGCGATAACTATTATGTATGACTATTAAATAAAACACTTTTTAACCGGATTTATCGCGTATATTTACATTTTAAATTTTAACAGTCGCTCGTGACCACGGGGTTTGCAAATTAATCCGGTTAAAAAGTGTTTTATTTAATGCCTTCAATTTTACTAAATTCATGCAATATCTTCATTAATTATACTTAGCTTATTGTTATTCTAGGTAAAGCTAAGTAGTTTTTGCGTGAAAGAATAGCAAAAATCCATCCATCCAGCCATTATCAGTGTACATACTATACTACCTATAGTTATGTATGGCTGCTTTTCACTGCCAAACGGCTAAGCCAATATTAATGTAATTTGGTATAGTAGTTAACACATAGGTACGTTACTTTTTATTCCGAAGAAATCTACGGTTTCTGACTTCCAAGAGGCAGAAACGATCATGAAATAAACAAAACCTTGATTTCCATTTTATCTTTGTATGTACAGAAGGCAGTACATCAAGCGTTACAAATCTGTCAAATTTTTTTACTTGAATTTGAACTCTATGCCCTCGATAATAAGTTAAAATTGGTTGGGGGAATTTGACAGGTAATGTAACGCTTGTTCCTTCTGTACCTACCTATATTAAATCGCGCAAAAGCTTGCGCTCGCCTCCCGCCTTTTTATACCCTACCGCCGCGAGCCGCGTCGAGCGCGGCAACCGTTACGCAAAAATAATCCCTATATCATTCAGTATTCACGCGCGATGGGTTATTAGCGTATTTCATGTATAAGTTTGGTGTTTCTATACCGATTTCTATGATTCTTTTTTTGAGTGAGAGTATTATAAACGTAAGAGTTAACAAATATAATCAGAAAGCTCCGAACTGCTACGCTATCGGGATTTACACGTGTTATTGTGAGTCAACCATAAAATATAGACATATACTGTTGCGGGTTATTTTTTATATAATTTTATGAAGAATATTTCTGTCATACATGATTTCTATGTAGCTTTAACCATTAAGGCTGCACACGCGACGGAAGCTTAAAAAATTAAGTAGCTTCTCCCGTTTTTCCAACATTTCCCTTAACTGCTCTGCCCTTATTGATTGTAGCGTGATAATAAGTATACTATAACCTGCCCAGGAGTATGAAAAATAATTTTACCAAGTTTCGTTAAAATCCGTAGAGTAGTTTTTGTTTCTATAAGGAACATACAGACAGACAGACAGACAAAAATTTTACTGATTGCATTTTTGGCATCAGTATCGATCACTAATCACCCCCTGATAGTTATTTTGAAAAAATATTTCATGTACAGAATTGACCTCTCTACAGATTTATTATAAGTATAGATAGAAGAAGAAGATAGATAGAAGATAGATTTATTAGAAAACCAACAGCGATATAATTTGCAATTACAAACCGTTATTTATTTAGAGCATGGCTAATAATGTATGTTTTCCATAGTAGACAATAGATTGGTATAGGGTTGTAGGCACGTTTACATTACTTAAATTAACCTACCTTAAATTAACGTACCTACCTATATTTAGATTATGGAACAGCAAATTCCATAATAACAAAAACAAGAATTAAACCGAAAATCAGTATTTTGTCCATTTTGTAACCGTTAAGCAAACTATAAATAAATATTGTATTTAATATTAATAAGTTTCGATTAATATTAATAATTTACCTACCAGGACATTGACAGATACGCTCAAAGATGACAGCCCGCGGGTTTACAAAGAATAAACAAAATATTGCAGGAACCCATCACTGCTGGAGCAGTGATATTTGACGGCAGATTTTATATTTATTTATTTATTTATTCGTTGGTATTTCAACAGCTTTTACATGAACATTATTAAAATTACATATAGTTATAACATTTAGCCAATAAAAGAAATACACCATTATACAAAAGAAATGAAATAAAGCGAATGAATTAATTAACAAAACTAATTATTTTAAATTTAAATTATCGAATTTTAAATAACTGTAAACAAAAAAAATATATGTTATTATAAAGAAAACAAAAAGATAAAAAATTAAGTGATCTACAATCAATTAATGTGTAGTATGTGAGTAGGTACATACATTATTTTAACATATAGATTTAAATTGAAGTAAACAAATGTATCATATTGCATCGTTCGCATAAGTCACTTTATGCTGATGTTGTATCCTTAAAACTTGTGTTCTCGTGTGAAACTTTTTAATGTTGAATTGAGTGAATAAACCTCCGTCTGATGGACTACACGTCTTCTCATTTTAACTACCTGAAACCCTCATATCACATGGCGACCCTGCCAGAAGATTCCAGGATAATTTGGTGATGAAGTAAAAAATTACCTTGAATTTAGAAAAAGATCTCCGGCAGTTTCAAATACCTACTTCAAAAGCCTCGCAAATATTTTTTTTTCATTTATATAAAACATAATGGGAAGAAGCTACTCTAAGGAAGAAGTGGTTATAGCGCAGAATGCAAATGGAGAAGCAAATGCTAGTATCAGCCAGGCACTAAAGTCTACGAGCGCTTCCGAAATTCTTTTAATCACATTGGTTGTTATCGTGTCCATGGGTGCCGTCTACTACTTGCTGAAAAAGTGCCGAAAAAACGCAATCAGCACGCTAAGAAGGGAACTCAATGCAGTCACTTTAAGCAGTGCCATGTCACGGCAAGACCTGTTATCTCCTCAAGTCTAACCAGCCGAGTTCCTGAGCAGCAGCAGCGGCGTGGAGGTCGCGCGCACGCCGCCCGGGCCCCGACACCACCCAGCAGCTGGGAATAGCGGAGTGCTACATTGCTGCGATGTGATTGTGTGATTCAGTGATAAGTGTTTCTTTTCTTTTCTTTTTTTAAAATGCCAGTAGGTATGTATAGGGTCAAATGTCTGTCAGTGATTTGAATTTAATTTTAAATGGACTAAGTGATATTAAGACTTATTTAACTAAGATAGGGCCTAGCCGTCGCAGAATTTCAAGGTCAGCTCAATTAAAACTAAGCGAAGCGCGCATATTATATAGTAAATTGGAGACCATATTATCTAGTATCAAACATAAAATTGAAAATAAAGAAATCGGATTAGAATGTCAGACGGACCTAAACTCTATAATATATAATATTAATATTTTGTACGATACTATAACTAGATTTTTCATAGAAACAACAGACGAAAGTTCACCGAAAATGGCATCCAGTACCTTTGATTTGAAAACAGCACTCGCATTGCTCCCGATCATGAACTGCTCAGAGCAAACCACCTTGCAATTAATAGACGCGATTCAGTTATACCATAGTATGCTAGATAGCAGTTCGAATAGTCAGCTAATTGATTTTGTTATTAAAACAAGGTTGTCACCTAGCGCCAAATTACGCTTAAACTCTAGTTATCAAACCGTAGAAAACATGATATGTGATATGCGTAAATTTTTATTGCAAAAAAAGTCCCACGTTGCGCTTCAAGCTCAGTTGTATACTACTAAGCAAGGTCATAGGTCTATTGAAACGTTTGGTTCCGAATTAGAAGAGCTATTTGTCAACTTGACTATTTCACAAGCTGATGGAGTTGACGATAAATACGAGGTGTTGCGTCCCTTAAATGAAAAGATAGCTATAAAACGATTCGCAGATGGTTTGTCTGATAAGCGCCTCAGCACGATCATAGCTTCGCGTCAGTTCGACTCGCTTCCAGAAGCTATTAGGTCAGCTGTTGATGAACAGATAACATCATCAGCTTGCGAGGAAAGCATCATGAGAGTTAAACAATCTTTTCATTCAAATAATTATCGTAAGCCGTTTAATAATCGTCGTCAAAGTTTTAATTCAAATAGATATTATTATAATCGTAGCGTGAATCAGAATTGTAGTAATAATGTTCCTAATAGATATAAGCCTATGAGTTATTACAATAAGAGCACACGCGGCCGCGGCCCTATGCAGCGTCGCGAGTTCGCAGCTCGCTCGGGTAGGTCGGCTTCTAGGAACAACAACATGGATCGCTACGCGCGAGTTCAACACGCGCGCGCGCATCACGATCATTCAGCCCAGGAATGCAGTACACCTGCACCGAATAATGAGTTTTTTCGTGCCCAAAGTGAATGAACACTTTATTTTTAATTATAACGTAGGTAGTATAGTATCTATGAACGTAGGTAACGATAGTAGTACTAAAATAGATTTATTGGTAGACAGTGGCGCGAGTCTTTCTATTATAAAATATGAATGGTTATATAAAAATAGTTTATTAAATAACATTTGTAGCGATAGGATAACTATAAAGGGTGTATGTGGAAAGTTGATATCCGAGGGTTATATTTTTTTTGATTTAATGTTTAATGGTATTATTTTTAGACAAAAGTTTTATGTTTTTAAAAACTTATCGTGCTCCGCCCACGCAATAATCGGCGAGAATTTTTTAAAGCGGTATAGTGCAGTTTTAGACTATAACATGATGAAATTAAGATTGACAAATAATAGCCAGATGGTACATATTAATGTTGATCATAAAGATTTATATACACACGTAGTTCCAGCGCGTTGTGAAGTGATTAAGTATATACCGTGCCAATCAACCGAAAATTGCGTTATTTTGGCAAAGGAATTACAAGACGGAGTTTTTGTTGCGGGTATGATTGTGAAGCCCATAGAGGGTCGTATTCCCATTAGAGTACTCAATACAAAAAATGAAGAGGTAACCTTGAATTTTTCTAACTTGGATTATCAAAGTTTGAATAATTTCAATGTTTGTTACTTTTCGGATGAACAACATTCGACGCAACGTATTAAAACATTGTTTGATTTATTAGATTTGAATTACTTAAATAAGGAGGAGAAAATCGCCATTGAAAATATTTGTGCAAAATACGCGGATGTTTTCCACCTGCCCGGCGACAGGTTAACAGTTACAAATTTAATGGAACATTCTATTACTTTGAAGGAAAACGTATCTCCTGTATATGTAAAACCTTATAGGATTCCTCACTCTGAAACCGGAAGTTGATAGGCAAATTCAGGAAATGCTAAGAAACGATATTATTGAAGAAACTGTGTCAGAATGGTCTAGCCCGGTGTTACTGGTTCCAAAGAAAGTTGATAAATCAAACGAAAAGAAATGGAGGCTTGTCATAGATTACCGTAAACTCAATAATAAAATCCAAGATGACAAGTTTCCATTGCCTAATATTACGGAAATTTTGGATTCTCTTTCAGGAAATATTTATTTTTCAAAATTAGATTTGTCACAATCGTATTATCAACTTAATTTAAATGACAATTCGAGAAAATATACTTCATTTTCAGTAGATAAAATGTATCAACTTTTTTTAAACCCAGATTCACGAAAATGCACGGCATTTTCAGCAGGAAAGCAATATCAAATGAAACGCTGTCCGATGGGGCTGAAAACCAGTCCCAGTGTGTTTTCTAGACTTATGACTATAGCAATGGCGGGATTAAATTATAAAAAATGTTTTATTTATTTAGACGATTGCGTAGTTTTAGGGAATTCATTAGACAGTCATAATAAAAATTTAACTAGCGTACTTAATCAATTGAGAAAGGTAAACCTTAAGCTAAATCCTATGAAATGTGAATTTTTAAGGAAAGAAATAGTCTATTTAGGCCACAAAATTACACCCGAAGGTATTTTTCCAGACCCGAATAAAATATATATAGTAAAAAATTATCCAAAACCTACGAATGTCGATGAAATAAAACGCTTCGTAGCTTTTGCCAATTATTACAGAAAGTTCATTCCAAATTTTTCCACTATGGTCTACCCTTTAAATATTTTATGCAGAAAAGGTGTAAAGTTCGAATGGAGCTCTCAATGTGAATGTGCATTTAACAATTTAAAATTAGCTTTAATTAATCCACCCGTCCTCGAGTATCCAAATTTTTCGATTGACTATATATACTGAATATATTTAGATTACAAACAGATGCTTCCAAAGTAGGCTTAGGAGCCATTTTATCAAATAGTAATGGTAAAGTTGTAGCGTACGCTAGTCGTAATTTAAAACCAGCAGAAAGTAGGTACCCGATAATAGAGTTAGAATTATTGGCCATCGTTTGGGCTATAAAACATTTTCGACCGTATCTGTACGGTAGAAAGTTTAAAATTTATACCGACCATAGGCCCCTTACCAATTTATTTGGCCTTAATGACCCTTCTAGCCGTTTGACAAAATTTCGGTTGTACCTTGAAGAATACGATTTCGAAGTAGAATACGTCCCGGGTCGACATAATGCAGCTGCAGACGCGACATAATGCAGCTGCAGCTTAATAAAAATGCGTGAAAATATAGTATCCGTATTAACAAGGGCACAACGTCGAAATTTCGATACTATGACTGACAGACCGACTTCGGAATGTCCCACAAGTTGCAGGCCTGATCAACCCGCGGCTGTGGAAGTTCTGAAACGACCTGACGATGTAATTGAATTAATTTTCACTGATAATACGACATGTTCAAAAAATAAAGACAATATAACTTCTAAGGAGAAGTTTTGTACGTTTGTTCCATTGCAGTCAGCAATACTTCTAAACTCTCGATCGTTATCGACCATGCAGGTGTTAGCGAGAGACTTAGAACAATTATGTAAGCGCTTAAATATTAAAGAGTTATTAGTTATTAAAAATAAAAATAATGAACAAACATTAAAACAATTATTACGTGAATTTAAAGAGTTGCAACTTGTATTACCACGATTTCTTATTACTAGAGATGTACCTACTTAAAATATACGATGACCATGACAAAAAGGTTATCTTAAATGACTTCCATTTGTTGCCCACTAGCGGACATGCAGGGGTAAATCGTATGTTGAATAACCTCAAGAATTATTAATTCTGGCCAGGCATGAGTGTTGACGTCAACAACTTTGTTAAAAAGTGTAAAAGTTGTCAATTAAATAAATATTCAAATAAAAGAATAAAAGAACCAATGGTTGTTACTACAACACCTAGTACAGTTTTTCATAGAATTAGTTTAGATTTAATGGGCCCACTAGAGTTAGATAATTACAATAATAAGTATATTTTAACAGTCCAATGTGACCTAAGTAAGTTTATAGAGGCTTATCCTTTAAAGAGTAAAGATACGATTACAGTGTCTCGGTGTTTTGTAAACAATTTTGTATTACGCTATGGAGTTCCTAGTGAGATAATTACCGATAAAGGCAAAGAATTTATGTCTTCAGTATTAACCGAAACATGTAAGTTATTGGGCATAAATAAATTAAATTCGACCCCTTTCCACCACGAAACTTTAGGTGCTCTCGAAAATAGTCATAAACATTTAGGATCATTTCTCAGAATTCAAATTACTGATAACAAAACAGATTGGAGTGACTGGATTCCATTTTGGTGTTTTTCGTATAACACAACCGTACATACAGAAACAAAATATACTCCGTATGAACTTGTATTTGGAAAATTATGTAAATTACCCAGTAACTTATCTAAAACGCTTGAACCTTTGTACAATTTTGGAGATTATACTTGTGAATTAAAATATAGGTTACAAAAAGCGCACTTTGATGCTAAGAAAAACTTATTGCAGTGTAAACAACAAAGAAAGTGTATGTATGATAAATATAAAAATTCTGTTCAATATAAAAAAGGGGACCTGGTTTTGTTAAAGAATCAGTCAGGAAGTAAATTAGATAGTGTGTATAACGGTCCATTCGAAGTTATTGAAGATATATCTCCCAATGTAAAAATATTAAAAAATAATAAAGAATATGTAATACACAAAAATAATACAAAATTGTTTATTGAATGATATAACTTTTAGTTTCTTATTGTAAGTTTTGTATACCTAAGTACTTTGTTAATATGTAAGTAATAAGTACAGAGTAAAAAAAAAAAAATTTTTTTTTTTCTTGATGATTGGAGGGGTTGCATCTATCTTTTTCGGGGGAGATGTAGTATGTGAGTAGGTATATACATTATTTTAACATATAGATTTAAATTGAAGTAAACAAATGTATCATATTGCATCGTTCGCATAAGTCACTTTATGCTGATGTTGTATCCTTAAAACTTGTGTTCTCGTGTGAAACTTTTTAATGTTGAATTGAGTGAATAAACCTCCGTCTGATGGACTACACGTCTTCTCATTTTAACTACCTGAAACCCTCATATCACAAATGAAAAAAAAAAAGAAACATAAAACAAACCAAGGGCAGATTAAATTACAAATTATTACATTATTATATATGAATTATTGGGAAATTATGACAGGTACAGGCACATACATACACATTGGGTTAGTAGTGGGTGTGGAGTAGGTGAAAGTGTGTTTAGTGTGTGTGTGTGTGTGTGTGTGTTTGTGTGAGTTTATGTTGTCTGGGTAGGAATATTTTATACACGATTTAATTTGATAATTTCTTTTATAATTTTTATATGAAGGGAGGTAGCTCCCCAGTTGGACCCTGAATAGGTCCCGAATACAAAGTCTGTCGTCCAATATCACCATACAAGCAATAATGTGTTTCAGAAATGTCCCAGGAAGAGCCACTTCTTTCCTAAAGTCGTTTGTTGTCATCTAAGACCTTAGGTTAACTAGCTATCAGGTGAGTACGAGAGCAAACTCCGGTTTGATTACCGTAAAAATTATAGCCACTGTCGTCCCTGACCGAGCGCCTCCCATGTGGGAAATGGTCCGCTCATATACCGCATCAGGCACTTGCTACGACTGGCTATCAGAAGGGAGAAGGTGACCGTATCTCCGTCTCCGCTCCCCCCTCCGCCAGATCGGTGCCGAGGAAACATTATCATGTCAGCACTGCTCCTCCGCCTCCTTCTGTGATATTACATCCTCGTAGAAGGAGGTCATGGCCGCCCAAGCCTCTCGACTTCACAACATGGCCTTTACAGAAGCAGGAGGTCCTCCTCGGTGGCAGACGTCAACTCGTGCCGCTATCGAAAGAGCCTCCCATCCTTCTAGAGCTTCGGAAAATCCCGGGTTCTCAAAGAGAGAACAGTTCCCGAAGCTCGGATCCCAAAGACTCCACCGCTATCTCTAGGATCCGCCTGGCTACGCCATCTAGTCCAGGGGCAGTGCTCTTTCTCCCGAAGCGGGAAAAGGCATTCTCCATCTTGGAACCTCAATCTCCCAAGCCACTCCCGGGAGGCAAGGAGTTGTCGGAGCTGTTAAGGAGCCGCTCTCCCACGACCACCCCCAGGAACTCAGGCTGGAGAGTCTCTGTAAGGGGCCGTCCAATGGCTTGGAATTGGTTATGATATAATGTTTATGTTAGTTATGAGGTAACTCACACGTCACAACTTATGGTTAAGATAGTTTGCGGTTACTACGTTTTGCGTATTACGTACTAGTTCGGATTCATTCATGTTTCTGATATTATGAATGAACGGTCTAGAATACGCACTGGGAATATTCGAATTAGGAATTTTGCGGACAATTCTTGCGGTTTAGATTTAAATTAATAATTTACCTTACCTACGATACTGGCAGTTTAGGTAGGTTTAGGTTTTTTTATCTTACCTTAATATATAGCAACTAATCGTGGCTTAAATATTTGGAAATGATGAGGAATTGGCCAGGACTGTGGTTGGACATTTTAGGGAATAGTATAAAATAGCTTGACAGATAAAATTGAATATTTTAACATTCTTTACTAAATGGTTTTTAAAATATTTATATTTTTGAATCGTAGGTACCTCAAATTTGGAATAGCTTTTGCATTTGATTATTTTTGTGATGCTTTGCTTAGAACTTATGTGCAGATTAAAAAATTCAGACTAATTAGATATTATATTCCACAAGAACCACCCGCGAATTACGAATCTAGTCGTTCAATAGTAAAGTAGGGGTAACTTGCGGCGTGAGAATGAATAAAGTTTTTTTTTATATTGGTTTGCTACACAGGGTGACTGGTGACAAATTTTGGATACTGAAGGAGAGCACTCTGACCTCGATTCTGGTCATAATTATGTAATAAAAATAGGTACTTAATTTTTCACTATAATTTCCTATAAATAAAAAAAGTTCTGTTACTATTTACTTTACTTACACCTGAGTCAATCGCGGCACGTGACCTGGCTCGCGGATCGGTCCGTCCTCGAATTTCAAAAGTGACCCATAAGTCACCCTGTATACAACCACCTAGGCGTGTTGTAAAAGGCTACTTCGATCTATCCCATCATAGAACCTCGTCAGGGTTCGCCTAGTTTGTGACTACCGTTCATATAAAGTCTGTTCACGAACAGACCTCATCTTATGTCACCACCGGGTGAGATTAACAGCAGGGTGAGTTTAGTCCCCGTAAAAAAAATCGATCTTAGGACAAGAGCAGGGGTACTGAATACTTTATTGCAAACATAATTTTACAGGTGACATTTTACAGGTTATATAGGGATGTCAGTAGTAACAAGTCCCAGGTTCTATCTCGAGCCTACAGTTTAATTTTTGCCGCCGGCAATAAGCAGAGCAAGACCGGGTTATGCCTAGATTCACAATTGGATACGCTTCGCAAAAGCTTTTTTTCCTACGCGAATTCACACTTGAAAGGGTTTTGAAAATGCTATACGGGTTTTTCAATGAATAGATTTATTTCTATTTTAGTCTGCTGTATAAAGCATACAAATTAGCAAAAGCCATTGTTTAAAGTTAAATCGAATGGTTTTTACGGAGGTACCGTTAAGATAATTCGCGTGTCGCGTAACTTTGAAACAAATGCTTTAAATTAGTGTATTTTCCAACTCATAATGGCGATAAATTGTGAACAAACTTCAATTAACTTTTTCTTTAGGTACTACTTGTATTATAGAATGGATGAGAAATATGTTTAGGTATTCACTAAGCAATAAATCGTAAGTTTCACGATTCACTAAAAACGTTTTAACCCGGATTTTATCGTATTTATTTTATATTCTGACTCAAAGTTTAAACGTAAACGATAGATTCGTCCGAAATTCAGAATTTCCTATAGTTATCATAAATTTTCTCTATTCAAAACAATCTAAATAAAACTAACATGTCAAAAGAGCTCGGCAAAATATCATAGACACACAGCCAATGGTATTCTTTGAGTCCTAAAATATTTTTACAAAAAAAGTAATAAGACAAATGTTAGGGTCTTGGAACACTGGAATACTCCTTAATCCCACTGTGAGGTCTCCTTGACACTGGCATATGAAAGTTTATTTTGAGGCTGCACAATTGGTTATGATCTATTGACTATGATATCTAAAGCTGTTATTAAGAGCGGCATACTCAACCGTGTAACTAAGCCAGCAAATATCATATTAAAGCTTATAATTCACAACATATTTAGATATTTATTGTATTTCATATAAAACTCATTTTTACATTTATCCAGTGTGGTTGTCCGCACAACTGCCACCACCCTGCTTTATTCCCTTCTATGCTGAGTGCCGGAAAAAAAAACACATTATACACTGTAATTAGTAGCTCCAGGATTTGCCATTTAATGTCTCAGTACTTAACATCTGTGAGCCCACATATCGTATGCTATATATCATCAGATACATAGGTATTAAAAGAGAGTCCAATCGCTACGTCAGTCTGAACGCGACTGAGGGATTTGCCAACTCCTTTCACCACTAGACGACTTATGAGGTAGATTTAGGTATGTCTATTTATGGTCATATTTCAGACAATTAGCATATTGTCTGAAATATGACACTGATTATGGAGAAGTCGGAAAAATACCTACTCAAAAAATCTGGCTCTGCTCTGCTACAACTGCTAAGCCGAGGCAGACCACAGAGTTAAAAAAAAATGGAACTGCAATAAAATGAACTGGATACTCTTTTCTGTTGATACTCTTTGGATTTGGCACCTATACTATCTACTTTTATAAATACTGACCACTTCTAATCTCCGGTCAAATTTTCACATTTTTTTAACGTTGAATAATCCCGTGGTTGACTCCAGTCTAACATGTTGGTACGAGAAGGTGAAATCACAGATAACAGCTTTAAGAAGAAACTGCTTGTTATAAAATGCGATAATATATGACAGCCGTCTTTATATGAACTGAGGTCCCAGGCGAAGCCTGAAGAGGTCTCACTAACAACGATAGATCACTCGGATTAGTCTCTTTTTACGACAGGCTTATCCAGTGGTGGTAGGGCTCTTTTAAGACGACGGTATAACACGATCTAGAATCAAGGAATATTATTATAAAATCCTCAATTCGTTGCTTTATTATACAGGGTGACTGGTCACAAATTTTAGATACTGAAGGAGAGCACTCTGTACTCGATTCTGATCATAATTATGTAATAAAGTTAGGTACTTAATTTTTCTCTAGAAATCTCTATATTAATAAATACTACTATGTTACTATTTAATTTACATATGCATGCAACTGAGTCAAAGC
This sequence comes from Stenoptilia bipunctidactyla, assembly GCA_944452665.1. Classification (NCBI taxonomy): domain Eukaryota; kingdom Metazoa; phylum Arthropoda; class Insecta; order Lepidoptera; family Pterophoridae; genus Stenoptilia; species Stenoptilia bipunctidactyla. The sequence goes on along the minus strand of OX101738.1, from coordinate 1,445,854 downwards.
GTAACCATGCGTTGCGTAATAAATTCTTAAACTTTCGGATAAGTTTACTCAGTAAATAATTAATATTTATTTTTTATTACATTTTTCTCTTCACGTACGATCTCAAACCATCACATCCTTGAATTTCAAAAGTAACCCACAAGTCACACTGTATAGATTGTTCGTAAATAATGAAAAAGCTATTTCTTAAGGTACAAACTAAAAAATATTGTTGCTACAGAGACGTTGAGTTTTGCCTTTAGTGCAAAACTTTATCGAGGAAATCTTAAATGAAAAGAAAGCGAAAATAGACAAAAAGCGTTTGACAATAAATCAAATAAAAAAATGTCTTCGAACAAGTGATTCTTTGCGCCTAATGTTAATACAGTTACCAAAGAACGTACTGGGTCATATACAAAAAAATCTTGCCACACAATTGTAGAGATAAATCATGTGTGTCGATGCGTGCACGAAGACGCGTGCGCGCTGTCACGTAGGGTGTGTGCTTTCTACCGATGTCAGCGATTGTGGCAAGTTGAAAAAGATAAGCTATTTCGTGTTTATATTAATTTTTGGTATATAGTTTTCGTAATTCATTCACAAGAAGTTTATGAGCGGATTTTATGGTTTTTTATTATACATTATTTATTTACATAATGTCCACCATACGTGCCTCTAGTAGAAGATTATAAGAATACACGTCAGATAGCGCATATCATATTGTAACACATGGGAAAGAATCGATCAGAACTGCGATCGCCAAACAGCTCGCGACGAATCACGGCTGGCCGGTTACTGGTAACATACAAGACCTTCTATGCTAGAAGGTCTTAGGTTCGAATCTCGATAGGGGTGAATATTTGTGAGACGAACGCAAATATTAGCCGTCATGTCATGGATGTTTGTTCGTGTTTGTGGCATTACATATTAAACCTTTTTTTCAGTAACATTTAGATCATACGGGCCAATTCAAAAGTCTTTAACTAAGGATATGAGGTTTATGTTCTGTAATTTTGAATAAAAAATATTTCCACATCTTGGACTTATCTATGAAAAACCTAGAGCACGCCTGGCGTGATCTCGGCATAGTAGTAAGGATTCATGAGGACGCGCTAGGCGTGTCAGTGGCACTGAAGTTTTTTTGTCCAAAAAAATATGTTTGTTTACATTACCTATTTACTAGGTTTTTCTCGCAACTTCGTATGAGCTAAACTCCCTTCCTGTGGGAATTTCAGTACCTCCTTCCATACTACAACCAGACACCTTTATACCAAGTTTCACAAACTAAAAAGTCTTATATCTCCCGTTCCCGTGTATATTTCGGCAATTCCTTCCATAACACAACCGAACAACTATTTAAAAACCTTTGGACCTAGTTCCACATCCGTGTACTCAAGGAAAAATAATATTCATACAAATGAAAAAAAGTCCTACATTTCTCATTCCCGTGGGAATTTCGGGAATTTCTTCCATAATATAACTAGACACCCTTTTAAGAACTTTTATACCAAGTTCCACATCCGTGCACTCAGTAAATAAGATTTTGCATAGAAACTAAAAAGTCCAACATTTCCCGTTCCCGCGGGATTTTCGGGAATTCCTTCCTCAATGCTCCTCTACACTTCCTAAGAAATGTGTGTTCCAAATTTCAGCTCTCTACGTCCAGTGGTTATGGCTGTACGTTGTCCGTCAGTCAGTCAGTAACGGAACAGTTTTATACTAGGTGTTCCGCTTGATTTTCCATAACTCTAGGGTATTAATGGAACCATAAATAGAATCAAATAACATGTGAATAATTTTTCATTTTTTTTTTGGTTTTTATTTTTCATACAAAATATTCCAATTAAGTCAAAACATCTTATGTAAAACACCTTTATGCTATGCACAGGCACAATTCGCAACGTTTTGTGTTGTACATTTTATGCAACGTTCCTCAACGTTTAAAATGTTTTTGTTGTTTATTGTATGGCTTCAGTGACACGCGTCTATTGAATGAGTGTTAAAGAGATTTTACAAGGGTAAAGATTGATGATATCTTGGAAAGTATGCGCTTTTGAACCACATATTCTTTGGCAAATAATATTATTTTTTAGTAAGGAACAAAACCTCAAAATTATAGGATATCAAAAAGAACACCTTGTATAATAGGTTGGGGAAATAAGTCTTTTCGCATTATAGTATGTATGAACTTGTAATAAAATCTCTTTGGCTATAGTATTTTTTCTGGCTGGTTTTGGTATCATTGAAAGTTAAAATTTTAAAGAACATAATTCCAAATTCAAATTAGGAAAATGTGTGATTTTCATTTGTTTTTCGTACTGTCAAGATGAGTGAATCTAATAAAGAGATTCGATACATTTTAAAATTTTACTACAAAAAAGGTAAAAATGCAAGGCAAGCCGCGAAAAAAATTTGCGATGTTTATGCAGTGTCTGTGAGAGTAGCACAAATTTGGTTTAAGCGTTTTCAATCCGGAAATTTTGATGTCAAAGATGCACCTCGCTCTGGTCGCCCTATTACGGATAAAATGGATGCCATTTTTGAAAAAGTGGAGCAAGATTGACATATCTGTAGTTACGACGTAGCTGAAGAACTGGGAATTGACCACAAAACAATTTTGGCTCATTTGAAAAAAGCTGGGTACACAAAAAAGCTCGATATTTGGGTACCTCACGAGCTCACTGAAAGAAACCTAATGAACCGTGTACTCATTTGTGATTCTTTATTAAGACGTAACGAAACCGAATCATTTTTGAAGAAGCTGATAACTGGTGATGAAAAGTGGATCACGTACGACAAGATCGTGCGAAAAAGGTCGTGTTCAAAGGCCGGTCAGGCTACACAGACTGTGGCGAAACCCGGGTTAACTCGCAATAAGGTGATGTTGTGTGTGTGGTGGGATTGGAAGGGCATTATTCATTATGAGCTGTTACCACCAGGCAGGACTATCGATTCTGAACTCTACTGCGAACAAATTATGAGATTAAAACAAGAAGTTGAGAGAAAGCGGCCGGAATTGATCAACAGAAGGGGTGTGGTGTTTCATCATGATAACGCTAGACCTCACACATCTATAGCCACCCAGCAAAAATTAAGAGAGTTTGGCTGGGAGGTGTTAATGCATCCGCCGTATAGTCCTGACCTTGCACCTTCAGATTTCCACCTGTTACGGTCTCTTCAGAATTCTTTAGGCAGTGTTAGGTTAATATCACGCGAGGACTGCCAAATCCACTTGTCGCGGTATTTTGATGAGAGGTCCCAAAATTTTTATACAATGGGATCATGTCCCTACCTACAAGATGGTAAAAGGTTATCGGACACATACTTTAGTTAAATGTCAATAAACTATATTAAAAATGTTTTGAATTTTCTTAAAAAATGCGAAGAAACTTTTTCCCCAACCCAATATTAAGATTTATCTAGCATCCAACGTAAGAAATTTAATTTGAGCTAGAAATAACATGTGAACGTCAGAAATATTTATTATTATTTATTTTTTACAGTCAGTTTCGTTGGTTTACTTAAATATTTTATTCTTATGAGCTGAAACTTTCACTTGTTTCGTTTATTTCCTTTTTCCCTCAAGCGTAATACTAAGACCTGTATGATCAAGTGAAGTATAAGTGTATTTGTTTGAAAATAATCATTTTCAATGTTGAATAATCCTGCGTTTGACTCCACCACTTGGTTAAAAGATGACAACACACAGGAAGGGTCCCCTCTGAAGTTGCTGCGATACGCTTTGCGCAGGATTTTTGTAAGTAAAACACCTGCGCGATACGCCTTGCGTTGCGACAACTTCGGAGGGGATTGGATATTTGGCTCGATCTCTGATGGTTTTTCATAAAAGGTTAGAAAGGCAGATCGTGAGAATCACCGAAAAGAGTGTTATGATTTTTCATATTTAACCTATTTAGATATAATTGATCATGGTGATAATTTGCATATATTAAAAAAAGACCAGTTATTATCTTCATTCTCATTTAAACAATTAAAACCTAATAGTTATTATTTAATGAGAAATAATAAGTCCAGCCAGAGAATAATTTTTTTGGCCACGTGTTCAAGCTTCTATTTTCATAACTTAGCCACTAGACAATAACTTTTGCGAAAACTGTGTCTTGAAGCAATTTATACTATAATTATACCATAATAAAGTATATTCATTAACATTGCGATGAAAAATGTTATGCGACAAAAAGGGCTCCCGTTCCGGAAGACGTCGTCGGTCGAGGAGGAGCAGTTAGGTTGAATATAGTTATACACGTATACACCTGGAGCTGTTTTAAATAACCCCGACGTGGTTTGTGGCACGGATTGTGGCTGACATAGTAATTTAGAAGGCAATTTTAGGAGGGGAATAATGCTAATTAAAAGGAGTCTGTTTAATTAGCACCCTTATTTAATAAACATCAACAAACGCTCAAAATGCCTTCGTATTTTTCAGATTAAACCCAGTTTATCAATACGAATTGATTCAAAAAATACTTTTTGAATACTGCAGAAACCAATAAATAATAGCATGAACTTTTTTATACCTTTACAAAGAAAGTCTCCTTTTTTAAAGTCCTAAAATCTAGATAAGTTTTACGTATATTTTCCATAGAAAAATGTATAAAAAATCACGCGCTTCCCGAGCGTACGATTTAGTACACATAAAGTTACGTGTTGTGAATTTGTTTACTTTGTGATGAATAATAAGTAAATATTTATTAGTTATTTTTATAACTACAGCCTAGCCCCTTAATGGATCCCATCACTCTGGTACGGTGATACACCTAGATTTGACTGCAAACTTAATTGACATTAGACGTATTTTTTTCGAGAAGCTGGGAATGGGATTTATGTAAATCGCCTATCGTTTACTTTCCTATCCTATCGTTTTAGTAGGCGCGTCCAACAAGATAACAGTGTCTCCGGGGTCGCGCACGCGTCACTGACCGCTTATCCCGCGGGCGGCTGCGGCGTCATAGCGATATCGAACCAGTTTCTTACAGTTTTTGTGTAGGGTACTTCTCAATTAAGGAAATTGAAAATAACTCTAACTGCAAAGTCACTTCATCTTCAATCTTAACTCTCTCAAGACAGTTGTTTTCCGATTATGTACATTTTTCAATGTTTAAGTCAGTAAGACGTGTTATCCTCCAAACAGCTCTGAACTAGCTGGGTGCTCTACAACCTCAAATTAAAATTCAAAAAAATCTTTTATCGTAGTTACCTATATAAATACACTTGAAATAAGTCAAATTATTTACAAATTGAACTGAATTTACCACTTCGGAAAGTCGATCTGTTGAGAAGAAGTGGGAAGAAGCGCACCAGCTTCTCCTCACCCAGGACTATTGGCCATGCCATGAGTTGATTATGATCTGACTTAAAACTTTGGCTCTGCTGGCTATCAGCGATCAGAATCAAAAGTAAAACTAAGCAATAGTGTTATCAGTACATCAAAGAGCCAGTTCCCGTCTTGGTTAACGTTTTATTTCCTCCTCATAATTCCTATCCATTTGGCAATACTGTGTACCAGATAGGGCTGGATGAGCAGTGTAATACGTGGCACCCTGACTTATCATCCCGGTAGTTTTCCCGGAGTTATAAAGATTACCTAACATCAGGTTACCCACGTTCTCGTTAAACTAAGTTGAGATGACGTCATACACATGTTCAAATATATTTTTCGCGTAAAACTTTAAGTTAAACCTCATTAGCCTTTTCAAAATATAATTTAATGATATTCACATGGGAATGCACCTCTCGTAGTTACGTACGTGCGGCCCGCCATGAGCCCTGCGCACGCGCTTTATCGTACGTAACCCTATAAATAAATCATCAGCACTTTCGGTGACATACTTAATCGTTGAAGTATCTATGTTAGAGTTCACGGCGAAACAACTTTCGTGTATATGCAAAGTTTTTTTATAAGTTTTGTAAGTTTAGAGTTTGGACATTCCATAAATTAAAGTTTTTTACGGCCTTCTTGTAGATGTGGATGAATAGTCGCCTGATACATGAGAGGCTGCGGGTTTGGCATCACTTCATGATTAATGTTTGCAATACTTGCTGATTTTTCTATGCACCTACCTTCTACTCGTAAATATTAACATTATAGGTACTAAAGAAAGTCTTACAGTTTATAATGTAATTAAGCCTAAGTGTTGTTGTGCTAAGCCCACTGCTTGGTATCGGTCAAAGTCAAAGTCAAAAGAATCTTTATTTCGTAAGTATTTAAATACATTTGAAATAAGTCACAATTTACAAATTGAACTGAATCTACCACCACTTCGGAAAGTCGATCTGTTGAGAAGAAGTGGCAAGAAACTCAACAGCAATCATCTTTTAAAAATACACAATAACAATAACAACAACAACAATTTACAATCTTCTTGCATCCGGATATCTTATAATAAAACTTTATGCTTATCCTTAAATCTATCGAAGGGTTAATCTTAAATATTTTGGAGTTTTATTATAAAAGCGTACACATTGACCCATGAACGAGTTGGTGATCTTCTGGAGTCTACTATTATATTTATACATTAGGCAATCAAGTACTAGACAGAAACGTAGACATAGATATAGAGGTAAAGATAGAAGTAGATAGATGTAGCGATAGAGGTGAGAGATATTACAGATAATGTGGATGGAGATGAGGATAGTCGTGGACAGAGACTGGACACTAACACGGACGTGAACATGGGGGAATGGGATGGAGATGGGGAAGTCAGAGTCAAATTCAAAAAAGTAACATAGTCATAAAGTCTTCAGCAAAATGACCTGGCACCGCTAGCAGCACCCGTTCACGAGTATAACGCAAGCACCAGCCATCACTCTCCTCAACCATATTTTAGGGAAGAGGGTGACCCGACACCCGACGCTACCGCTAGCCATGCCGCCTGAGGGAGCATGACGTTCTTGCTGTTGTATGGATAAGAAGGAGATGGAGATGGCGTTGGATGAGAAGGAAATGGAGATGGTGTTGGAGATGGAGTTGGAGATTGAGAATATTTGAAAAACAATTTACTAGTCATCCATTTACTAGTCACTAGTATATCCGTCATCGTCCAACGATAATGTGTTTCAAACCTTCAACCGTAAAAAAATAGGTTCACGTAACGCTCTCTCATTGTCATTTACTGTTTCATACACGGCTTCTTTAAAATAGGCCCACAGAAAATAATCAAGTGGATTTGAATCCGGCGTGCGTGGTGGCCATGTCATTGTACCACCGCGTCCTATCCATCGGTTCGGGTACGACTCTTTTAAGTGATTTCTTACTTGCCGTGAATAGTGAGCGGGTGCACCATCATGCTGTAGCCATATCCTATTACGAACTTCTTCTGCTACGTTTAATAAATTACCAAGCCCTTCTCTTAAAAAAAAAATAATGAGTTCCATTCAGTGATGATTGATTCTCACTGATCAGTGATGAGATGATTTGTCTGTTTAGTATCCCAGCCCATAAATTAACTCCAAACTGGTGCTGAAACCGGTCTACCCTAACTACACGGGGGTTTTCGACAGCCCATTCATGGAAGTTGTGCATGTTAAAGTCGCCCATTTGTCGCAAAGCGCCGATTCCCTGAAGGGGGTCCGTCGCTCGCAGTTCAATAGGGTGCTGAAGTGGAAGAAAACTATTAACTAACACTTAAAAAACTTTAATTTTAATTTACAAAACGAGAAAGGCACTTAAAGTCACTATAGCACTGTAGGGAAAATGTTAAATTTTAGACGTTTGGAGCTAGCGGCCCTCGGCCGCAGTTGACGCCGTAGGAGACCGCGGCTCACAGCCGCGGTAGTGGTGGAGGCAGCCACCAACAACCGCTAAGTTAGCGGCAGGGAGGCCGCTCACAACGGTAGGAACCACCGCGAGGGTTGTAGCGCACGGCCGCAGCCGTGAAGAGCGCCGAGCAGAGCAGGGCGCCTCAGGTAGAGCCAGGACGTCGTCGCCGGGGAGGGCCGGCGGCTTTTCCCGGATCGGTCAGCCGTCCTCCAGCGTTCTCTCCCGATCTTTTTTTTCTCTTCAGAATCCTCACATCTCTCCTCAGCGGACCTTTTTCTTCCTCCTCCTCACTGACGTTTCAAAATGCTTGACATGTCATTTTTCTTTTTTTTATGACACATCGGCCAGTATTGAGTAAATTGAGTATTGCAGTAAGGAGTTCCAATATATTATATATTCTATTATATTATTATATATATTTCTATATTTACAAACTAAATATATAACTTAAGGCAAAATATAAAACGAATCTGCTAAAAAGTAATTACAGTAAGTAAGTATAACATTATACATTCTCTTAACACAAGATTCATCATCCACAAAATTTAATTAAAAAAACCATGGATCTTGTCTGCACCGGCGCAACATCTCCCTAAAGAAATCTAAGCGACTTTGAAATCCGCTGATAGCAATGCTTGCACCCGTTGAACACGATACGGGTGCATGCGGTTTCTTTTCAAAATTCTATCTACCTACCATACTTGTAGCGATACCCGTGCGTCTAGAAATACGGCGAATGCTAGTACAAGGATCTTGCCTAACTTCCATCATTACCTGATCTTCATCCACCTGTCTAGGTCTTCCTTCACGTCTGGTAACGGATTCGACTTTCCAAATACGCGTTACTGACGTGGAGCAAAACTCGATGATCAGGATAGCGTTTGCGATTTGGACACCGCACACGATATCTACGTGCGGCCTCCCGAGCATTACCGTCACATAAACCGTGAATAAAATACATTTCTGCGTATTCACGAGCAGAAATGTGAGAATAATCGAATACTATTTATGTGTGATAACTGAACAATAAAGAAAAATATGCTTTTTTATTTTTTTAAGTGCCTGGTTTAAAATAAAGTTCTCCATTTTCTATAAAGCCAGCATCTTTTTATAGATCTTAAAATAAGAAATAAAATCATTAAAGACATTTAAGACTAAGTTGGTTTTGGTATGGTTTTATGGTAAAAAAAATATTTTTCGTTATTTTTTTTTTTGTATACTTTTATACCTTTTGAAAATTTGTATAAATGTACAAATGTTTAAAAAAAAGTTTACCAAAGCTGCCGTAATTTTTTTTACACCAGCATCATTTCAAAAAGAATTTGAATTTTAGAATTTTGAAAAATTACATGTTTTAGCTTATTTTTTCACAGATAATCACCAATAATCCCTCATAAATTACCAATTAATTAGAGAGATTAATCTTTTCTTTACTATCTGCAAAAATAAAAAGTTAAAAAAAGTGCATGAAATAAAAGTTATGATACATTTTCTGCGCGCAGTAGGGGAAAGTCCTACAAATATTCAAATTCAGTATATCTCAAAAATAACTTAGCCTATGAAAAAAAAATTGGTGTTTCGGATTCCAGAAAACCCCTTGTATCTCCAGTTTTCCGTTGGTCCACTTTTTACGGGACACCCTATACATTACTGTACTATTTTAAGTTGCATGAAATAAATGATTTATATTATAATATTTTAATTTTATTCCGAAAAATTTAGTACCCCAGCAATTATTCAAATTTTCTCCAAAATCCCCAAAAAACAAAACGGTAAACCTCGAGATAGTAAAAGCTTAACATACCTACCTGTATAAGTATGTAAATACTTTATTAATTTTTAAGGTGATGAGTATTGCCTACCAGGTGTTCATTGACCTTAGCTTAAATTGCTCATCGGCCCTAATCAAATAGTGCGTGGAAAGCACCATAGCAGGCACTGCCATACGTGGTTCCAGAGCGACATTCCTCCCTTGGTTGGTGAATCACCTGGCCAACTTCTGAAGCATCGTTTGAATGGGTTGAACCTGTATATGACGTCATTCCATATCTTTGCGGTTAGATTATTTATTTGTTTTGCAGATGTAAAGATATGACTTTTTATTTACTTATTAAAAACAAAGTTAGTTATAGCTTACTGGTGGTGGTTGGCTTACGTCTGCTCATCTCAGTCGTGGCTTTACCGAATTGCAGTAATTTAGAGTAAAATAGGATAATAGCTTCATAAGGAAGACGTGTAATTCAATAATTATATAGTTTAATTATGTATAATAATATAGTATTACTGATACGAGAAAAAAACGTGAAGTTCATTTTCATTTTCATTGGTCAACGTTTGTGAATTTCGGAAAATGGAAACATTAAATAATCAAGTAGCTTATTTCAAAATCATATAGATGATCGTCACTGCCGGTAAGTAAACGATTTTAGTCACATAAGAACCTTCACGTTGAGTTAGAAACCAGTATCATATTCTTACGTTTACGTCTAGGTTTCACGAGATAAAGCTTAGAAATATTTTTTCTCAATGTTGATCGGTTCCGAGCGAACGAGTCATGAATATCGATTTATAAGTAATTAACGCAGTATCACGTAATGGCCTTTTCGAAGTCGTTTGAAAATAGAAAATACCCAACTTAGTGCTTAGTGGAAAATTATGACCGGAATTCGGAGTTCACAGCTTCAATACTGACTGAGATCCTTTAACTAGTCCCAGCGACTACTGAGTAATTTGAGTTAAATCTTTTTATATCAACAATATAAAGCATAAACCACATCTTAACAGACAATACTTTAGATTTCAAAACAGCCGCAACAATCAGTTTCTCTGTTTCTCGGTTCTCTATCTACGATCTCGCATGGATGCATAAATCAATATAATAACACTTTTCTTTTGTGTCAAAGGCTCAAAATGTTAAATCTGGTATAGTAAAAATATCCCGTAAATAATCGACGAAAAGTAAATGGAATATAGCTTGCTTGATTTCCTACATCTAATTTGCATATTTTCAACCGACTTCCAAAAAAGGAGGAGGTTTTCATTCGTCTGTATGTTTTTTTTTGTGTCTTTTTTACACGATAGTTCGAACAATTATGGAGCGATTTTAAAAATTCTTATTTCATATGATAGAGGATACTTTATAGTTGGTCCCATGTAAATTTCATCTAAATCGGTTAAGCATTTCATTGAAAATTTTAAAGTTTTTAATAAATATGTATGATTTCGGACAATGTTTACGTTGATTCTCAAATCAGCCAAAGTTTTGACGTGAGGTCGGTTTTTTTAATCCTCTGCATTCGTTGATTATTGAGTGGTTTATTCTGTATTATTATTATTGTTTTTAAAGAGAATTTACTCCTCCCATTGCTGGGGATTTTATACTTCTTATCGCGGGCTTTTTGCCAAACGATAACACAGTTTTGTAAGGGTTTTATTAGTCTAGAGACAAAAAATTTCGTGTTATTCGGCAAGTGTTTTACACTACGGCTTTTTGTAGTACAATGTATATCAGAGGATGAATATCTAATTGTTTAACAGCTCGTTCACGCATGGTCCGCTTTACTGGATACGTTTTTTTTTTCATCGATGGTTCATGGAGTTGTATGAGCGACTTCACATATGGCACAGTATTCAGTATACGTATATTTACGATACAAAAAAGGTATCCAGTAAAACGTATCATGTGTGAACGGGCTGTACGACTTAAATGTAGGGAGTGAGGGATATCGCCTGTTGTAAGTATTATAATTGGGATAGTTTTTACTGTTTGAACTTTCCATTGTGTTTTTATCTCAATTGAAAGATAAAACTATTAAGTACTTTGCAATTTTGTTTGTGTAAGTAGAAGTAATATTGTGCGTGTTAGGAATGGCTATATTTATAATATACACTGAATTATGTTTTTTGTCATGTTAAGTTATATCCGGCCTGTTGTGGTGTATTGTTTTATCTGTTATTGTTGTACGGTCCCAGTAGAGTTTTTAGACAGTCGAATCTATTACAGTCTGTGACTTGTATTTATAGTATGCTATTGATTAATAAGTTGATTTTGTAAGGTCACATTTTGATGAATTATTCCTGCTATTTGATCGTGGCGATGCTTGTAGTCGGTTTGGGCTATTGATTTACAGGCCCCCGTGATGTGTTGGATGGTTTCTGAGCTGCTGTGACAACGGCGACATAAGTCATTTGGGATATTTTTGTCTAGGATGATGTGTTTTCTGTAATTATGGGTATCAATTATTTATTCTTGGATGGCCATCATAAATCCTTCTGTTTCTGGAAAAGTTCTCCGCGTTTCAACCACGCGTTATTATTATTATATATGATATTGCCAGATACTAAATAAATAACTTATATTTATGCACCTAAATAAACAATGTCAACTTTATTTGAAACTTGTTGACAAATAGCGAGGATATGGCCAGTACTGTGGTCGGGCATTTCATGATATGGCCCAATCACCCAATCTACGATTCCGCCAAGAGGCTCTAGAATTACCCTCTTCTTACTTATCCAGCTAGAGTTAATTTTACCCACCTTAAAAGTATATTATTCCGCTTGTTAATAAGCTTTGAAATATTTTAAGCACTCTAGATTTTTTATCATTTATTCAAGACTTTTTAACCACTATTTTTGTTTTTACAAGTTTGTGTTTTGTAAACAAAAAAATAAAAAAATAAGATACCAAGTTAAAAAAGGTCTCAAATATTAAGATTCGTAAATGAAAGTACTTATTAAAAAATATTTCTCTTATTTAGTTGACATTTTGTGAAACGTTCATTGATTGATTTGTGGTTAGAATTACATTAAATATTTAAAGAGGAACATATGATTGGCAGGTACTAGTTTCGCGAAACCGCAAACAAGGAAGTTTTAATATGTGCTTAATCAGTTTCTATGACCCCACAATAGTAATCTATACCGTAATACATCATTATTGATCGGTAATGGGTTATAAGCTTTTTACAATGACCTTTAAAATATGTTATTTTAGTACAATTTCCAAACACTATTATGAACCTCTTTCATTATTTTTTTACAGCTCTTATATTATATTAACGGTTTCTTAAGTTCAAAGTAATTTAGTTCTCTTTTTGATTTAATAATCGTCGATCGGTTCGTGATTTATAGTTTAAGTCCTTTTTTCAAGAAGGCTACGGGAATGGCACGCGCCGGACTTCCGGAGCAAAGCGCTCCCACGGTGCAAGCTGAAGGCACAGTACATTGCCGGCCTGGTATCAAGACCTTAATTCATATTGCAAATAAAAGGAGCAATGTACATCGAAGTGCAGCCACATATTCTTGGTATGTCCGGAGGTGCAGTTACAAGATAGCATTGAAAACTTGGCAATTGCTGAAGTTGTTAAATACCTACATATACATTGCTTATTTAGTTAGAGGTTTTTGCTTTTGTCAAGTTAAAAATAAACAATGTACTGCTATTTTAAAGTGTATGATCTAAGTATGCCAGGTTTTAACGTATAGGAGTAACCGAATTCTGCGCACAGTCATGTAACCGCAAGAGGTCGGCTGCGCCCGCGCACTTCCATTAATGGTCACTGTAAATAACGTCATCAACGTCAAATTCTACGAACGCTCTACAACTGAATACAGATGATTTATAAAAATACCCAACGGTATAAAGGTTGTCTGTTTGCGTACTTAGCTGGGGGCTTACTTCATCCTGGGTTATATAAATATACCTACGTCAAATGACTATGTTTAGAATATTAACTAAATAGGTATTCGCTTTTCTAGGAATTTATAATATAACTAATTTTCGTTGAAGTAATATGTAAGTTACGTCATCTAAATTGAAAAAGCACAAAATAACGGAAATGAATACCTATACTTAATTAAAGTATAACTAGGTAATAATGAAGATCAATTGATTAAAAATATTTATTTTACAGAAAAAGTTTTTTATATTTCAGTACTTACTACTTTTATGCGACAATTATTGTCGGTATAATATAAACTTGAACACGCGAAGGCTCGCCAAGCCAGAACTAAAACTTCTACAATCTCGTCGCTACGGAGACCCAATAGAATAAAGTCCTCGATTTTCGGTGATTGGATTTCTATCTCACTAACATCGGACAGGGCTATCACGCAAATGGCGATCAAGAAACTAAACAGGCTTCCTTTATCACCTGCGTATAATTTGTGTTCTAATTTGTATTTTACGTAACTTAAAGTAGAACCAAACGCATTCATAGTATAACAGTATCTTACTTACATTTTTACTATATGATTTTATGAATTTAGAAAGTGCTGATGATATAATTTTAATATAAACCTGACTAAAAGAAACTACATAGTCCTGGACTTAAACATCTAGAGAATAGATTTCTCGTGGATCATCAGGTGACAGACATGGAAGACGAAAGTCCCATCATTATAAATCTTAATCAATGTGAAATATGATGTACTTAGCTAGGCTTTAAGATTTTTTTGAATCATATTCAGCGAATAAATGAATTTTATTATATTCTTCTATTCTAGGTACTTTATAAAAAAACTGACAGTGATTTCCATTTACAAACAGTGTTGAGCTTCTGTAAGTTTTCACAAATCATAATCTAAGAAAAGAAAAACATTTTAAATCGTTTTATCACACAAATATTATTATTTGTTACTTAAACTCGAATATACAGGGTGCCTGGTAACAAAGAACAGTGGCAGCGTGCCATACATGAGTTGATGTTATTTTGTGGCGTTTAACAAACTATAACATATTAGACTATTCGGAATTCGTTCCTGAGTAACTCAGGGCAAAAATACTCGTAGACGAACGTTACACGAAAAGATATTGCATTTTGAATATCATATGTTTTGTGTGTGTTTGGTACTAACAATTCAATTTTAGGCGAATTTTATTTATTTTAATAAAACACACTTTAAACCAATGTTTTAACAAGATAAGTGATGATTGGATTTCTAAACGCTCATTATATCACGTAACTAAGGATCCGCCTTTGTTCTTTAAGATACTGAAGGAGAGCACTCTGTACATAATTATTCTGGTCATAATTATGTAATAAAAGTAGGTACTTAATTTTTCACTAAAATTCCCTATAAATAAATACTACTATTTTACTATTTACTTTACATACAACCGAGTCAATCGCGGCCCGTGACCTGGCACGCGGATCGCTGCCAACGCTAGTGTAACCATGCGTTGCGCAATCAATTTTTGAAATTTTGGTTAAGTTTACTCAGTAAATAATTAATATTTATTGTTTGTTATATTTTTTATCTTCATGTATGAGCTCAAACTAACACGTCCTCGAATTTCAAAAGTGACCCACCAGTCATCCTGTATATATTATCTATTTATGTAAGTAAGTCTATCATTTTTATTTTCCAAAATCTCAATTACCAAAACCACCAACACCGTTCGATTGACAACAGTGACACCAGAAAAACAACTTTGACATTCACGCTAGTACTGCCATTTAACAGTTTGCAAAAACCCCCAGTGTCTACTTTCGTTAGCCAGCCTCTAGTACCTATCGTATCTACGTTCGAATGATAGTTCTTAAAATTCGACGTTAACTAAAATCAAAACCTAATATATTTAACTTTGAAAAGCTATAGGTACCTCCAGTAGAAAAGCGTGTGTTAAACGACTAATAGACCTCATCTTCGTTTGAGGTAAAACGCAACCCATAAAGGATAAAAATACACTGATAATTTTAGAGAATCCAAAATTTAAATAATTAAAACTCAGGATGTCAACTCTACATTTAGATATCATGCGTTGCTTTCATTAGCTCTCATACATAAGCGACAAGACCGAAGCAAAACGATCCTTTTTTCGCATTCAGTGTGGTCTTCACTTAAGCGCCTTAGTCATCATCTATAATCGCTAAGTTTTTCATCGATCGTTCGCAGTGCGTGCGCGCAGCGCGGCGCGGTGTTGCCCATCAAACGGAGATGAAGGGTCGATTTCACTAGAAAACCTGTGCGTCAATGGGAAGGGACGCTTTATGATATACGATGTCTACATCGGCGCAGACGCAGCCATTTGTTGGAAACGAACTTGGACAAGAATTGACTCATTTTACGCAAAAATGAGGTACGTATTTGAGCTAACGGAAATATAAATCTTTAAATTTCATTTCGTTCCTACATAAAAAAATGTTTTTACGTAATCTTTTTCAACTGAGTTTGATAGTTAGACAGATTTTATTAGTTAACAAGCTGTCGATATTTTAATATTGATGTTTAAATGAAAAAATATCTTGGTAGTTATTGTATGTGTAGCAATGACCACACTGCGTGAAATATACTTCAAATGCAGTTAAAAAGAGCTTTTAAAAACAATAATTCAACTGAGTATAAGGAGGTATAAGTACTTGTATTTTAACATTCATTTGAAATACGTTCCGCCTTGACGACACAGAGCTATGACGAACAAAAAAATACAGTTCTAAAATAAACGCAAACTTTCGTCGAATCGTGTAATAAAAGGTTCTTTCTAAGCTGTAAAGATCCCCGCAATGACGCGTGCGCACGTAAGATGTCGTCCATCTAGTTACGCGACCGGCATGCCAAGTAGGCGGCCACACTTCCCATTGACTCATGTGAGAAAACTCTACACTTTTATATCAAAGGCTTTCGATTGTAAATTCTGAATTTACGATGCGCTTGCTGATAGTATTTGAGTCATATGATCTAATAAAGTTCGACTGTGAACTTATAAACAACAAGGTAGGTATAACATAAAGTTCGTTTATGATTTTTTAAAAGTATTTTTAAGGTATCTTTCGTGATTCTGCAAGACTTTAAGGTGAAGTTGGTTAGTGAAAATTTTTGATTTAGAAACGGCCGTCATCGAAACACTTTAATCACGATTCCGAATATGTATCATCGAAAGTCAGCTCCTACCTGTACCAAAATGTTGAATCTTTCACCTCTTCAGTACTTGCCGTCAGGTGAGATGACAACGTGAGTTTCGTTACGGATACAGTAACTTATGCACATAATTTGTAAATCGAGGAAAATGCTGTCGTCTTCGATAACATTTAGTCATTAATAAAAAGGTTTAAAGTTGGTAAGGCTGAAAAAACTATCTTGAATTACTTCACAAAAAAACACAGGAATTGTTGAATTGATGGAATTGAGAAAATGTCGGGAAAGGAAGTAATGTAGAGGGAAAGAACTCCGAACTCTCAGTCAGGAGGATTCTGAACTCTTACGTAGAATTTCAAACCATAACCTGACGGCGAAGTAACATTTCTAACAGTAATAATCTAAGCAATCACAGGCATAGTATTGATGTATGTATAGTAGGATTCGAAGTTCCGAATTTTGTGTTGGACGCAATATGAATGAAGTAAAATGTTTTTTATGCCATGATTAATATATCAATAAATGTAGAATTTATTCTAGTTTCAAATTGATTAGTTAAATTTATTGAAAGATTAATACATTTTGGCTTAGGATAGTTTTTCTCTAGCAAGTCGTCAAGGAACAACAAGGGGTTGGTTGTTCCTTAGTTGAGGTAAGTTGTAAGAGGTCATATTAGAGAGAAGGATATGTATTATATAAATAAGGCGTACATACTGAATATTTATGAAATCTTAATTAAGACATAAATAGAGGAACAGTACAAAATCTTCATATTTTTGTCAATTTTGCAAATAACAGGCATTAGTGAAATCAAAACTAACAAAAAATAGTTACACGCATTATTATTTATAATGTTATAGAACCAATGATAAGGGATTAAAACTTACAAACATCCATAACATTAGTCATCTTCGAAAAACGTCAGATTGTCACAAAAACACACTATTGTAATTAATAAAAAAATTAACTGATTTAATCTTCGAGAACTATATTTTTTTAATTCAGTCTCATAACATCAACTGTACTACGATAAATCTTCTCATTATTACAATCACTTTTACTAATTATTTCACACAATATAACAATATTGGATTCAGACTAATAAACATAACTAATATTAATATTAACTTTGACAAAGGTTAGCTTGTCAAAAAACAAAGCTATTAATTTCAATTGGAACAATAATAAAAATCAACTAATTATAACATTTTCTTAATTCAGTCTCTCTATGCTAAGATTCATAGGATTATTAATGTTTCACTTATGTGTTTAATAGTTTTTTTTATAATTGTTCTGAGGATGCATCGCGAGAATCATAATTTTGCGATAAACATAGAAATTAAAATCTTTTCATTTCAGACATTGCCAATAAGAGCAATTCTTACACATAACGCATCCAATCCATTGTTCTGGTTGTGAATTAGAATATCATTCCCAACATTTTACACCATTTCATTCCAGGCTGTCTTCTTCAATGTCATCTGTTAGATCATCTTTTGCAGGAGTTTCCGTTTCACATTTTCTTTAACCAGCCACTTGCGAATTGTTTGTTTTGTTTTTACTGGTTGCCTTGTTCTTTCCAACTTGTTTTCCTACTCCCTTCTCTATTTATTTTACTATTGCTCCATCTCCTACTTGCTTTTTCTTATTTTATTATTCACGCGTTAAGTTGCGGTGCAAGTTGTTCCGCGGAACTTTGAACCCCAAATCCCATTCTCAAAGAAATCTGCAATTATAACAGAATAGGTTATAAAAATCCTACTATGATATCAAAAAGCTAATCAGCGGTGCGAGCACAGAACTTTATCGACTCGTATGTTTATGAATGTTCGTATAGTATGGAGTGGGTTGCAAGTTTTTAGTGACATTTTATTTTTTTATTAAACAGTTATTTAAGAGTAAGTACAACATTTTCCTTGGTGGTAGGATCCCTTTTGGGTCCGCCTGGCTAGCGACCACCCTTTATATAAAGTCTGCCGCCAAATGTTACCGCTCCGGCGGTAATGTGTTCCGGCAATATTGTATAAAGAGCCAGTTCCTTCCTAAACCCGTGTGCTTTCATCTTCGACCTCATCGTCACTTACCATCAGGTGAGATTGAGGTCAAACGCGGGTTTAGTCACTTATAAAAAAAAAAAAAACATTCAAAATTAACAAGGCACACATATATTTAAGCTGGCCGTGCGGCAATGGATAGATTTCAATTATTGCTAACAAACCGTCTCCATACTAGTCGAACATTCGTAACAATACGAGTCGATAAAGTTCCGTGCTCGCACTGCAGTATAGTTTTTCGATTGATTGATATAGACCTAAAGTTTGAAGATGTAAAGCGCCACCAAAATGCCTGACGCAACGGTAGTATCATAGATGAATATAAGTACTAAAGTATAGTTTTAGTTCCATAACGACACTGCTCTCACAGAGAATGAATTAATAAAACAGTGGGACTTATGAAGAGGATTGGTTGGTGGATGTCAGAATTTGCATAGCGCAGCGCCTCGCCGGTACGGCTTCTGACTAACTCTACCAACTACAATACACAAGTATACAGCACCCGGGACCGATGGCTTAACGCGCGAAAGTGTAAGTCGCTGTGAGAATCGAATGGTTGGCGGTCAGCAATCCTGTTACATACAAATCATTCTAAAATAGTTCTGATGAATTTAGTATACCTTTTTATAATAAGAGCCGTATACAGGGTGTTAAAAAATTACTTTGGAGAAAAATATCCTGGATAGTCTTCCCAACTCAACTGCAAATAATCGTTTTCTATTTGGACTTTTAGTTTTTCCATAAAAAAATTCTAAGCGAAAAGGAAAGCGCTCGGAGAGCGAAGAGATGCCTTTCCCCAACAGAGTCACAAAAATGGCTAAATTACATAAAATAAGCAAAAATAATTAGTTTAATTTAATCAACCGCTAATTAATCAACTTTGCATATTTCTTTCATAAGTGTAATTTTTTTTTCTGCACTAACTCAAGGCTATAAGTTGTATTTTATGCTCATGTCTTAATTAAAAAGATCGCAAATATTATGCTATAAATTAACATTATATCTAAATAAAGAAAAACCTGATATAACTCCTCCTAAAAGGTCGGATCGATATACAAGTTTATGAAGCGGTTTGGATATCCCAATGACGCAAAGAAATGAATATTTTGAAAATATTGGATTACTTATCAACAAATCTTTAACTAGACCTTTGAAAAGGTGACCTAGAAGACACTTTTTGTGGGTTTTTGTTTAATCCAGTTTAATTATGAAGCTAATAAACAAGGTTTAACAACGCCAGTCTAGAGTTCAATCTTTGCTGTATAATAAACTTGTTTGTTTGTACATTTTAGTTTTTTTTTTCAATTTATCCCATTACGTATCTAACGAGAGGTGTCATAATTTCAACATATATTATTTATTAGTCTACTAGCCCTTTCACGTACAATTTCGAATTCCACGGGAATGTCGAAATAAAAAGTAGTCTATGTGCTATTCCAGACGGTACAAAATCACTATGCCAAATTTCATCCGAATCTGCTTAGCCGTCATGTCATGATTGAGGAACAAACATCCATACATCCATCCAAACTTTCACATTTATCATCATCATCATCATAATATTAGTAAAATCAGTCATTTTAGATACCAAACAGTCTGGAAAACAAAACAAGTCTAGAGTCTTATGTGTCGAGATGGTTTCCAGCTTCAAGTATATTTCAAGCGAATTAAAGCATTCGTCTCCAAGATACCAAGCTCTTATTGGCTATTATTGGAAGGTACGACAGGATGTCAGATAATATTGATGCTAAGAATACCAAAGGAAAGGATTTTCCTTGGGCCACTTTATTTAAGAAAAATTGTCGGTTAGGAAATTGATATGTACTTAAAAATTGGTCTTAACTAGGCATAAGCTTTAAAAAAATCTTTATAGCGGGAGAACGGATAATTGTTTATTTATGCCCCGTTTTAAATTTTTTTTT